>OENM01000009.1:162394-179711 GCA_900239745.1 Rotaria magnacalcarata
AAACGCGTAGTCGTTCGTAAAATATACCGATTGGTATTAACTGTTAACAATTATGTATGAAAAATTGCTGAAAATAAAAAGATAGTGCAAGACTCCAATCAATTTCCGAGAATAAAATATTGAAAAACTATGCGATTTGATTGGTTGATACTTGTTTCTTATGCCCGTCATTGACAAGACGTCAGACTTTCGAATATAATTAAAAGGAAAACAAATATTACTTTAGTTACATACGTGAAAATCAATTAACTGATCAACAACTTGATTTTCTTTGAGAATTAACATGATTAATTAGTTTTTATCCCTTAATAACTGCTATTCCATTTATAATAGCATGGAGAATATCTTTTTGCAATGGTTCTTCTATGCGAGTGAATACATTTTGAATGTTCTAACAGTGAAGTCAAAAAGGTGGCATACTATACAAAATTTACGACCAAAAATATTTATTATTTATTCAACGATCATATATCAGAGTTTTTCCCAGGATACGTCACATATTAACGTATTTCAGCATGAAATACAGACAGAAACATAAATGACATGTCAAATCAAGATTTCTATTGATAGTCGATTATCGATCAACACATGAGCCATGTGATAAAGATATGATCAAAATTACAATGTCTCTGCTGTTTTGAATTGATATTGATATAAATACACCAAAGTGAAGCAATGTGAAGCTGATCGTACTATTTCTAAATAATCTACAAAAATAATTGATCAGGTTGAGCGTAATATTCGACAAAAACTTACATGAATATTAATTAAAAATTCAACAGGACCAACTCAAATAGCCGCCATGGTTGAGTGTGTATGTTATTCGGCACATATTTACAAGGTGCTGTGTTCAAACCACAGTATCACCAACCATGGAATAATCCTGAACAAGCTACTAACGGCTAATTGTTCCGGATGACTCATCCGATAGCGTATCGATTATATCATTAGTCAGTATCCAGAGTCAAAACAATAACTTCAACATAGATGTCACGGCCACGTGATCCTATGATGATCGCCAACCCATAATCATTAACGGGGGACGCGTTGGACGGATGGGGTGCAGATGCCGTCGTCTGTAAAAGAGAAAAAAATGATAGAACCTGACTGCTTGTGGACCCTTTAGCGCCGGTCCCAACGGGCGATAAGTCTATGGGAGATATTATTATTATTATTATAACTCAAATAGAAAAGTGATCCCAGCTATAGTAACTTTATGAAATTAAAATAGTACAACACACTTTCATGACCTACAGC
Source organism: Rotaria magnacalcarata (assembly GCA_900239745.1). Classification (NCBI taxonomy): domain Eukaryota; kingdom Metazoa; phylum Rotifera; class Eurotatoria; order Philodinida; family Philodinidae; genus Rotaria; species Rotaria magnacalcarata. Next base: position 163,652 of record OENM01000009.1, read on the forward strand.
ATTTTAGAACACGAGATCAAATCAAAATAAGTTAATCATACGGAAGCACTTAAAATTTCTGCTTTTTTTGCGTGTGTGTGACAAATAAATAATTATTTTAATTTGATTACACTATTGCTAAAACTCATTTTCTCTAAGTGAATCAATAGTTAACTTGATTTTTCTAGAATTTAAAGCAGTAAAAAAACTTTGTTATAAACCTTGTGAATGATTTATCATTAATCATGTGTCAGTATATACAAAATATGCAAATCGAGTTCATATCATAATTAACTAGAGCAATTGGTATCAGTGATTATTCGATGGTTTTTTTCTGAAAGATCACACTTGTTCCTCTTAAATACAGCTTTTTTTTATATAGAAGAAATTTACCGAAATAATAGTTACCATAACCAACAAAGAAATCATTGTACGGCTAAGGACTTTCGCTAAACAATCATAACAATACGAAAAAGAAGTTAAACTGTAATCGAAATATCAATATGTTGTATAAAAATCGTAATAAAAACAATTGTAATCACAATTCCAACAATAGATTGTAGTACTTGTCAGTGTGATTGTTACGAGTGCATTAATATTTGATGAACGGTTGAATCTATAGAAATAATATGCTTTCGGATGTATGTTTCGTTATTGACCGAAAACATTTCTAATGCAAATTATTGAACATATAGAAAAAAAGTGGCATCTTTTAAAAAGATAATTTAGTGGGCTAATATTCAATAGACTATTCATTCAAATAGTTATAATACAATGGTGGCTGGAAATATTTTTAGATACCTTCAGTTCAGTACTTTAGCTAGCAGAATTAATTAATTGTGAAAAAATTCACCATTTAAAATGGAAATATCATTCACAATATAGCTATCAACGATTATCATCTAGTGAATAACGATCCTGAAAAATACAATTAGTTCAATAAATATAACTCAACAACTGAAATTTGGTTATACATGTGGTCAGCTAGAACAGAATATCAACGCATCTACATACCAACATCCTCAAGATGTACGATGAGTTATTCCTTCTAACGTTTAGTATTCAAATGATATCTATCATTCGGTAGAGACAGAGCAGATTGTTTTTATTCAATAAAACTTAATTCATTTGCTAGTCTAATAAAACACTGTCAAAGTCAATTGGATAGCAGTTTTCTCCTCAACTCACATCGTTGCTCTTTACCTATTTTACGAGGTACCAATCGTTCCATATCAGCTTTCTTCTCAATATATGACACGTGTTGCGATAATGAACTTAACTTTGATAACGTTTACGTCAATACCTTATTCGCTGATATATCGAATATGCTGCAGCTCTGAGGACTACGTAAATGAAATAAAAACAAACCAAATGACTGATAAGAACACGACATTCAGATGATAACTTGTAGCTACATTGTTGTGTTTCTTCTAGATCGTTACTCTTGTATTATTAGGTCTCATTGAAGTACATCGTTCAATATAATTGATTGCCTATCAACAGTTTACTTACAATTAATCGAATTGAATAAGTTTTGTTCAGTCATTCGATGATATCCATAACAACTGTTCAGTGTGAGACTGATATTCTGGCGATTATTGCTCTTCAACAAGCTAATCTCAAACAAAACGTTCCAATTGAAGTACAAGCCTCTGATGGTTTCGTTACTGTTGAACATCGGCATAATGTTCTTCAGAGAATGAATCAGATAATGCCGAGTATCATCGCTAAAGATGCAACTTCCAAAATAATCGGATACGCTCTATCGATGCCATCTGAATTTGGCACAGCAGTACCAGAGCTTCATTCTTTATTCTCCATCATCAATTCACTGGAATACAAAGAAAAACCTCTTAAAGATTATGCTTACTACGTTATGGGTCAGTCATGTGTAGCAATTGGTTTTCGAGGTCAGAAGATCTTGACAAGAATGTTAAATAAACACCGTGAAATCTACAGTGATCGTTTTAGACTAATCATTACAAGTATTTCTGATAAAAACCCACGTTCTCTTCATGCTCATATAAGCGGCGGTTTTGCTTCAATAAATTCGTTTTATGATGAGATGACGAATGAAATATGGCATATCTTAGTATGGGATTGGCGCAAAGACATTTCTTCATGAATATTTTACATCGGACATCGAACAAAAGAATCAGAAAAGAAAAAGAAATCATTCATATGGTGATTTTCATAATAAAACGAGTGTCTATTTCCTGATGACGAGAAAAATAGTCGAATCATTAACTTTCTATTGGTTTCTTGTAAGAACGATTGGAAATCGCTCTAAAGCCTGTGCCTATGTTCGTAATGGAGTTTTCTTACTCTTAAAACATTGACTTTACCCTATTAAAGCTCTTAAAAAGCACAAGACGTTCAGAAAAATAGCATGTCCTTTATTTTTACTTAAAATTAAAATCTACGACTGGTTCAATAGTGTTGTGTATGAGTTTATACTTCATCCGAATATAGTTTAAAAAAACTTCAGGATACAGTTCGTATAAAATAAAAATGTTAGACGTAATAGACTTTCTTCATAGTAACACAAAGATGCCTCCAGTGAGATAAACGTGAAAAAATCAAAAAAAAATCAGATCTAAATAATTTCTTATTAGTCTATTTCATTATATTCTACAGTTACATAATAAAGTAAAAATATACCAACACGGTAATAGATACTTGAGAAAATATGTGTTACGCCATTGAGAACAGAATGCACAGAACGTTATTTCGCATAGCAGTGAATTACAACTTACTTCCGCTTAACGTAAGTAACAGAATTACATCTTAAATTAGGATAACATTCTGAACTGAAATGAGTTCAATAATTTACCAATGAGAGTCATGTTAACTGCCTATGGCTTGAATTAAAACATCGAAAATATCCTTTCAAATAATCAAAAATAATTGAAATTTTCAGGAAAGATCATCTTATTTTATCCTCGGTAAATTAATTCGATCAGAAGAACATTTTCCCTTAATTTATTTTCCAAAAACCATCCTTGATTTTCGACCCCATTGTTTGTTTTCAATATCGAACAAAATTTTTGTTCAGTACAACCATGAGATGTATTTTATTTTATGGTATTTTGGCTGAACAAGCATTAACAAAGGACCGGGAAACTACAAAATGTATGCCGTTTGTTAGAACATTTGAACAGTTGAAAAATCTTCTTACTAAACTCATTATTTGAGCATAATAGTATTTTTGTCACAACATGAGCTGTTTTCAATCGATGATATTATTTTAGATAGANTGATTGTTCTTTGAGTAAAAGTTAATAAAAAACAATCAAAAATATTCACGTATTTTAAGTGAAAAGAAAAAGTTTTAGACAGTTCGATAATTGAACAACTTGCGTTACAATTCTAGTATCCACAACTTCTCAATATGTTTATATTCGCTTCATCTAATCAGTAATGGTCAAAAATATATCTATCTTAAAGATCAAAGATATATGAATACGTGTAATATAGTTCATTTTCTGAGGATTTTATGAAATATAATGTTTCAATGCAGAATTCATAATTAATGTTTATTTTCATCCATTTTTTCCAGATGTATTGATGAAACAAAGTGTAGACATTACAAACAAGCTTTAGTTATCATATAAAATATTCAAATAGCAACTATAATATTTCGAAATAGTCAAATAATTGATATGCTAACATAAGTAATTGATAATCAACTAAAGTCGAATTTTATTGTACAGTAGTAAAGAAATTCAACATTATCATTTAGTTGATAGTAGTGTAGGTTTTCATCATGAAAATAAATTGACAGCATTAAAATTTCTTATTATCAGTGAGAACCGATGTCGTATTCTAGAAATCGTAAAACATTAAACGAAGAGAAAAGTTGCTGAACCGGTCGAGAGATCATCTCCACTGCAAATTTTTATCGAAATTCCAAAATTCGAGGTAGAAATGTCAATGAATCGGTCAATGCTTTAGCTTGTTTTAAATTATCNNCGAAATAGTCAAATAATTGATATGCTAACATAAGTAATTGATAATCAACTAAAGTCGAATTTTATTGTACAGTAGTAAAGAAATTCAACATTATCATTTAGTTGATAGTAGTGTAGGTTTTCATCATGAAAATAAATTGACAGCATTAAAATTTCTTATTATCAGTGAGAACCGATGTCGTATTCTAGAAATCGTAAAACATTAAACGAAGAGAAAAGTTGCTGAACCGGTCGAGAAATCATCTCCACTGTAAATTTTTATCGAAATTCCAAAATTCGAGGTAGAAATGTCAATGAATCGGTTAATACTTTAGCTTGTTTTAAATTATCAATTGTTATTAGTAGTATGATTCCAAATAAAAACGAAAATAATTGTTTAAAAACTTCCACTCATTATGCTTTTGTTTTTTCAAAATAATTTGTATAATTGAAATTGTGCTTGAGTGTTCGGTAATGTTCTATATAGTATGTACTAAACTGAAATTCATATGAGCATAGTCTAATAGCTACTAAAATGATCAGCTATTCTCTTGCTATTACTCTACTATCCATATACTAACAATAGATTTCAGTCAGTAATTTTTCTCTCAACAGCTATTGGACATCTTGTTTTCTGCATTGAATAATGTCGTAAGTCTTATTTGGAAGGATCTATTCGAAATCGAGCATAAAATGAATATTAGTAAATAAAAAAATTTATTCATCGTCTGCGTCCAGAAGGGAGAACAATTACATTTGAAGTGAATGAAAGACAGAACAAGGTATTCTGACATGTAAAGTAAGCAAGAGGAAGAAACTATGGTTTACTTCGTGACGAATATGTTCGCGATCAGCTCGACATTGTCTACAAGGTAATACAAAACGCTAAAAAACTCAACACCAAACGAATGAAGGTCTAGCTATTGAATTTTTCATAGAACTAAGAATGCAATTCGATACGAAGAATATGTTGTCGAACAAACATTTTTATTTTATTCTGATCGATGTAACCGATTTATTTACTTACACTCACGTTCGCTTCCAGTTTATATTGGTTCATCTACTTTACATATTATCTGATCTTAGCTAATTAATTTAGTTTTCAACTAATAATCGTATACTTCTTAGTCCTGCTCGATAATATCTTAATAGGAATAATCAAAATTGTCATGAATAAAACTCTGCACTACGCTATAGAAAAAACCTATTCAATTTCTTATTAATTTCCAATGAATAAAACATATTAAAATATCATATTTCATTTATTTTAAATAAAAGGATACTTGTTATTTTAGTAATAGAATACGATTACAATTTTTTTCAAGAATTTTAACCTTTTTCTTCGATTGTTAACTTTGACAATTTTTGAGACGTAACTTGGTGCAAATCTGGTGTGAGAGCCTTTATGTTGCTAATAAACTATCAGGTAACATCAATAAATAAAACCTATCACTTGACTTTGTCCAGGGCATTTTCCAGTTTATTTTCATTAGAATCCATTGATATTAATTGCATTCAAATGTTTTCCCTGACAACCCATTTAACTGAAACTCATGCTAGAGTAAGATTTTTCTCGATAATATATAAAAATATTTTGAAAACTTTTGTCAATCGTAATCGTAATGAACGCTCACGTTAAAGTATTTGTTTGTCAACTACTTGAAAGATTTTTTTTCTAGCACGATTATTCAAGATTGAGTACACTACAGAAAATAATTTCCAGACCGTTCAAACTTAAATGATTCTATGTAAAAATAGGTACTGAATTCAAAACTACGAAGCATTGCGAAATCCATTCAAAATACAAACTGTTCTATTCGAGAAAGCGACTAGTGGACGAGATCAATTGATTTCAGAAACAATTAGTCATAAGTTTGATAGAAATGGAGTATGTGTGTCACTTTCTACGAGGATAAATTAATAGACACATTATTTAAACATACGTAGCATGGTACAAAAATGAAACGGCATGTGGAAAACTTAAGATTTGATCCTAGAATACATTCGTAAATGATCTGTTTGATCAATAGTAATTAAATATTTACCCTCCGATGTCGAACTTCTCGCAATTTTATAATACGAGAAAAATAACATTGCTTGTGGATTAGAAAAATCACGACAGACAGAAGCTCGAAAACAGGGAACAATTTTATCAGCTACTAATTCTTCTCCTGTAAGACTTCATCTCCAATATGAACAGTTCGCTGAATATTTGCATAGAATGACAGTTAATATTCTTGAAAATTCTGAGGTTTTTTGTTAGTATTAATAAATTCTATTGTTAGTTCTATGTTTCAGCAAGCGAAATGATTCCACGCTGTGCTTCATTGATGTTCTTTTTAAATTTTGTTTCGAATAGTGGCCATATAAGCAGTGATTTCTGTTTATTTCGCAATATTAACATTTATAATTGTTTATTCTTTCGTTATCTTTACTGTAGAGAAACTGTGCAAACAGAAGAAAAAAGAGCTGAATGAATCAGAAAAAACTGATAGCAAATACGCACACAAAGTTTCCTACGTACCCAAGCAAAAGTTTGAGATAGGGATGAACATACGATAGATAATTAAGAATAGTTATCTAATCAAAATCGAGGCGAATCCTAGAAGATAGCTCATTAAAATTTCTGGAGCAGAAACGTGTCACTGGACCAAAAGAACTAGTTCTTGCATTTGCCGAAATTTGTTCTAGGAAACCATAAGTGAAACAAGCAATACAATCATAACCGAGAATAGAAATTTCTTGACTGCAAAATAGTGATGAATTTCGCTTTGGATAGCATAAAATAGAGTATTCTAATATATATATATAAGTAACGTTAGAACTCTTTAAGTCGAGTTTTTCAATCCTACTAAGTAGAAGTCTGCTGATGAATAGGGATCTGACGTGAAGTTTACTACTGAGAACTGTACAGTAAGTACCGCATCAGATTCTATCGGATCCAAAGCTACAAAAACGAAATTCATGGCTGAAATTGTACCTTTTTATTGCATAATTTCTTATAGGCGAAATCGTAGCGTTCGGTTGAAATGAGTTTTCACAATGAACAACACAATTCTACTACTATATCATTCGAAGTTACAACGACTTGTTTGATATCTATCATATAGATATAGGTTGACACCGAATTAGATGAGTAGCTACATAATCTAATTATTTTTTTTAAATATTTCAAAACGTGGGAGTGAATGTAGGTGCTGCAGAGATGCGGGCATTATTAGTAGAATTCATCAATAATGCGATGAGAACATAGACACATGTATAAGATTCACATGCACACCCTGTAACACAAGTGTAACCTAGGAATACTTATCCATCTAGCTTTCTATCGATCTATCTAGAAATATAGAATCTAGTAGATTTAACCATGCGCTTGGTGTCTGTATACTTAGTCGACTGCATCATTGATTCTGTTATTTGAAAAAAATACTCGATGGTAACTATCTACGAGGTTTATCATAAACTCATTGACCGTTGGGACTTGTGAGTAAGAAAAATCGGCGTGAGTTTGAACTAGAGTATGGTGCTGAATTTGATATTTCTTAAAAAATTCATTTCTACTTAGGGTACGGTTTGATTTAGCATATAAACTGTACGACTTTAATGCATTCTATTGTCGTTATTAAAATTGTTTACAATCGAGTAACTTTCTTGTTACGAAACAAGTTAGTATTATATCAATGTTAGCCACAGCAATTAACCAATTTTATGTCATTCAGATGATTTGCAACTAAATAAATGAAGACTGTCATTTAGTATTAGAGTTAGATTGACGAAATCCATTTGAAAAAGATCTCAGAATGTATCTGAACAGTAATGATAAAACTTTTGAACGAATCATTTTGACTGAGAGAAATCTTCATATTTTATCATGACAGAATGGTGTGAGCACTCGACTAAAAATCTAATAAATACATTAATCACGATAATATAGAAATTGTAAGCATCATATCTGTTGAGATGAATACGTTTGTTAGTGTGATAGGTATTGCATACGCATCTCTATTAATAATATATCTATGATCGACTAGAACACGTTTTCATGTTTCATATCTTGTTAGATTTTTAACAGTAACCATCTTAAGAACATCATTGCTCTACTTGAAACAATTTCTATCACTGTCGCATAATAAATCATTCAGTAAATAGGTTATATTTAAGATAGAAATTTGAAACTATATATATATATATATTGTTCTCTTCTGAGTTCTATTGCTTCATTGTAGACAGTCATCAGATTCATAGCATTCGAAAAGTGCAACTTATTGACTATTCATTCTCAATCTCATGGCATTCATCGAACTTTCAAGTCCTCGAAAAGAAAGGACCTTTAGCAAATATGCAACTAGCTCCTAGGGCATGCATCATTAACGTCAAAACCTATTGAAAGTTTGCCCGTTCGAAGAAAAGAAGCATGTCAAACGAGCAGTGTTGATTACTTCAGTAGAAGTAATCCTAGAGCAATGGCAGGTTCTAATACTACGTATAATGCTCAATATCGGATATTTCTTTAAAAATTAATTCTCAAATGATTTTGATTTTTATGCAACAAGTTTTTTTAATGCTTTACACTAGATAATTTCATACGCAATTTCACTCCCATAATTTTATAATAAATATGTAACATCATCTGAAAAATACTAAGAAAGGAAACTAGCAGGTTATCTGAAGAAGATATATAGACATGAATAATTCATGTCTCTTGAATGTTTAATAAAATTTCTAAATATTCATTTAAGACGTTATTTCACGTATGTTATTTATTTATTAGACATCCTATATACGTATGTCAAAAGAACTCTTGAAATGTTACCAAGTATTTAAGTGCAAATTTTCCTTTGGCTAGCTTTCTGAAGATGGATTTATTAAAACAATAAGTTCCATCATCAATGTATTGCCATTTTAGGAACCAAATAACTGGATTTCATTGAAAAATCATAGGTCATATTTATATTAGATACCCAACAAAGTGAATCACAAGTATTCATATGTACATATTCTTTTCTCTTTATATTCAGAAGATTTTAATGAATTACGAATGACGCACATATGTGTGGCTGAATATATTTTTTTATGTCAATTTCATCGAATTGTGGTTTGCTCTTACGCATCCTATCGCATGACTGTACAATTAATTGTCAAAATGTCTATTGAATGATCGGTTGTTTTCTTTTATTCGAGGTATGACTTTGCATACAAACGTTTGAAGATCTCACAAATCTTTCCTACGACGATTGTTGAAGTTCGTATGATTTCTTCTCTCCAAAACTGGAGTGTCAAAGAAATAGACTTTATTAATATGTATATAAAATAACGTAGAAACTTAGTGTACATGTGATTCGTAAAAATCAATCCCTAGTATTCTATACAATGGTCTCAAGAACACATAAATACACTTTACATTTTCATTGAAAGTCTTTTGATGTTTATTCAAGATAAAAGAATAGTGATAAAATATTCTATGAGGTTAGAAAAAAGCAGCGGATACACGAAGTTATTCTAGTTCTAAATGACCATGTGATACTTAAGATGTTATAGTCGATATTTATCAGATATCATTGCTTGCGACTGCAATCGACTGTGAAAATATTGCTTTTTCTTCGCCGTGTTGGTTGAACAGAAACGTTTCTGTCGAGTTTCCACTTCCTAAGTAACAGTAATTTTAGATTTATATACTAGATAGTAGTACAAAATGACATACCCCACGTGATAATATCTTTATTTATCAGTTCTTGACGTGCCGGCGAAGCGCCAGCATGATTTTTAGTTGATGACTTAGCAATAGCAGCGCCTTGCTTCGAAAAAATTCTCAATTCACAAGTTGACTGAAGTCGAACTCCATCGGGCACTGTATATCGGAGTTCTGCCTTGCCATCGATACGTCTTTTGAGCACCCATTTCGACAGTTCTACGACTTTATCTGGTGAATGATTCATCAAACTGATATATGCTCCATCGGGTGGACATTCTCCTGAAGCAAACAACAAATTTACTTTCTCTATTCCTATGGGCATTCTCACTTCTTATACTCACGAATGCCAATAGATCCTTTCTTTTGACTTTTCACAATGAATTTTCTTGTCAAAGTGCCAGCCTTTGTTGGAGAAGAAGGTTCATGTACTGTATACTCGTAGATGCCATAGCTATCCAATAGATGACGATAAACGATGATTTCACCTTCCAAATATACTTTTCTAAAATAAATAAGTAAGATTATTTGTGAATTTTTCTTGAGACCTGTAGGAAGTTCTCTTACTTTCGTCGCATTTCTTCAATATCATAGGCCACTTGCATGACATTGTCTTGGAAGTTTTCTAAATCTTTCGCTAGCAATTCCAATCGCTCACCATTCTGCTGTTGAATTGAATGATATTCAGATTCAATTTTGACTTGAAAATTAACCGGCATACTTATAAAGAACAAATTATGATGGTGACTTACCATATGTGGCTTCTAATTTCACGTAACTTTCTTTCTCATAAGAATAAATCTTGTGTACTTTTTCGTATTCGGCTTGTAGTGTTTGTTGACTCAATGTGTACGTCTCGACGTCAGTTGATTGATAATGCGATGCTTGCTCCACTTCTATTTGTAATTCTTCCAACTGTGTTTTGTAATATACTGTCATTTCTCGATTAAATGTACCATATAATTGTTCGAAATCACGACGAATACTTTTAACCACCTTGTCTAATTCCGATGCCCAGAATTGCTTAACATCAATCGTGCCGACTGAAGTCGATGTGTATCCCCTTCATTATAGAGAGAGAGAAAAGAAATCCTCAGATTCATGAATTTAACGCAACTGAAATTTTACTGACCTTGTTGAATGTGAACGTAAATTCTTGTAAAATGCTACCTGATTCTTCAACATTTGCATATTCAATGCCCATTCTTTACTTTGTTTCTTCATGCGAGACCAATCTTGTGTTAGTCTCAAGTATTTTTGAGAGGCATCATTACGTGCAGCAGAAAAAGTCTCTACTTCTCGCCCTAGATCCGAATTCGATGCACGTAAGCTATTTAAAGACAATGCCGTTTGATTACATTCTTGTTCTAGTTTTGAGCGTCGATCATCTTTCCATTGCTGTTCAATTTCGATTAATTGCTGATAGATTGCCGTTTGTAATTGATACATTTCGACTTCGAGTCCAAAATCAATACTTCCATGGCTTACCGCAATAAGATCAGACTGCAGGTGTAAATACCGTTCGTTCCATTCAATATCTGCACCGTTGAGATCAGATGTGGGTCGTCGAGTACTAATAATTTGTGCAACATACTTTGCATTTTGTGCTTCCAATTGCTGTACACGATCAACAAAATGACGAAGTCGTTCATTTAATTCATTCAGTGCATGTCTATCATGTTGATACTGTGTCTGAAAATCGTTTTGAAGTTGCCGGAGATTTACGATCAATGATGAAGTGTAGGAAGGAGCTGGATCTAATTGCACATCTCGACGCTGATATGTAACAATGGTATTATCGTTCTTGTTGTTTTCGTCCATGATGATAGTACGTGAATCAGAGGACACTTTTTACAAAAAAGCATTCATCGTCAGGCGACTGTGGCTTTTATACGTGTTTTTCGTGGTTAATTGCCTCTTTTTACTGTACTGAAGGACGAAGCGAAGATTTGATTTCATGTTTGTTTCGTTTCTCTTCTTTCTGTATTTACAAATGAAGAACTAACCACATACCGATCTGAATTTCAAATATGCTGCGTCTGTTCTCTTTCGTATTCACTGCATACTTTAACATCGTCTTTCTTTCTCTCTACGTTGAATATGCCGGACAAATATTGATATATTATTGATACTATTCTCGAGTGTTTGCTATTCTGTTCGAAGTGAATCGGACGAAGAGATCAATGACCTTGAATAAAATTATGTATTTTCGTTGACATGTGTATCACATGCAAGAGTTCATAACTGAAATAAAAATGGCAGTCTTTCAATATAAAAACTGGAGTCAGCCAATGATTGGAGAGAGTATTGTGTTGACTTTTACCAGGTAACACAACCAAAAAATGAAACAAAGCGGAATAAGTGCATTTTCTTATTCCTATTAATGTAAATCATTGAAAAGAATGAAATTTGCACTCATCTCTAACTAACCAAGTTTACACTGAATGAAAGTTAGATGCACAATCTTCAGCCTATTTTTCGCTCTTAGTTATTCTTTATGAAGGTCGCTTTTATCAAATTTCTTTGATTCGCTGCGGGAATTCTCTAAAAGTAGTTTATTTTGCTACATGGTTCAAACTTAACCTTTCATTACTACCCACCCTTTAGTTCTTCATTGAGGTTTGGAGACTACATGCGGATCCATCTATCCATCCATAGTAATAAAATAATAACTTTACACTAGTCAAAATTTTCCTTTGTATGATATTAAGGTTGAGATTCCCTTTTTTTTACTATAAAGACAGATATTTCAATTCCAATGATGGCAATACAGCTATACAAGATATCGACATAAAATCATTTCGAATATTTTATTTTCTTTTTCATAGCATAGGTGATACATGAAAAAAATGTTAGTTTCTACCATTTCAGTCTGAAGTCGTAGATAAATGCGCATATGTTGATATACATATCTAATCACCTATCAATAAAACAGAGAAGCATTATTTCTTTCAGTGTCTTTATTTTTGTCCTTTCCTATTTTATGATTTCAAAACATATTGAAACTTCAGGCTATTTTGTAAGATTTATTAAACATTAAAACTTGAACAATCTCTACTACTATGCCTATGCACAAGACTTGACATTTAGTACTTTATATTTCAGTCAAAACATCATTACCAACTAACTATATCGAAATATCAGAAAAGTAATTAAAATTTGTCTGATCCATAGTCAATTTAGTTATGAATGCTGACATGGTTGTGTAATGAAATGATTTTTACATGTAGAAATAAAACTTCACGACAAGAAATAAACAATTTCACATAAAGATGTCATGATTGACTGTGTAAATGTCTCATAACTAAAGATTTTAGAATGATGCAAAGATCCGAGTATTCCAAGGTCAAAGTAGCGCTTGACTCATAACCCCTCTATTTATTATTCAAACAAATAAGTGTATGCGTTTAGGATTGTGTCTTAAAAAAGTTTTATCTGTGATAAAATTTTCAACTACCAAGCTCGTAATTTCGATTCGTTTTGTTGTATTATCACAACTATTGAATAACAGTTCAATTATGTGTCTATAGATAAATGTCTATCAAGATCTAATTATTAACTTTCGACCAATGTTGTCAACATCGCGACATATTTTTCTCATGTAAATATGATTGATTCCCGTGAAATATGTTATCATGAATAATTCAATCGACTTTATAATATACGGCTGGATTAATCATTTTATTCATTTTTCTAAGTTTCTAACAGAATTTTATCCCGAAAAACAACAACAGATTGACTATAGGATGTTGATTACGAATGAATGAGATGAATCCATGTATGATGTTTCATTCCTTCATTCTATCTCCGTCTCTTGATTCAATTCAATTTCAATGCAAAAAAGACAACAAATACAATATTCAGGACGTTTTACTTTATCTTATTAGGAATGAATCGATTGTTGACTAACTGCATATACTTTTACAAGCTCTTTTCTTTTATTGATGCTTGTTCTCAAGAGTTATTATATTGACAATAAATCGAAATTAAGATTATCTTCGCCTAAACTTCAACTTTTTTTACGTCTAATACCCACTTAGTAGATATTGTCTATCAGCAATATTTCCAAAATCTCATGATCAAAAAAAGAAAAAACACATCTATCACATCTATTATACCATCATATGGCGAAATGCTTCAATTTCATAAAAGCACACTGTAGAAAACCAAGCTTAATTACTGTATATGGCGAATATTGATACTCAAAATATTAATTACTTTATATTGATTGTAGTATCATCAAATTTTTGCCGAATCTGATTTTTAATTAGGTGTCAACATTTATCTGAATCCATTTAGATGATAGGATAGAAGTATTAAGTTGACAATACAAAGTTTACAGTTCTACATGATACAAATTCATCCGTGTTTGAAACGGATTCCAACTTCAACAAGAGAACTGTACAAGTGACAAGAGAATCGATACTCTAGTATCTTACTCTCTAGAACTAGTTCGAGTGTCATCTGATGTATCAAATACGAATAAAGCGCACACTATGAGCTATCGAAATATTGACATTAGTGAACCATTTTACAGTTCCTAAACATAAATGAAAAAATAACTTTATTAACTAAATTGCTTTGACTTTGTGAATAAAGGTTGCCTTGAATCTGCTCAAACTTGTCAGCAGCTTCAATTATAAAAGTATGCCTGCGCTAATGCTACATCTTTCTTGTTTTATTGAACTTATAAAAATATTAGTACACATATCGAGGGGAATATTGGCAATTGAAAATGCTTCCAATGACTGAGTATCTCATGACAGAAAACGTTGCATATCATTATTTAATTAATCCAATAACTATTAGCAGAGCGCATATTATTTTAATTTTTATAGTAAAGATGCTTAAAACTCACTGAATATTTTCACTACATCCACTTTCAATCCTATATTATTAAACAAAAAAGTCATTGTATTATAAAAATGACTATAGAAAAGTAACATTATTTGATGGACGGTTTCCTAAAAGAGAATTTCAGATAAATGCAGTGACAAAAAAATGATTTAGTTCAGCTTTGCTGAAGATAATCTATTTGATAGTTAGTATTGATGTGCGATTGTTAATGATGTATTAAGTGATACTGATATTGTTTTTGTTATTTTTACTTTTACTTTTACCTATAACTGTTACGCTTTCATGACACAGAACATGATTAGGAAGAGCATCAGAAATGTACGAATATATACTTCTCTTTGAATAGATATGTGAAAAGTATTATTTTTTACAGCTAGAAATAAATGCAAATCGTCGACTTTACTTATCGACTTGAAATTCGCTAGTAGATATACGCTTACTATAAAAATCTGTATTCATTTTAGAATTTCATTTTATTTTATATATGATTACCATGATGGTACAAGTTGTTTATATAGATTTTTCTCTGCTATGTGGAGTAAAATGATAAAAATTTTAACACTAAATAAACGCATAATTACCGGTCTTAGTGTGCTGCGCTGCATTTTTTTTATTGTGCAACGAACTACAAGATTGAGGGTGATGATTATCAAAGTATTTTTGGCTATAGATTTTTTTCTCTTTTCTTTTCTTTTTGTCGTGCCTAAAATTTGCAAGCCATTAATTAAAATGTATTTTGTATTTGTCGGTTCTCTATCGGCTCTATCGAGTAATCAAACGAAAGAATATAAAGTATTAACAAATAAACGATCATGTATGGCGGTAGAATAGTTGGTCTTGCTACTCCATGTCTCGTGCATGGTTGTACGATACGAAATGAATCCAACACTGGCGTCTATGTACGATTATTATACCAACCAATCAAAAGCCAACAAGAAGTATTTGAAAGGCGTACTGAATTTCAACTAGCAAAAGGTGGTGAAACACATATTAAAGAAGAAGAATTTGATAAAGGTTCATTTCAAATCCGTGAAACAATTCAAACGATTGAAGTGACTCGAACAGATGGAAGAATACAGGAGATCAATGCACCGTTTGACAAGGTCAACAGCATTGAACTCGATTGGCTTTTTATCATTGATAATGCAAATATTCTATCGGTCAAACGAAACAGTTGAGAATATTGTTTCCAATCAGTACACAACGCTGAAATATTCAGTATATGTTATACCATAATAACTATATAATACCATGATGTCATTTTTTGAATTGTAGCAATATAATTTTATTTCAATAAACTACTCGTATACTTTAAGTAGCTTTATTTAAATACCAGAATTTCGAAGTTAGCTTAATATCTTTAGCAGAATGTATCAATACTACTTAGAAACTAGCTTACCACAAAAACAAACTAGGGAATCAATGGCTTAAAAACACAGTAGATTAATTAAAATGATAGATATGTTTAAAAAAGAAAACCAAAGAAGAGAAGCAATGCGTTTATTCTGATTTTTATGAGGCTTCTAACAGTTATATTCGTTTTTCTTTTCTTTTCTTCTCATTTACTTTATTCTATATTAATATT
>OENM01000009.1:180322-242059 GCA_900239745.1 Rotaria magnacalcarata
TTGAAAATTAATAGTAAACTTTCATAAAGTGAAATAAAAACTATTCAGTAGAAATCAGTATATAACCTTTTATAGGATCTCCCAAAGATTCCTCTGAAGAGAAAAGGAATGAAATTTTCTGAAAATCTCCGTGGAAATATACGAGGATTTTTGTTCAAATAAGGATTGCAAACTGTACGAGAAATTCTCGGACTGAGTTTTTATCATTGTCAAAAGAGTTTTTGAAATTAGACAGAGTCTCAGGTACTGATTTATACTAGATGAAATTTATTTCACATGGTGCAGCTTTTCTATGAATTTTTGAATGAAACGGAGCATATTTTGTTACAGAAAATCAGTTACTGTTGACGATTCTTGAATAAGGTTCGAAGGATCAGTCTACAAGATGCCAGGCCAATTTTAGCATTGGTTCATAATGTTCAATTCATGTTTTAAAGTCGGCGCTCATAATTGGATGGAAAATATGTTCTATGAGACAGCTCGTCTACTAAAAATATTTACTTCAAATCTAGAATCGATTTATACGACCTTTTCGTTTAGTCATATGAGTTTCTGCTATTCATGCACATTGGGACCGGTTGATTGGACATCAAAGTATTATTCTAGTCATATATCGTATTGATTTCGAGAAGAATAAAACTGAGAAGCTAGGGTATTGGGATCTTGACAAACCCTCATAAATACAAAAGTGAATTCAACGACATTATCTGAGTTTAATCAATTCAGTCGAAATTTTTAATCAATTTTTTTCCATTAGAGGATTTTATTTTCACAGGTTTAGACAATAGCAAGTAATAGATTCCCCTCTCCAGTGCATCTTTCTATCATGGACTATTCGTTTCTTGCGATTTTTGATATTTTTCTAGTATTAAAAGAGTCACTCGACTCTTTTCTTTTATTACGCTGGTGTATTTTAGTCGGTTTCTTTGGATCTTTGTGAATTTTTTGCTTTAAGATCTATATATAATCCGCCAGAATCTCCTGTATACGCATTAGCTCGTTTTCAATCGAAGGTTAATAAAATATTTCTGTTCAACATTCATTTAAACTAAGGATTCTTTATAGTCAAGTCTCTGATTGATAAAATCATAGCGGTGTAGTAAAATATTAAAAATATATAGGTGCTTATAAAATATATCGAACTACACAAAAAACAGTTGTGGATATCGTTATTTAAACTTCTGAAAAAAAGGTTTAAAAAGTTCCTATGATAAAAAGTAGAAATTAATTAATTAGCAACGAACATATATGTTTTGAAGAAAAAAGGCAAACAATGAAGGTGTAATACATTTTATTAATCATCGTTCCTATAAACTGCTTGCTGAAAATATGTCGACAGAAAAAACGTGGATTTTTTATAAAACAAGAAACAATTCAATGGGATAGGCAAATCACCCCATCTCATCCGATGAAATAGAAAAAGGGCAGGATCATTTCACCCTATTTCAAGCTCTTTTCAAGACTATATTAACCAGGCATCTGCTGTCTTTCAAAACCATGTCTTCGATTAAAGTCCTAATTTTATTTTTGAACAGTTTCATACGTAGATCATAGGACCTATCTAGAGAGTCAAGATTTCTGCTACAGACAGTATTCAAGAAGACATTTTTATGAACAGAATCTCAGCTCTTTAATGTGACCGTTAAGAGATATATGTATCCACAAAACATCTAAATATGACGATTTACTTGTATACGTGACAATACTGATCTATTTATTCATATTTCATTCATTTGGCCTCATTTTTATACGAAAGGTGGATAAGATTGAGATGTATGTATGTTAAACATTTCGAGTTGAATGAATGTATTGTTTTTGACAAATGCATGTAGATATTATCGCACGAAGGGTAAATTTTCGCAATTAGGTTCTCAAAACATTTAAATATCTTAACAATGGAACGATATTTTTTCAAAAACTTTGTACCGTCATCGTTAAAATTATATTTTCGTATATATATATATATATGAGAGTGAGCAAAGTCAAACAATTTCGATTGAAAAAAGAGTTCAGTATTTACTTATGTGGGATGACTTATACACCTATTGACTCGGTAAAATATTTTGCACAGATTGAATGAACATTAAACAAGTAGATTTAGCTGGCACTTTGCAAATAGAATTGTTATTTATCCTACATTAACTCCATTTCACTCTATGCAAAATGTGTTCATGGCAGAAATAAATGAAAAAAAAATTATATAAAAACTCTTCGAAATCGGATGAAATTCTTCACCAGCATTGACTAATCGTAATCTTATTATATGCATCCTATATATTTTAAATTTGTCGATGGAGCAAACTCGTATCCTCGGTGCCTGGAATGTATCGTGCGTATCGAACGGATTGGATGGATCGCCACCGTATCCTCTGGATTGTGAGGATTGTCACTGTATCCCGGATAGACGGAATCCGCTCCCCCTTCTTGCCTGAACCCATCAGTGCTCTCACATATATGCTCACTGCATCAAGATTATTTCATTAACATAAATAAAACAAAAGTAAATATAGTGGCATATTTGACATCGAAAATAATCAATGTATATGTCGTGCAGAAGTTATTGTAAATGATTTAACAAACATTAAACATCAGAAAATCAATTTTTTTCCGTAATAATAAAGCTAATAATTATTTTCTAGTTTAATAGTAGATCGAGTAATATTTATTAATAATATTTTCAAGAAAATACAAATCGTTTACAAAGAATAAAATATACTTTGTATGATTCTTGCACGTTTTTAGTCTGACGTAGACAACGGAACAAGTGATCAGCTTTGTAAAATATCAACAAAACTACCAAAAGATACAAATATGTGTTGAGCTTTTGTTGCTGCCATGTGTCGGTTTTAATTAATCATATTTTGATAATAAATAAAAATATTTTATACATCAGAAGATACTTCGATTAAATGTAATGTTCTAATCGATGAGCTATCTGACATAATTAGAATTGCTCATTCAAATATCGGTCTTCGTGGTATCAAAATTACTTTGAAAGAGATTAAGAAAAAATGTGCTAATGTTACAGAAAAACAAGTCAACATATTCATTTCTGAATGTCATAAATATAAAGTTAAGCGTGCAAAACCAAAAAACTCATCTAAATTAGTAGTACAGCCAATTATGTCAAATGACTTCAATTCACGTGGCCAAGCAGATTTAATTAATATATAATCCTGTCTTGATCGTAATTTTATATTTATATTAAATTACCAAGACCATTTTACCATGTTTAGTATTTTAAGACTAATGAAGACAAAAACAGCAGCAAAAGTTGCTTATCATCTATTTGATATATTTACTACATTAGGTGCACCTGCTATTTTACAAAGTGATAACCGGCGTGAATTAGTCGCAAAAGATTATCGAAGAATTAGTCATAATACGGGAAGATCTTAAAATTGTGCACGGAGAACCTCGTCGTCCACAATCTCAAGGATCTGTCGAAAGATACAATCAAGACACGAAACAGTTACTAGATATGTCATTCTAACAGAAGTTGTTGTTTTATGTCTTGTTTGTTACTTAGGAACATTGATTCGTGAAAATACAAGATGAGAAAAATGCTGAGTCACTTATCAATCAAATTAAAAGAACTAATGATATTCGTGAAATTGTACGAGAAGATCAAAAACGACAAGCTCATGAATTTTTACAGAATACAGCAAAACCACAAAAGTTAGCTAATTCGAGTGTTTGTGACAACGTTGTAAGTAATATTTATTCAAATATTGTTCATTCAATAACAAAACTGTTTATTTAGTTAGTTTCAGTACCACAGATGTTGATCGTGATCCAACTGATACACGTAATGTACTCGCCGTTTTTATGGAAATTAAACATGAAAAATTCAGATTTAGTATAGAACAAGGTGTTCCTTTTTGTCTATTATAATTTCCACCAAATAACAAAAGCATCTTGAACGTTGACATCATTAATTGAAAATGTTGAGCAAGATGTTCAAAAATCATTAAGAGAAATAGTGAATGTTCAGAGTGTTACTGGCCGACAAGGATTCTTGACATGTTCATGTAAAGGTGGTTGTATAAGTAGCAGATACAAGTACAAGCAAACTAAAGTATATGCAACTCACAATGCCACAATTCATCAATATACGGTAATAAATAGTTTACTACAAAGAAAATCTGCATATTATTTGTATTTTATTTTATTTTTCAAGCGCGAAAACTTCAAATCATGTTAAAAATACAAATAATTGAAATTGAGTCGGCCTTATCATCCCAGCGACCGCAAACTTGTAGATCACCTTGAACGCATATTTGTTTCTTCAATACACCATTCTTGTATTCATCTTTGTGTGGTACCATATACTCGTCACCATTGCGAATTTTGATCACATTAGCATTTGGTATTATCATATGAATCAAAACTTGTTCATTCTCACACAAAAGACGTTGAAAAGGCTCAATTAAAATACAGCGGTGTTCTGTGAAAGTTGCGTATGTAATTGGAAACATGAATGCATCATTTATGTTTGATACACGTAAACGCATATTGATCGCATCGAAATATGTGGTTTCATCGTTTGTTTTTGCAAAGATAGTTACTTCGTAGAGGCCATCAAGTGGTGGTGTGATGTAGCAATTGTAAATATCGGCTTTGTTCTGATCTCGTTGGCATAGTGTATGTAAACTGCGCGGATACTCAACATCTCCAACTTTCAATGCAGCAAATAGATCAATATGTGCCGGTGCTTGAATTGCGATTTTGAATATATTTTGATTTGTCTCATTTAAACCTTGCTTTGGTGATAGCAAGGCTAAACCGAGTTGATGATAGGTAGACTTCATTACTGGTAAACTAATAAATTCTTCTTTTGTAATTTCCGGTTCGAGTAATTGATATCCATGGGCATAATGTGTATAGATAAATTCTTCAGGCGATGTAAGAAAGTAGAAGTCTTCGAGTTTATTCTTATTATCTCTGCCTCCTGCGCCCCATGTTGGATCTATTAGATAAGTGTACTGATCCAATATAACACTATTCCAGGCATGAAGGGATTGCTGGAGTTCTGCACCTGATTTAACAAAAGTTTGTTTCGCATAGCCTGATATTTCAGAACATTCAATTCCTAAGAGTGAGCAACACTCGTGATAGAGACTAGCAAAGCCTCGACAGACGCCTTGTTTTGTGCGAAATACAGTATCAGCAGAATTATTATTGCAATATGGTTTATATTGAATATTTTGACCTACCCAACAGAAAAGTAACCACGCACATTCTAAATCATTAGTTCCGTATTTTTTGATTGTAACAGCAAGGTCAGCTACAGATTGTATCGCTGTCCATTGTTGTACAACGTCACGTAATCGCTTGTTGGATACAACAGCTTCACGCTTTCGTCGAAAGTTAGCATCTATACGTGTCTTTTTAATATCAGCAGCAATTTTAATCTCTCGATTGTTAATAATAACAATTGGTTTTCGCTGCTGTATTCCTTTCGTGGTAGTAGTAGTTGAAGGAAGAGAAGGAGCATGTGCTGAATTTTGTTGATGCTTGAGAGCATCAACCACAGTTTGTTTGATGACATCTCGTACCAGTGCAGATTGTTGCTGTACGACCGCATCGACTAGCGCTTGTTTTAGATCAGTAAATAAATGTTTTAATTCAGTCGATTCATCACTTTTCTTCGTAACATGTTTCTGTATTGTTTGTAAAAAAGTATCGTGCAATCGATCTATTGCATCAGCTTGCAAGGATGTTGCTTGATGAATATCATTATTACCAAGAAGACTGTTGCGCAGTGTTTGTTCAGTTGTTTCAACTAGAGCTCTTTCAAGCTGTTCATAATTCGATGAGCTTCTTGATGTTGGTGTTGATTTCGTGGAATTAATCAGCGAAGAATCTCGGTGATCATCCTTCTCAACTAGTATTAATGGAGATGGTGTTCTTTTACTGTGTCGATGATGCTTCTCGCGTTGATTATCGACTATGGTTGTTGTCTCTACAGAGTCTTTGTCGTCTTTTGCACGTAAACCACTGGCTTGCGGCTTTTGGCTATCGATCACAGTCCGTCTAGCATGGAGATTCGACCCTGGTGGTGGCTGTGGTGTGAGAGAACGATGAACGGCAGATGAATCTCTTGATGGAACTGGTGTCGTTCTAGAAGAACTGAGATCAGCATTTTGTTTAGATTGTCCTACTGCTTGACATAAATCGTCGATTTCATTGAACACACCTTTTACTTTCATATATGCTTTTGCCCATTGTTCGTGATGAGCTCTGTTGTGACAGAAAATAAAGATGGAATCTAGTTCAGTTGCATCATGAACAGCCGGTACTGTGTTTTTGCCTAGACCCCCAGAGACAATCAGAACAATTTTTTTATTGTTCATCTCATAGAGAAAATTGACAAAAAGATCGCTTTCAGAGAAAAAATCAACGGAAGCAAAGATACTTTGTAGATAATTAAATGCTTGGGAAAATTTTGTTTTGAGTTCGTGAACTTCATCAGCCAACCAGATCAGATGAAAGCTTTTGTTAGCAGCCTCTGCGTTAGTTCTACCAAAATTGGACTCAGGTGCAAAAGCCGCGGCACCTTTCAACAGCAAAAATAAATTTATTTGTTATGCGTTTAGAACTGCAATAACTACCTGTTGTTAATTGTTTCCTACTCATGTCGAAAAGAATCTAAAAAAAGGTGTAAAATCTTGTGTACCATAAAAATTAGATCATTTTTAGCAATAGGCTGATATTCAATAGCAAAACTTGTGGGTAAAGTGTCAGTAATCTGAAGAAAAGTAATGATTTCGAAGAAGATAACAATCGTTTAATCTCTGTAACAGATTTGAGAATCGGATTACTTAAGCCGCAAATTTTCTTCAGATTTCATCATATAATTGATTACGCGCATTTTCTTATCAAAAATTCAAACCCAGCGTAATAACATAGTTGTCGAGACATTTTCTTTCTGCGATTCTTCGTCTAGTCGTGTCACATTTCATAGGCATTATTTCATTATTTTCTTCTATTCTTCAAAAAGTAATTTAACTCACAGTCAATCTATGCACGCTACAGTTTCAACATTAAATTTTCTTTTCATACTGATTATAGAAGTATTCTACACGTCATCTGAAAATCTATAAAAAGTTAAATCGTTAGTTCTATCGTGCTGTTGCTGCATTGTATTGAAAGACAACTATTTTACACTTGTTCACAACCTAGTGACCTCAAAAATCAAAACAAAAGGATGTTTAAATAATGAAACGAACATTATTTTCGATGAGTTGCTATTTTAGTAAAAGTTTTCACGTAAAATTCACAAACATCATGTCATTGTTGGTATTGTTGAAGTCACTGCATATCAAACGCAAGTCATTTTTTGACTTCAGCAGATTCTCTGTGGTACTCACTACTATTGATGTTGATACATGGTGAGTATCGCTATCTGAATGCAAATGATCAACGAATGATCTTACCTGCACGAGAAAAGCATTATTTTCTTTTGCGGATTGTCTTCTTCGTTTTTTCAATTCTGCGTGCGATAGGATACATTTGTTTCGTTACCCATCGAGGATGTGTTTTCTTCTCGTAGAGAGATTCACCATGAATACAAACAAAAAATGAAGTTGTGTTACATAAAAAATAAAAAACAGAGCGCGCCGTAAAATACTATTTGTAGTGAGACAAATATTTTTTCGTTTTTTAGTGCACATAGTTTATTAATTTGTTTAAGGAATGGAGAAAATAAATGAGTTGCAAGAAAAAAATTTTTCATCCAGTTGCGCGTCTCTGTCAAAATGTTCGTTACAGTAAATATGGACAACTCGGAGATGTTTCAGGCGTCTTCTCATAGAAAATGTCTCTCTGTTCTGTTGTGTAAATAAGAAACAAAAAATCAATACATGAATAATGAAAAAATATTTATATTGAGTACAAAGGCTGTGGAAAACAAATATTTTCATATTTACTGAAAGAAAAGAAATAGATAACTGTGAAATTATAAGAATATAAGTTCTACGTTCAAGTCTCATTTTTTAAGGCAATGCTTTAATTGAGATATTGTTTCAGATAGAATTATAGCTACTATTTTGAAGATTCGAAGCAAAAATAATTCCTATGACTCACCAAAAATAAACGAATTCATCCATTGAGTTTTGTCAACACTGTAACCTTGCTCTTTCTTCACTTGATTACTAGAAGATCTCCTCATAATACGAAACCAAATTGTGGAGAATTATGTGGTATTTATAAACTAATAAATGGATTTTGTAATAAGCTCTTCATTTATATTCGTTTATCGTTTTTTTTTGTTGAAATATTTGTTATATCGTAGTTCATACGGTTTTAAAGCAAATATTTTTCTTTTCTGTATAATGAATAATCAGATGAAATGAAGGTTTTTCGGGATTATTCATCGTGACTACGAAATTAAAATTGATATTGCTGTATACGACATATTTTTCCCTAACAGCGATAGTGTATCATAAAGAAATATCTCTACAATCAGTTTCAGTCAAGTCTGAAATGATCTAGATTCACCATCTTTCATGACGTTAATAATCAGTAACACGATTTTGAACTTAAAGTATGCATAACTATATGTCTGCTTTAGTATGAAAATACTTGTGATGCTTGAGACTGTATTAAGATACTGTAAAAGTTATACTACACTAATAATTCTCGACTTTAATAATTGAAGCATCTATTTTTCAATCTGATATTTATCGCTACATATGGATACAGGTAACCTATGTTCAATAGTAAGTAGGTTGTGAACGTCAATAAATATTTTTTCAGAATAAATACGATAGAAAACCATGATTCTTTCTATTGAAACTTTTACTGTCGACGTAAATAGTGATCACAATTTTGATTGATAGGGAACATGTTGAAACTGGTGATAAAAATTTCGTTGGGTAGAAGTCTCGGCAGAAGTCCAAGTATGAATTTAGGTGTGTTAGTGTAGCTGCGCGCTTGACTTTTCTCGTTGTTGCTCTTCTAAGCATTTCATATTTACAAGTGTTCAATCAACATTGATCATTAAATGGCGGCATCTCTATGAAAACTTCTACAAGTAGTATCGTACCTAGCAAAAATATAGCGTTCAACTTTTCAAACTTATGAAATGATCACAGAAGTATTGGCATTCACCCTATTCTCACACTTGACGTAAAAGTAAGATTTTATAGTTATTTTTACTGTGATCGTCAAAGACTGTAGCTCTTGGTTTACGATCACAATGAGTGACCGACGTAAGCAGATGACTTTTTTCATAGTAAATTATAAGTAATAAAGTGGTAAACTAACGACCATGAATACTTCTTAATTCAATATATTTTGTTAATTTTCAATGTTAAAATTTATTGCTCTCTATTTAAAAGCGTGATTCTTACCTTTGCTCGTTACTTTTCGTTTGTCTTTGATTCGTGTAATGAGAGATATCGCAGTATAAAGTTTTATAGACTGATTAAATAATAATAAAAAAACAGAAGTTATCTATATGAATGTGCTTACTTTGGAGTAGATAAAAACAAGTTTGTTACTAAAGTATAGCCGAAGTCTTGTGCTTTTGGTGGTTAGTTTGAAATAGTATTTTTATACGAAGTATCGCACCTACAAAGAAAAAACCGACGCAACTAATTTGAAGTTTATAACCAACTAATCGAATTTTGTTTTAATAAACATATCTTTAGGATTCGCTAAAATTCAATGACTTGTATACTCGTATCCATTTCATTTAATGATTACCTATGGATCCATAATTGTGTAAATGCTTCTTAGTATCTAATCGACAATGATTTTTTCAATGGATACCAGAGCTCCGCTGGACGCTGAACCGATCCCATACCGGGACAGGATGGTACGACAAAATTGCAAATATGACAGGACGGAACTGGATTGAACATGATTCCTCAAGGAACGGTATGGGACGGGATCCGATCAATTCCCTTATCTGCCCTGCCAAGTTCATAGAAGCAGAACCAACGATTGTGCATAAATTTAGTGGAGAGGGCAAAGAGGAGAGGTGGATTCCGGTGAATCCTAGACTCTGACAGGATTCTCCAAGTTCCATCGTTCGGCACTGATTGCAAATTATTGTAAACCTAATTAATTTTTGATGGATTAAATTAGACTGAAGTTTACTTAATTAAAATATGTTCTAATAATTCTCCTTAGATTCTAATAAATCTATTTTACAATTTATTAGCGCTCATTGGTGTCCATAAGGGTCCTTCAACATCCAAAAGGATCCATCAGGATCCACATTATTGTTTTTCATTAAAAATCAGTGCACCTTGCTAAACTATAGTTGGGATGAATGTATTTCAGCGAGAGTTAATATATCTCAATCGATTTATGAGGATTCTATTAATTATTGCTGAATTTTGGTACTGCCGAGCGAATCAGCTCTAGGATCCAACCGAATCCATGGGATCCACTAGGGTCCAAAATCTGTCTTCTTCCCTGCATAGCTGGTTTTATTATGATGAAGTATAGATCTTCAACTAATCGAACAAATCTTAACGATGTATTTTTTCTTAGATCAGTTACTCGAGAAGCAGTACTTTCACTTGTGTTTATTATTGCGCTTCTTTATTTTTTAACAGCCACTTTCTTATGTCAGTGTCATAGTGGTGGAAGTTTCTTCCGTGTAAACGCTATCGTGTAATATATAAATAGTAACAAGAATGAGTTTCATTGAACAAGAAACTATGAATTAGCCAGCATGTTTCAATTACATTTTTCGATAAAAAGAAAGGATTGTGTTTATACATTAAAATACTATGGGGAGGGACGGGGTAGGACGGGACATGGGAGTGCGGGACACAGGACTGGATGGGACAATTGTTTAGTCGTCCCGTGGAACTTTGGTGGATATACTAATTTGAACGTTAATCTTCAGTCAATCAATAGTTCGCTCATAATTCTCACAAAACGAAATAATTAATTTCATCAATATATCTTATTGTACGATGTAAATCATCTTGAAAGATTTGGAACGTTATTAGAAACAATGTCTAATGATCGTTACTATGTCATAAAAATTCTGTGTTGCATAGTTCCCATTCATATTATTTTATTTAACGATGATGATGAATTCCTACTCCCATGGTCGATTATAATTCCATGGTTGTTTCATAGATTGGATAATATTGTAGATAAGTGAAATGTTCGATATCTTACAGACAATTTTTGCCACAACTAATCGAGAGGTCTGTTTTGATTACATGTGCTCTATTAATATCATTCCCATAAAGTGTATTACTATCAAATCACACGAACTTGAAATAATGGTTTAGATTAAGTAAACCGCAGACATATATGCTTTGTCTCAGAGATGCCAGCCTGGCCTGCTCGCCTGCCAGGCCAGGCTACAGGGTCAGGCTGATTTTTCACATATTAGCCTGGCCTGCATCAGACCAGGCCAATAACAGCCAGGTCACCAGACCAGGCCAGACTAACCTGTCTAGCATGCTCAAAATTGACTTGGAATGATTTTATCTGCTGAATTCTGTATTACCCATGTAACCGATAATGTAAAATAATGGCCATTATTTCCATTATTTTCATGAATAATCTGTATAATGTAATTAAAATGCAACCTATTTCATGCACTATCTTCCAAATAATGGGAAAATTTTCCAATAATCCATTGTTTTTAATGAATTTTTCAAATTTTCCCATTATTTCCCTGCAATGCATTATAATGCATTAAAATTTAAAAATACAATGGAATCTAATGCATTGAAAGCGTGAACATTTCTAATTAATTAGATTCCATTATATTTTTAAATTTTGATGCATTATAATTTAATTATAATGCATTGCAGGGACATAATGGGAAAATTTGAAATAATTCATTAAAAAAACAATGGATTATTGGAAAATTTTCCCATTATTTTACATTATCCGCCACATGAGTAAGTATCGTCATGATCCATTTGCAAATTCAGAAAAAAAAGAAAGCGAATAATGATTGGATTGAATTTACTCTCACAATTATCACTAAAGGTACAATAAAAAAAGCTGAATCAAAGAAACGAAGACAAAGTAGTCAATGCATTTTAACCTTTTATTAATTTATAACAGTTCATGTTTATAAATTGTTTCATAGTGGTTGTTTCTTATTTGAAATGCTAGTGGTGTTAATTCACAGAGAGTTTTATTTTCTAATATATAAAACAACTTTTTAATATTATTACTATTAAGACGAGAAATAAATAATCACATTAATCCTCAACATCATGATCAAAATTGAACCTAATGGATATGTTATAAAAATACACATAACTTTTTTGTTTTCATGTATACCTGCAGGACAGGCCAGGCACCAGGCCAGGCTCGATCATGTCAGGCTGGAAAAAGTGGCCTGTTGGCATCTCTGCTCTGTCTTACCGAATATTTTATTCGCTGAAGATGATCATTTGTTAGTCTTTTTTTCGAAATAATGTGTTTTGATAATTTTCAGTAATGAATATGTTCGATTTCAGCTCGATCTTAATAGCAAATAATCTATATACAACAGAAACTATATGTAGGACAATCATTGATTAGCAACGGTTCATATCTAATGTAGTCAAGACTATGTAAAAATAGAAAACCAATACTAATTTTCTTGGACTGCAATTAGTTTTTACTTCTTTGCAATAAAACTGTTCTAACACGTTTTAGATTAATTGAAAAAAAAATAGAACAACTCAGTAGCTAAAGCGGTAGCTTCTAGGTTAGAGTGTGGGTGTGACTGTTAGTTTTCGTTTAATTGTCCCTTTCAGTCATGGCTTTAGTGTTAAATAGAAGTTATAATATATGTATGGTAAAAATGGTTAATCATTGATTTCTAACGTCGACATCGATAGTCGATGTCGTGTTATCGCCTGATCTTGTGTCAAATGCAGAACTCTTCATTTTTAGGATAATGAATTGAACAAAAAAGGAGCTTCAATATTTTGGCAGTCATGAACACTGAGAAAATTTCATGGCGAGTGTCTGCTGTAAATTTGTATTGTTTCTTGAATTTACATATTTGATTTTGGATCTGCTCGTCATTTCACATGTTACTCATATATTAAAGTAAAAATGTATTTCTTTTCACATATGCCATTAGAAACACTTGAAAGTACATGACAAAACAATTCTCATTTTAGTGCATACAATCACTTTCAATGTTGCAATCGATTCAACTATTTTGACAGTCATTCACATACATGTGATAATGGGAGGTAACCATAATTTACATCTCACGCAGTTTACTAAGTCAAATTTTGTTTAGGATGCATTTCAAAAAACGTTCGAGTTGGACCTCAAACTCAATCGTCTAAAGAAGTTCTTTTTGGTTAGTAATAATCAGTTGTTGACAAAAGAAAGTAATAGTCATTTTTCTCTTTTGACGACCAACAAGACACTTCAAAGGTTACCCATTACATTTATGCTATAGACAGCTTTTTTAAAGATTTTTTTATGGGTAATTACGTGTGTAAAAAGTGCCGATCATTATTGAAAAAGTAACAGAAATTGAACTTAAAAATAGCAAAGTTTCACAATTAGTGAACGTCTTTTTCGATACCATACTCCATAGTTTGCTTCTCATTTGAAAATTAATGATTGAAATAATGTATGCACAATTTATGTGTTCGTTTCCCAATCTGAAAACTTTCCTGAAATAGTATATGATTGTCCAGAAATAATTTAGATTTTTATTGATCAATAAATCTTGCGGATATTGATAAATTTATTTGTTCCATTAGACTAAGATAATTTAGATTCCAGATTAACAAAGTATACATATTGGCTTGCTTCATAATTTCGAACGAATAAATATTGAAAACGTAAGTAGAAATTTGAGTGTGTATAGATTGCTAACAATAAAATATTATTGAGGTGATTGAAGTACATGCTCGAAAGTATTCTGATAAGTAACAGCTTGACAAAGAGACGAATCTGAGATCCGAAACGGTGACGCACAGTAAGCACAAATATTAATCATATTTTTTCAATCTGAGACAACAGATTAAGAATTATCTAATGATCCTATTCTTGCTTTTAGCATCCTTTTTTGACATTTTTCTTTTTAATTCATGATTTCTCATATGAAAAATAATCATAACTATCATCATGCGGGCTATTAATAGCAGAGATAATAAAATCTGCTCGATCAAGGGAAACTCCTTAGAAATTCGTGGATAGAAAATTCAGAGTAATTTTCTATTTATAAATTATGCACAAAACCTTTTTTTTAAAAGCTAATCTGCCCTTTTTTCTGCAATCAAGAGATCAAGAATCGGTTCGAACATGTTTTCTTTTAAGATTATGAGAACCGAACGTAGGTGAGATTCTCACTTATCATGTTATCTTGTTTTCACTTTCAAGATTAATTCGTGTCTATGGCTATAGTTCTAAATAGGTTATCTGTTCTTACATGACATTACAAAATGCTGTGTCTACACGTAAAATAAAAATCACTTTCATTCTCTGTGATATCATTTAGAAATCACGTTCATGTTAAATTGCTTATATTTTGTTAAACATTTCAATAGTGCACTTGTAATTTTTAACAGTCCATAATTTCTACAATACAAGATCGACAATGAAAGACAACGAGAATATTTTGATAGACTTTAATAAGCCGTTAAGCTTTTTTCTTATAGTTCGTGTGAGAAAAGAACCAGTCAAAAAGCCAATTGAACCAACTTCAAATAATCCTACATGTCCTGTTAATAATAATTCATTTTATCAGTATATTTTGATTTTAATATTCTCGCACACTATTTTCCAAATAGAAACAACATAATTGGATGGAGATATTGTTAGAATTATTCTTTTCGCATGTGTACCTTTTATTCAAGTGGAATAGTCAATTGTTCAAGTGAAAAGTCGACAACATAGCAGGATAGAGTACTGGTCGTGGTAATCGTTTAAATTATTCATTTAACACGAGCTGATGAAAGAATACTAGAAATATCGATCATCGTATAATTTTTCGCACAATTATTAAACCAATCTATGTGAGTAATAACTTTTTAATTTTTGTATGATCTTAAACATTCTATAGAATTCAAGAACATGTTTGTCACTGATCAGAAAGTTCCTGAACATTAGTTTGATTAATTTATTCAATTGTTTAGATGCCTACCAATCATTTTAGTACAACACAAGGTTCGTTTTAAGTGCATGAAAATAAATGAATAGAATGATGTTGATATTTGTTCATTTATCAGATCATAATAAAGTTCATTGATCAACGTACGACTTATTGGAAAACTTGACGAACCATTTGAATATACTATTGCTCGTTAGAACTATTTTGTTTTTATGTCATTCTGCATTATTGTTAGAAATCAAAATCTTGACTTCAAACGAACGAAAACTAGTTGAATAAAATCGTTTTACTGGTATTAAAAACTATACGTCATCTTAAACATCGTTGATAATATTAGAAATTCAAAACTATTTCGAAACAACTACAGAAGTTGTTGAATAGACTCTTGGTTATCAAGACTCTTAATGTGATACATACATCATGTCATATTTGAGTATACTAGTTACTGAAAATATTAAACAAGGAACGTAAATGATACATGAATGAAGACTTCGCTTTTATAATGATTATTTTTCGATATGATCCTAAGAAACGTATATATCTGATATGTTAGTATTCACATAACAATCATAATCGAACATTCTTCTATGGCTGATTACTATTATATCTGTTCATGATCGAAACAATCTTCAAAATAATGATAGTCGAATTTCTGTTCAATGATAATTAATCACAATAATTGAATAGTGTTGTTATGACTTTGGTGCTGCTCGTATGTCAGTTGGTAAACGTACTGGCTATTGTTCAACTAATTCGTATTATCTGTAATCGTGGTAGATGTAATTTCGACGAAATACTTCATTTTGATATAATTTAATTGTTGAATAATAATCTTTTTTCCTAAATTTGTTCCTCTGAGTTATGAATTTAATAAGCGATATGATTTTGATTCAATAACAACACCGTAAGTAAAATATGTGAACACAATCGCGACCAAATGGAACAGATATAGCTTATATTTGTGATGTTAAACATTCATAGACGATTTTTTAATATCTATTGAATTTTTATTTGTCTCAGTGCTTGATTGACTCTCTGAATTCATAAAGTTCTATTTTCTTGGCTGCGGGTGTTGTTGTAGTACTCCTTCAGATCCGCATACCCATACACTTATCTTTCTCTTCTTCAAATTTATGTTAAAGAATGATCCGATTCTAAATAAAAATTTTATTTTCTAATTACAACATTTCGATGCATATCCCATACGGGAAATCTACATTCATAAAGTGCATAAAAAAGGGTTACATGAATTTCGGACCAATTTTATACAAATTCATTAAACCCTGAAAAAAANGATTTTTTAGTACCGAGCGAAGTGACGTAGTGCCGAAAATAAGAGACAAATATATCGGACGATATCACAAAAGAAAGTGATTATCGATCTAGTCGCAATCTAAACATCTGTTGCGCTGTATACTATGTATATGTTTCAAGGTCTGATAAACAACATCGACTAAGAAATTAACAGCTATAGGAAAGAACCTGACGAGAAGAAAAGTTAAATTTGATGCAAATGACGATAGTGATAGAGAATAATAGATCGACTTTGTGAATCACGAACGATACGTGGCGAAGTAGGCATGAAATAACACGTATGTGAATTATACAAACAGAGAGAGAGCGAATACATTAGAACATTAGAATGTACAGAGAAGAAAGCTAATCAAGAACAATAAAATTTAATTGGAATAATCAGACAGTGTACTAAGCAAAAAATTAAATGATTTCAGAGAAAGTAACATAGATGCAGTTTCGATGTGAATAAAGATAAAACTATTAATTGTCGATAAACTTCTTAAAATATCATTCTAAGAAATTGGAGAAGTTCAATAGACAGGCATTTTACACTCCAACGAGGACAAATACACATTAGTACGCTTTTAACTTTAATATTGTGAATTTACGCATCATTATATTCCGTAAGAGATATTAATTGAAGAAGAGATGGATTTGGTTGTAGAATATATAATGTAAAATTCATGTATTATTTTATCTCTACTGATATAGAAAGCTAACCATACGCATACAGTTTACTCAGGAAAATGTTATTGAAGTGCAGTATATAAATAAACGGTCTAGAACACTACGCCGCTTCGCTCGACGCTACGTCGCTTCGCTCGGCACTAAAAAATCTAGAAACCAATTTTCAAAAAATTTACGTTTTTTTCCAGCGTTAAATGAATTTGTATAAAATTGGTTCGAAAGTCCGGAGAATTTTCGAACCGGGCCGAAATTCCGGTCTCCCATAAAAAGCCCTAATGATAGGAATGCTGCTATTATTTTAATGTAGTTGATCGCTCTAGGGATGTTAATTAGTAAGACTTTCATCAATCAAGCGCATATATATGAAAACAAAATCATGGCCTATGGGCAAATTTTGAGGTCTGCACAGGTCAAGAAACTGAAGAAACACTTCGTCTAGGATTACCATTTTATTGTAACAGAATGCATCGAATTCATGTGATGTTCTTCGTACTTGTTTTTCTCTTTTGTAATTTGACGTATATGTCAACACAAAAAAGGAAGAAAGAAACGAGCAACTAATATGTTGAATCTATTTATATTATCATACTAATCAATTATTATAATTCATGTTCGTCATAATTATCACCTGAAACTAATAATTGTTTTTCTTTCACGATATCTACTGTTTCAGTAATCTTGTTTTCGATCATGCTGTAAAGTCAAATAAGATACATTAACTTACTAATGAATATACAAATGTATTTTTTCTATTCAACATCAGTAGATAACGGATATTATATTGTTACAAATAGATTATCTTAATAAGAGATTATGTTTTTTTCATTCAATAGTACGTCATTACTTATTAGTTGTTGTTGTATGCAAAATGAATTATTACTACGTCAAACTCGATATCGAGCGCGCTAAAAGTTAGGATATATCAAATTCTTTTCATTTTTTACTTGCAAACAGATAATTACATCTCATATAATCAACGATAAAGCACAGAGAAGCAACCTAAAATTAGCCTTGGGTTGTAATGACTGTTTAAAACATACGAATGCCTCTTGTTCACTTGTATTTTATTATTTTAAAATTCTTTATTTTTCTTGTCGTGCTTTTTTCGCTCGTATTATTGCGATTTGCATGGGCATACAGACAGTATGATTTGAATTACATTCATATTTATGATTTTCTTTTCTGGCTTCATACATGCCACGCAAATCAACGAGCTTGTTATGGTAGAGCAAAATTAATTGACTTCGTTTAGAAAATGGACAACTGCTATGCAAAACATATACGTGTGCATGAGAGATAGAGGCGTCTTTTATTTCCTCTACAAACTCTCGCATACAAATATTCAGGAGAAAATAACGATCTGAATCTTATCAAATAGTAAAAGCAATCCAAATATGTTATTTAAATGATGATTCATCAAAAAATAATTGAGAGTCATTTCATTTTCCCATAACATTGACTTAATAATTTCATACTTGTGTAGTTGTAGAAAAAAGGAAATTACATGATAGCTATCTTAGAATGTAGGAAGGAATCTTCTTTTTACATTTTATTGAGAAGAATTTCTATTAAAGTTCAACTTGTAAAAAAAATCATGCCTAATAGACCAGAAATGTCAAGCACCCGGACAGAATAAGATTGCGAATATGTTAATTAGTGATATACTTAAAAGTAATGGTTTTCAAGTAGGTAGCGTTATTTTAATCAGAAGTCAAACGTATATATATGTTGTGGTCAAAATTCAAATCCAGTCAAATTTTAAATTTGCCCGGATGGGGGTGTGGGTGTGGGTGCGGATGTTGATGGAGAGGTTCACAGTCAAACCCACAACCTCACCCTCACACCCACAGTCCTGGAAATTAGAATTTTTTAGTCAAAATTGAAATTAGAATATTTTTGGTGAAAATTGAAATTAGAATATTTTTAGTAAAAATTCCAATTAGAATTTTGACTGGGATTTTGTTGGACGCAATTCTAATTTGAATTCTGCCTGAACCAAATTCCAATTAGAATTTTGACTGAGATTATATTGGGCAAACTTCCAATTTGAATTTTGCCCGGGCAAATTTAAACTTTGACTGGATTTGAATTTTGACCACAACATATATATATGTCACAGTTGACATGAGAATTTCAGTTGAGATTGGAATGCGCGAAAAAAATAATTAATCGAAAAATATTTTTTTGTTTTTCTGCTCGTGATAATAGATTATAGAAAAACAGAAAATAGAAGAAATATTTCTCAGATAAATTCAATGTCCCCATGTCCCCATAGTTTAAAAAAATAGACGAAGTCTAATTATTTAAAAGCTCATTGTGAAAAGATGCAAGGAATAATTCTCAATATAAAAATTTCTAAAGTCAGATCTCAACAAAAATTCTATTAAAAAAATTAAGAAAAAAGCTATTCCAAACTCGCCTGCCACATATATGAAAGCATCGTAAGTACTTTTGATGATTTAGAGAAACGAAAAAGCTTTTTTTACGATGCATTTCACCATAATAATGAGTGATGGCTGAATGAGTACATCAGATTATGTTTCGTTTTGTTTTCTCATTGTCTAATCTACCGACTCATTCTTATGCTAATTTTCTAGTAAGTTTTTTTCTTTCTTGTGTGTTAAATGAAACCGTTTATATGACAGGATCTAACACTGGCAACACAAAAAAAGATTATTTCCCATGTATTACAATGCAGCAATCCAATCTTTGAGATATTCATTCGGTTGGCTAATTATTAGTGCGATATAAAAAATTGACACATTCTGTTCTATGTTTTTGTTTTGTTCTGAACTTTATTTTGTAGACCCGATTAAGAAGAGCCAATTTGGATTTCTCTACCAAAAGAAAATGGATATTATCACAAAATTTATATATATATATATATATAGTAAAAAATGAGTCAGACTATTAGTAGAGCATTTGGATTTCATTGAGAAATAAAAAGAAATCATTTGTGCATAATAAGAATCGGTTTCGACTCAACTCTGATCATTTTTGATATGACTATTGGTATATTTTTTTTAGAATTATGAGAGAGATGGTTTCTCCCTCCCTCTCTCTTTAGTGGAAGAACAGGGCGAAAAGTGAATTAGTAGTTTTTCTACCATTATAAATATATAATGGCACGACATACAGATGCACAAAGTGGTTCGTCAATATTGCAATCGTTGACGACTAATTAGAATTCTCTAAACATATGTTTTTATTCTGTTATTTTCCCTTTTTCTTGCTATCGCAGACCTTACATTTATGTGTCCATCGTACATCAAAAACGACAGCAAGAAAGAAAAAAGAAAATTGTACGGTATTTTCTTCTTGAAGCAGCTAGCAAGATAATCACACAAGCTCTTTAATTGATAGCTATTAAATAAGAATATGTAACGATTATCTTCATATTTCAAAAACATATGAAATCATTCGACAATTTTTGGAAGAAAATTTATCGTGTACTGTTCTATTTTGCCACACATAGACATGTTTGGCTACAGATGTGTAATATCCTATCTTATGGAAACTAATAGAAAGACTTTCAGCGTTAATACCGATGAAGAAATTCTTGATCTATTTATGTTGCATTTTTATTTTCAATTTCGAGATATATACCTAGGTAATATTGTAAGACAAGTAAAAAGTATGTAATACGTAGCGATGTATGCATTTTAATCAAAAGACAAATTTGATTTTTGATTAGTTTTGAATTAATGCTCTATCAATTAATGATGATCGTCTGACGATATATTGCGATATTGCATGTAACGCACAAAAAGATAGCAGATAGAAATTGAAAGATTGATTGCATATCTGTTTGAACGATTTTCAAGTAAAACAAGAATTTCTTTTACTATTTTTGTTGTTCTGATGAGGAAACAATGACTATCACAATAGAAATAACAGTAAAGACGAATACAAAGCTCTCTTTTCCTTTTGTTCTTCATTTCTTCTTGTTCCTCAACAGATATTTTGAGACAAGAGCGCCTGAATAAATGAATAAATGAATAAATGTGCATGGCATATTCTAACTACTCACAAATTCGATTTATTACAGAAACACAAATTAACATTAGTAAGCAACAAATCGATATTAGTTTTTGTGCTGAGAGATTTATCTACTGCTGATTTTACAGTTTTTCATCGTGCAGGTTAAGGCACTTATGTTTTCTTCTTTATCATTTTTGACTTATGAGGAACAAAAGAGAACATTAATAGCTGTAAACCTCTATTCAAATCATCATTGTCACCATCTGCAGTGTGATAACTGGTACGGTTAGTCGCGTTGGTGGGGACATATTTAAGAGAATATGTCATTGTAATACTGTATTATTCAGTCATATCTTTTATTTCAGAGAAAAAAGTTTGATAAATCACTTTTCCTTCCATACGTATCGATACCGACGAAAAAAAAAGACGCTATCGACATTGTCAATATTGTTTTAAATGTTCAACATTTGTTAAAAGAGGAATATTCAAAATACAAACAGTCTAATTCTTTATGCGCTACCCGTTAAATGGCCTGTTTTACTTTCTACAATCGAAATAATAAACAACATCTGTTACGCTTTTAATTTAGTTTTATTTTCGCTCCTTACCAAAAAGAACACGAATAACATAATCATCATAGTAATAGAACTGTATATTCTTTTTTATCATGTTTTCCCGTTAACGACAATGCGAACATATTGTTTGCTATGATTTTCTATATACGTAGATATATAAAGTATAATAATTAAATAAAACTTTTCTTTCTCTAGATTTATCTTTAAAATGTTATGTTCAAAAGAGAACAATGTTTAATATTTCTAAATCAATATCATCAAAAGTTATTGATGATATAACAACAATATCTACATCATTATCATTATTCGATAATAACGTGTCGGTATTTATAAATGATCAAACATCATTAAAATATAGCAATTTAACATGTACACAAATCAAATATGAATATGTTTCACAAAAGCCTTTATTTAATTTTGTTCGTTATGTAACACATAATTTAAATAGATTTTTTATTTTACCAGCAATTATTTTAAATCTATGTGCTTTCTATATCTTACGATGTACACGTATGAATCGTTCATCATCTATAGCATTTTACATGCAAACATTAGCATTATGTGATGCAGCATTTTTTGCATTAAGAGTTCTTTTTGGCGAACTATCAAGTTTATCAGCTAATAAACATATATTAACAACTGGCTTATGTAAATTCCTTTTTTTAATGGTAAATGCAGTCAATTATACGACTGGTAAGTTAATAGTTAGCATGAGATATAAAAACATTTTCTAATATAGAATCAATTCATCAATTATTAATCAAAATACAACCGGGAATTTAAAGATTCTAAGAGGAATTCTGCGGATTTCTTGTAATATTTCATGATAAAATTGGTAACATAATTATAGTAGAATATCGATAAAAACAAAAAGCAATAATTCGAAAGAACAATATTAATGTCAAACATTGGTGATGCTCTTTTTTCGTTTTTCTCATTCAAAGATTTTGATAGACAACAATAATATAATCGGCACTCGTACATATCGTCGCACGACAATTCGTCGCAAAAAAAATTCGTTGCGATAAGTTATTCGTATATTAAGGAGAGAGTACATTAATTGAATTAAGTGATTTTTCTCAATATGTTATTTCCATTAATCACGTAGATGTACATTCTATGGAATAATAACTAGATCGATATGATGGATAATAGATACGTTTTGAAGAAAAAAGGATCTAGTTCTGTAAAATTCTTCGGTGACATTGCAAATAGTCTCCTATCAAATGAAACTCAACTCAAATCTTTTAAGGAAACGATGTCTGATGAAATTTGGAGCAAAGAAAAGCCAAGAAGAAACGAAAGAAAAATGTGCGCTATTTTGAACTTTATAATTCGTTCAGTAATTTCTAGGATAATTTTCTGTGATTTGCAAAGTTACTCGATTATTGGATGAAGTGGTTTTGGAAACTTTTGAAATGGATTTTCAGGTTTTCGATACTACAAACATTAAAAATAAAGAATCCGAATAAATTCTATAAATCAACAGTCTTCTGTTGGTATCATTTTTGAGAGGTAACACATTTTAATTTAAAAAAAATTATTAAGACGAGAAATAATTTTTTAAATTTAAATGTAAAAAATAAAATTTTTTACATGTAAAGCTATATTTTAATTACTTTTTAATTCAAAAGAATTTAATTTATTATAAAGTTAATTTCGTAGAATTTTGGTTAGAATTTAACTTTAAGTTTTGGGTAATTTTAATTTAAAAAAGTGAATTGTAAATTAACAATTCTGTCCTTTTTTTGAAAAAAAGAAGTTGTGGTAATAAAAGAGAGTGTTATTATTGTAATGGAATACATTTACGAGGTGATTAATTGAATAGCATATTGAACAAAATCACTTTATTCAATTAATGTACTCTCTCCTTTATTTTATATACGACTAACTTATCGCAAGGAATTTTTTTTGCGACGAATTGTCTTGCGACGAAATGATTACGACGAAGTGTCGTGCGACGATGTGTGCGGTCATCAATATAATCCATTGTTGTTGTTGTTTGAAATATTTTCATCTTCTGTTTCGGTTTAATTATGTAAAAAAAAGTTATTTCAATCACGTTCAATTCTTCTCACATTCTTAGAAACCTTTTAAATCGCAGAAAATACACAAATATGAAAGAAAGCTAATTGATGTTCTATTGAAAGCAGTGCAAATTTTACTCGTCTACTCGAAAGTGTACAATGTCAGTTGACGACCTACTGTATCGTTGTAATATACCGTAAAGAAAAGTGATCCAAATGAATTTGAATTATTTTCTTCATGTAACTGAGGATATGAACTTCAATGACTCATTGTTCAATATAATAATTTTTAAATTAATACTGTACATCTCGAATAGATAGTTAAACATTGTACTAGATAGAAATAGATGAATCTATATTTTTCTCTGTAACATACACATAGCTACATGTTGTGTATATACAAAACCAATTGAGATTTGTTACTCGAGGCTTATCTGTTATTATCTTCAAAAACAAAAATCGAATAATAAATAGCTATATTTCTATGCATAGATCAATACTGTTAATCTTTTTCTTTTGGTCTAATGACTTTTTCTTATTCATAAAATTTCAATGTCATTTTATTTTATTTTATTTCTAGTATGGCTTATTGCTGCTATGAATGCAAATAAATTTCTTGCTGTATGTTTACCATTACGTGTATCTGATTTGTTATCACGAAAAAAAGCGTATGCTGTCGTCATAGCTGTTATTAGTTGTTCGATGTTGGTTGCATCTGTACATGCAAGTCGAACTGTATTAAAAAATAATTCCTATTGCTGGCTTAAAACATCACAAGATGAAAAACTTGTTTTTATTCTCGATGCATTTGTTTGGTGCTTTGTTCCATTTATTGTTATATCTATATTAAATGCAGCAATATTTCTTGCTTTATTTCGAGCACGCCGTGAAGCATCGCATTTACACGAAACAACAGCAGGCATTACACAAACATCAAAAAATCAACTTGTTTCAACGGTAAATAATCGTACACGTGTTCAATCACAAAATCTTCAAATAACCATTATGCTAATAACAATATCAATATCATTTTTTGTTTTAACATTACCAAATGCTATTTATTATTTACTCATATTTTTACGTGTTTTTATTGAAAGTTGGAAAGCAGTAAAATGTGATGCAAATGTATATCGAAATCTTGATACATATGTAAAAACATCAGCTGTTATGTATCTTATATCGAATATAACATCCGATTTAATGCATGTGGTAAATTTTTTTCTTTATTTTATCAGTGGTGTAAGATTTCGTGCTGAATTTCGTCGTTTAATATTTCATCGATTATGTAATCGGTGTTATAAACAAAAAAAGAATAGCTTTGGAAAAGAAAGTACATCTAATGAACGTTCATTTTTACGTAAAAATGGTGCAGCAGCAGTCCGTGCATTATCATTATTACCTGGTGACATAAAACAGCGATGTGCAACGAACGATAAGAATTGTATAACATCAATCAGAGATAAACAAACAGTTACACATTTATCATCAACAAAGAATGGTGTGTTCACTGAAAGTTTATTAACATCTGGAGGAAGTCAATCGTTCACAAATCAATATAAAGTCACTACGCTGAAAACTGATGACAAAATTGAAATGGATAATCTTCTTTATCATGTATAGAAGTTTCAGAGATTTTCTTTTTCTCTATTGTATTTATTCTACTGGTGTAATATAAACAATATTTCATAGTGAGAAATTCTATTTCAATAATATAATTTTGAATATACGTATAGCGATTATTATTTACTTTTTAGTTAAAAATATTGCTTAACTCATGACTTCATAGATACATGAGAATCATAAAACAATGTTATATTTTCATCATTGTGCGTGATAGCCTTGATTATTTTAAGAACAACAAAA
Organism: Rotaria magnacalcarata; assembly: GCA_900239745.1. NCBI lineage: Eukaryota > Metazoa > Rotifera > Eurotatoria > Philodinida > Philodinidae > Rotaria > Rotaria magnacalcarata. The sequence goes on from OENM01000009.1 coordinate 205,813, forward strand.
ATCAGTGTCATACGAGAATGCATGTCAATTGTATTACGACTCAATGGATAGAAAAGAAATGATGATAAGTTGTAGTTACTCTTTGCCATTGTTTATTCTATAAACAGAGAAGACAGTCACTTTATGAATCAATTCATGTTCTATCATAAATCTTCAAGAAAATATTCTTTGTTATTACACTTCTGAGTCTATCAGTGTATGTTGTTAAATTCTATTATTTAGAAAATTATTTTATGAAACTATGTTGTTCTTGGATAATACTTCAGTAGAATATTAAAAAAATCTATCAAACAATATTTTCTACAGTTTGAATGAGACTTAATTTCTACAGAACAAGTGTCTTCACTATTTCGTAATAACGTAACAATTATTAGTATGGGATGTGTTTCAATGAAAAAATATATTCTAATGAAATAATCTATGAGAACCTACAATGGAGAAAACTTTTGATTGTATGCCCTGTTTCTGCCTTATTGTGCCTTAATAGTATGTCTGCACTCATTGACCATGTTGTCTATTATATTTTACATTGACAAAATCTAGAAACAACAGTACTATAATAAATATCTCGAAGACATCATCAATCAATCTCGCACTTTATTATTCTGAATTGAATGAAGAAATAAGTGTCTTTCTATAGCGTATGCGAACATACTATATTACATAATTAACTGTTTAATCTTAAATTAGCGATGCTTAAGAAAGTGGAAAAATAAAAACTAATCGGTACGAAGATTATTAAATTGAAATATTAGTTGTTAAATGCATTAGAGGAAAAAACAAATTTTTTTTGGAGCTCGACATTTAGATTTGATTTTGTCAATCTTGTTTACAAATAGGACATGGTTGAATTTTAAGATGGTTGCGAATTGATTGTAAATACATATTCACTTTATGCATATGATAACAATGATGTTGGAATATTGTATGTACGGGGAAATAAAACATAGATTAGACACATGAGGACACTAATTAATATTCAAAACCTTTTCCATCAGATGAATATCAGGTATTAGTCGAAACAATGATCATGAAGTTTGATCATCTTTGTAATTCTAACTCTTGGTGTATTGACGTACGAAAACTATTATCATTGAATGTTGCTTTCTTCTATAATCAATTATTTTCCTTTTGATCTTTGAAAAAAACGTCTGATTACGTCGAAGTTTTTTATGTTTATCCAACGCTGTAACCAAAATTGGCAAATATATTGAACTAGAAAACTTGATTTGGAAATTAATATCAATACTAACATTTTGCTCTGAGCGATGAATATGATTTTACTTATTGTGTATTATTCTTCCTGTATTGGATATGATATCTTGATCAGTCTCTCCGAAGTAAAATGATTTTTGATTTCTTAAAATGAATCTAAATCACCAGTACGATGTTCATCTTTGATTATTCAGAATTGTTGAGTGATTAACATGTTTCTAATGATAAAATATACAAACCTATTAAAATTATGTAAACACACAGCGATTTAAATCGATATATTGAATAAGTCATTCAGATATCTGATTCGATATTATAAAGGAACGCGAAAATATCATGAAATACCTTTCAAAATACTTTATTCGTATCCTCAACGCATGCTAATAAAAAAAAGTTCACCCTCTTTGAAGAAAAATTAATTTTACTATTTCAATAATATCTTTACTTTCGAAATCATCTAATATATTTGATTTGGACACTTAGAATCGATTCTATTTCCTTGCTTATGTACGTATATATATATATATCATAAAAAAGAATCTTTGATTTGTCGATATTTATTCTCAAGTAAGCATATACGACTGTTCTCTAATATGCGCAACAAATATTACTTCATTAGTTAGGATTTCTTATGCTTTTCCCGTCATATTACATTCTATATTATTAATTATTTTGGTTTAGTCATAAACACGTCATCATAGTTCTACGAGTATTTTATTCCTTATGACTCTGAATCGTCTCTTTAAAATCACTTTGAATCCCACACATTAGTATTCTATCAAAGTCGCTACAGCTTGCATTAATCGACTATTAACTTTTCTGTACTGATAGTGAGACAAAACAGAATAATGCGTCACATATTGTATTGATTTCTTACGACAGGCAATCATCATGAAATCTATGCTTGCCGCTCTTGTCTTCTACTCTTTTACTAATTTTGTATTAGCTAATGAAGAATTTAATTTGCAATCTGGCCAAGAACAAATTATAAATTCATCGAGCATAAATGAGTCAGCTTTGAATCTTCAAAAATTCAAAGATCATGAACAGACTGATTTCAATGATAGTAATATTATTGCTGATCCACACGAAATCACTAAGAACGATGATAGTGAAGTTAATTATTTCCTCAATAGAGTAATAAATCCAAAATTTCGTCATATGATGCATACTCATGGAACGAATGCTATTCAATCATCATCAGTAAGAAACATTAATATTTCTTCAAAATAAAATATTCTATTAAACTGTTAAAGGTTTCTATTCAATCAAATCAATCACTTCTAGACGACGAAAGCAAGATTCTCAGCACAACCATATCGTCACTTATTATTCAAACTCTTACACAAGAACTAGCGGATAATTATGATCGAAGTCGCCGACGTCTATCCTTTGTCGATTATTATTATCAAAAAATAAAAACATTGTTGAAACGTCGACAAGAAAACTGGACTCGTCGTCCATATTCAAATATTAAGACAGGATTATAATAATAAGACACTCTTTAGAAATAATCTTATAAAATAAATTGAAAATATCTGAACAAAACTCGACATATATATTGAACACGAGTAGAAAATATCGAATCGAATTTTTAGATAGGAATCAAAGATTTTTTGCTACATAATAAGATCAAATACATTGTGACATTCTATAGAATAAAATTTAGTCTCATAAATGCAGTATCATTCTACGTGTCAATTACGGATGCTTAATATTTCTTCATGGCTCATAAGCTTATTGTGGAATCTTCATGTGTCATCCGAATACGACACACTCAACCAGTTTTGTATATTTTTACTTCAACGATAATGTTTCGAGTTCAACGAATATCTATACATAATTTTAATTATTCGTTTTGCTAAAAAAAAATTTGATGTATTTATGAAAAATCAAACTGTGATCCCATTCACCAATTTGAAAGATACAGGTTTCAAATAATTACCTTGAGATCAATATAACACGAACAGATAGTAATGAATTGATTGACAATCAAATCCTGCAAGCAACAAACATTCGGATTACGATGATTTTATGATCTACGTACAAGACAAAGATGGCAACAATTGTAGTCGTCTACTCGTGACCAATTAAACGAATGAATACATTGGAAATTATGATCATCTTGTTTCACTCTATAGCTACAATTCAGTCTTCATAGAAGTGTTTCGTTAACGCGGAGAAGACACAGATGATATGCTCTTGGATTGCTTCTCCTATCATACTATCGACGTAACAAATATACTTAAGTTTCCTTTATGGATAAATAATTTCTATTGAATCTATTCTCAAAATACAATCCAGTCAAAAATAATAAAATAATATGACTTGCCACATTAGCAACTATTGTAGACGGTAGTTCAAATAAAATTTATTTCTCGTCAATATTGACAAATGAAGTTTTTAGCTGATATCAAACTCAAATTAATAAATTCTTAATACTTTTACAGCCGTAAATGATGATGTACTCCTGCGATGTAGCTTCATTAGAAATGTCTCAGACTCTGATGGTTTACCAAACAAAATGAAGAATAAATATAGCTTCTGTGAATACAAAAGCAAAGGAGCATATTTTTTAAATCTCTGTTGACGTTCGTTAATATATAGGTGTCTTTGTTTTCTTTAATGAATCCTTTTCAATCGAGAGGCGTGTAAACCTGTTTTTGAGGCGTATTAACCTGCATCATTCATTCGTTTTTCTCGAGAGAAAAAGTCTACACTTATAAATCATTTTTTTCTCAAGTTATTTGTTGTGTTGTATTTGTATTTCGCTATAGAAATTAAAAAAAAGATCATCTCTAGTCATGTCTCGAAGAGCTTGACAAAGTAAAGAAAAAAAACAACATGACCAAACAAGTTTTCGCTAATCATGAAGGATTTCTCGTTTGATCATCGAAAATAATTCTTTATTGAGGCGTTTCAATTCTTATTGCTCATGCTACTATGATCAAATTTAGGAGTAGTATCGAAATTCAATTGAATACGCGAAGATAGAATTGAAAACGACTTACAACTTTAGAAGTCTTAAACTTATGTTAAAAACCTGATAGATGTCTCTGAATATTGTGAACATCTTACAGGTAGTCGCTAAGCAAATAAAGTCGAACAAATACAGTGGAAAATGGTAACTAAATGTTCTATTTACACACTAAAAACACTCTTGTTTCTCTTCTTCTGAAAATGTATGTAAATAGACTTTAGTTAGAAACGTTCTTTTAACAAAAATAACCATCTAATAATGTTTTATATTAACCAGGAATGACGAAAATGTTGAATGTCGTTTTTTTAATTATTCAGTAGTAAAAGTAGCGAAGCCGTTAAAACTATGATCTTGATATATTGAATGTAAGATTTTCAAAAGATTCTATTTTTACTTAACATAAGATTAGATTTCGAGTTTGACAACGATTCAAGTTTTCATTTGAAGACCATCGTAATTTTTATTTGTTTGTTTTTTGGTTGCATTATTCATTCGTCTGAACGATGGATCTATGTAATTTCTTCTTTGACGTTATAAATCAAAACAGAATGGATATTTTCATAATCTTATCATCGTTAGAATAAAATTTGTTTATTATTTTTTCGTTCGTTCTATTTGAGTTTTTATTGTGCGATACTTGAACAGACTCATAAATGGAGAATAGACGAACGTCTCATGAGTAGAAAAAAGAGTGTTGTTATTATAACAGGAGTGGCAAATTGAAATCGTCAAACGTTTTCTTTTTTCGGTTGATTCGAATTCATTTTTATTTGAAGATTTTTTTCTTTGGTGCAATGACTGTCGTCGGTATCAATTATTATATATTTTTTGTTCAAACTTAAATAAACATTCGCCTTACTAAAGCGCAAATATTTATTACCTGTTAAAATTTGAACAATGCCCGTTCCATCACGACGAAAACGAAATAGCTCAAGTGAATCAAGTAATGGTTTATCATCATCATCATCATCGTCAGATGATGAAGAGATTTCACCAACAAAATTAGGAAAATCAACAATGAATAGAGTCAATGAATTAACACTTAAAGATGATGAAGATACAATCAGTTTTCAAGCGCCACTACCTGAATATTATGGTAAACTATTTTAGTTGTTTGATGAACATCAAACTTTGTTTTTTTTTAAAATTATTTTACAGAAGAACCAGGAGAATCAGATGATGATCGAAGAATTTTATCAAGAGTTCTCGAATCATCGGCATCAGGTGTAATTAATAGTGATAAAAAACACATAGAAAAAAAGAAACGAAAAAGGTTTTTGTTCATTAATATCTTATTTAATAATTATTTATCTTGAAATGTTTGTTTAGACTCTATTTTATTTGTGTATCTATGTGTAAATATGAATGTGTACGACGAGCAGCAAAACGTCTTAATTTTCGTGAAGTTTCGGATGAAGATGACTGGAATGTTTATTGGACTGACACAAGTGTTGGAATTGAAAGAGTGGCACAAATGAAAAAATGGCAGGTTAGAAATTATATTTTATGAAGTATCATTGTTTTTTACTATTATATTCGTAGAAAATAAATCATTTTCCTGGTATGAGTGAAATATGTCGAAAAGATTCTTTAACAAGAAATATGTCAAGAATGTACAAAGCCTTTCCAAAAGAATACGGTTTTTATCCCAGAGCTTGGTGTCTTCCAGCTGAGTATGTTATTAATTTGATCGTATCGCAATTTTTTCATGTCTTTGTTTTCAATTGGTCATTGTTTATATAGTTATAGTGATTTTTCTAAATATTGTGCGGATAAAAAAGGCAAAACATTTATTTCTAAACCCGATGTTGGTTGTCAAGGGCGAGGAATATTTTTAACAAAAAATCCTGGAAAAGATATTAAGCCGTAAGATAAACAATCGATCAAATTTATTGATTATTATTATTATTATTATTATTATTATTATTTAGAACTGATAATTTTGTTGTTCAAGTATACGTGAATCGAGTATGTATGGAAGAAAGACATTCATTTTCTATTCAGCATTCTTTTAGATTAAGTAAAATAAATTTATCTGAACATAGGAAGAAATTTGAAAAAAAAAATGAAATACTTATTTATTATTTGACCATTGGTTTTAGTCATCTCTGAATTAGTGTTAAATATTTGTCAGTCTATTTATGTATAATTTCATTTAGCCTACAAAATATTTTCAGATAATATCATTCACATTGTGCTGCAGTTGGATAGTTATTTTTACTTTCATTTTCGTGATTATTCTAGTCGTATCTCGACACTTACAGATAAGAGAAAAGTTTTCTCTATTATTGATAGAGTTCTCGAAAAACTGGAGTTTTACATAATAATATATTTCAATCAAAACATATGCTAATTATTTTCTAAATGGTAACTGAAAGCTGTTTTAGATGCATGTTTAAAAAATTTTTCTAGGCTTTGAAAACTTTTAAAATCGATATGATTTACTGAAAATCATCTTGCACTAATTATTATGAAATTAGATGAATTGAAAAATAAAAGTTTATTGCGAAACTTTTTAGGTTTCTGTGCAATAGAAACAACAAAGCTCAGTGTTTGCAAATTCAGTTAAGATACGCATGAATGATCATTACAGATTGATTTGCCTGTAATCGAGTTCAAGACCAATATTTTGAGACTCAATCTAAGACTATCTTTCAAATATATTTCTTATTTACGCTCGATGCCAATATATCATTGTTCATATCTCTGAATAGAAGCATTCTGTTGCATTACTTGATCTTTCTATTCTGTGTTAGTTATTTTGTTTTCCTAAAACGTACCAAGACAAATTTCTAACAGTGATGGATTCAGTGAACCATTATTCGATTTAAGTTTTGTTTTACATAATCGGATGGGTCTCCTACAAATTTTAAAACAGTTAATAAATACAACTTTCCATTGTTTTAGCCATTTTTAATCGATGGTTATAAATTTGATTTACGTGTATATGTTGCTGTAACATCGTGTGATCCATTTCGAATATTTGTCTATAAAGATGGTCTCGCTCGTTTTACAACTCAACATTACGAAGAACCATCAAATAACAATTGTGTATGTTGAATTTACTTCAAAGAATATGGAAAAGAACATTTCATCAGCTATTTTTTTGACTTTTTTCTTTTTTTTAGAAAGATATCTTTATGCATTTAACAAATTACGCTATTCAAAAGCGTTCAGACGATTTTATCCGCGATGAGGATACCGGTACTAAACGGTAATTCTCAACACATAAAATCATAACACATTGAAAATTAAATCTAATTCTTCTAGTCGAATAACAACAATCAATCGTTGGTTAATTGAACATGGCTATGATATAGCTAAATTATGGACAGAAATTGATGATGTTATTATAAAAGTTCTTATATCAGCGCATCCTATTCTTAAACATAATTACCGTGCTTGTTTTCCAAATCATTATCGTGGTAGTGCTTGTTTTGAAATTCTTGGTTTTGATATATTAATTGATCGAAAACTCAAACCATGTGTTCTCGAGGTATGAATACAAAACACATGATCCTCGTGACTTAGTCTGCTATCTCAAAACAACGCATTCTCTATCTCGTTTAATAGGAAACATTCTTACTCATCAAATAGTAATTTGAATTTATAAATAATATTTGATGAGTAAGAATTTGTTTCGATAAAACTAGATAACGAATGTGTTGATCTTAGATGATTGACAATACACTGTGCGGGATATTTTTTGCGAAAAAAAAGCTTGAATATTTAATTAAATTTTTCTAAGGTAAATCATTCTCCAAGTTTCACAACAGACTCTAAATTAGATCGTGATATAAAAGATGCACTTATATATGATACTCTACTTTTAATGAATATGCCAGCTGCAGATAAACGACGATTCATAGAAGAAGAGAAGAAGCGTGTCAAAGACAGATTATTTCAACGAGTAAATAAAAAAGATAAATATCGTGAAGAACAAGAAGATCTAGCTCAACGGTGGCAAAAAGAAATTGAGAAATGGGAAGATGATCATATGGGAAATTATAGAAGAATTTATCCAACACCTGAAGCAATACCAAAATACGAGAAATTTTTTACACAATCAGGTACACTTTATTCAGAAACAGCAGCTTCAAAAGCCAGAATTGAACAAGCAAAGTAATTCACGAATTAATTATTTTTACGTTTAACTAAAAAGCAGTTATTTAACTTATTCTTTCTTTTTTAGAGTTCAAATGGATGAATTACAAAAAAAACAAGATAAATTAAACGCAGTTAAAAATGGAAAATCATCTTCGCACGCAACAACAAATAATTCAAAAGAATTCTACGGTGAAAGTTCAACAAAACGATCTTTACCCATTATTAAATCATCGAGAAGTTCATCATTTAATCGAACGCCTTTAAAACGTCTTACAAATGTAAAGATTTTATTTTTGATAATCTTTAATCAATCAGTCAATATATATATATATATATATATAATTTTTGCTTTTAGAATGCTCATATGTCGACTCCAACAACTCAACTTTGTACCGATTCAACAAAACCTATTGATATTGATGAAACTGAAGAGTTAGAACGAATGTTATCACTTAAACATCGAGAAACACTTATTCGAGGAATGGGTAAAAATAAAAAATTTCGAATACTAATCCTTATTGTATCTAATCATTTTTAACTATAAAGGTATTGTTGATATGTGTCATCGAATGCTATTCGGCACACCCGGTACAATGGCTAACTTGCAATTGAAAAGTAATGGAATTACACAACTACAAGGACAAAACCAAAGTACAGTGAGTATTCCAATATCTCTTGTAATCGTAAAACAGAATTAATTATTTAAAACTATATAGTTACACATTTTTTAATTCAGACTAGAGATTTTTTATGTGCATCATTCAATTGAAAAAATAATAGTGAAATATATTAAGTTTCGTTTAGTTCAAGGAAGCATCTAATGATTCGTCGTTAATAAATAATATCGATAGTGTTCTCTTTATGCCAAACAAAACGAGTAATACTTTATTTTTTCTGTAGTTCTCTTATGCAAGCGTATCTAGTCATTTCATTTTATTATCTATCGATACAACCAGCTGAAAAGACTAGACCTCTGATTTTCTATTATTGAAATATCATTAAAAAAAATGTGCTTTTCTTTTTCTTCCTCTTTTTTTCAGACGAATATTGATGTAAATGATCTATCACAAAATCTTTCTCTTCTTCAATATGTTGGTTCAAAACTACCTCATGGCCATTTAAATCGGTATCATTCCAATAATACTGCATCAGCTCAAGCACTTCAACAATATTTTAACAATCAACAACATCAATCACAACCAAAACATGAAGTTCGTTCTACACGAACTGTTCAAATATTTGATGAAAAATTTGGCAATGTTTGTTGACTAAAAATAAAATAAAAATAATTATTTTTGTTTATGATATAGATGATTCCGTCTCAAAATGGATCAAGAAATGGTCGTTATCAACAAATTGTACGTTCGCCAGATCAACAAAGTCGTTTTTTTGTTCAAACAAATGTCATGCCACAAATCTCAGCTAATATTTTGCCTAATGCAAATATGATTACAAATAATTCGTCCTTTGATTTATCAATAAGAACTAAAAGTGCAACCGGCATGACACGACAACGCACAGGTCTGTTAGGCTAAAATGGATTTGCACACTTACTTAATTATCTTCAATTTTACACATTTTCTTCTTCTCCTTGTTCTTTACCTTATTACACATACGCACATGCATCAAAATCGATTCTGCAAAAACCGGTAAGTTAATTGATTCGTTTATTTATGAGGATACTGGTTTAAGTGATCCATTCCATTTTGAATGTATCTGTAACGGTTTTGACTTACTTGTGGTTTATTCTTTCATATATTATGGAAGGATTACAACGAAACAGGGTGAAAAAGGATAGGAGAAGAAGATTGAGTCAAGAATGACTGATGAACAACAATTGAACAAGGCCATTTATACGTGTTCGCGAAAGAGAGAGAAAGAGAACAACGAAAAAAAGAGAATAATGATAAAGAGAGGCACTTCTCCCAGCGATGAGTGTATAACAAGTGAATCCATCACAGTATCTTGTGAGGATAGTTCGAAAGTATCTAAACTAAAATTTGAACATGCCTCATGATCATCAAAATAGAGCAAATATTTTTGCTGGAACAGTTTTTACAACCATGATTTGTAATTTGGTCACAACAGAAATCAGATCAAAAATCTTGTGGCAAAATTTTCTTTTGAATAACAGTTAAGATGAATAAAATCTAGGAAAATTGTTATAATTTTATCGAAAAAAAAACTATCTGTTTTAATCTTTTTTGTGGCTGATGTAGGACACAAATCCTAATGATAAATTCAATAAAAGCAGTGAATCATTCTGAATAGATCTCCCTGTAGTTCGTACGAAAAACGCTTTAAAAAGTCTCAATAAATATTAACCTATGATAGATAAGTTATTCAATAATAATTTCCTCGTGTTTTCTAGTAATAATAATGGTATGAAATAGTGCACCCTAATATAGAAGATACTATTCTTTGTTGAAAATAATGAGTTGCTAATGTTTTTAGAACTTCAACAAACCTACGGATAAATGTACTCTATTTGTACGACATTAACGTTTCGCAGCTTCATATTCAGAAATGATTTGCTTAATTCAATATTTGAGTTGACTATTGCAAAATTTAAATCGATGATGACACAACCAAATGTCATCATACGAAAATTTCTTTTTTTTGTCAAGACTATTATTTTCATTTAATTCCCAATAAGCAGTTTAGCAGATCTATTATAAAATCTTGTCCAAATAAAAATCTCTTTCTGAATTTACATCTATATAAAAGCTTGCTGGCGCAGCCCTTTTGGGGTTAAAATGTGGAACTCACATATGATTTTTCGTCTAATTTATTTATACATAATGCGGGGTGCGAAATTTGCTGCAAGAAAATCGATCGGTAGAACAAAAATGTCTTACTTAGCTTTTGCATGCTTGTTAATATCTGTAATGCAAGATGGTGTCTGTAAATGGTTGTAAGGTGGTCTCTAAGGGGGTGTAATGGGGGCCTCTAAGGGGGTTTAAGGGGGTGCGTAAGGGAGTTGGGTCTGTAATGGGGGGTGATGTTTGTAATGGGGAGGGGGTGGGGAGCCGCAAAAATCTCGCTTTTAAACTTACACTCACCATTTTCTTCGAAAATATATGTGAGTTCCACAAAATTCACTGAAATTTCAAATAGCTTTGTGTCAGAGACACGTGCACTACAACAATAGTAGACTTTTCAACTAGTAATGCCTCTATAATAAAAAGAACAAGTTCGTTCATTATTCTACTTAATTACAATAAATCCTGCAACGATTTCAGTTCTTTTAAAAAGTTTCTATAAGATGTTAGTCCAATATTCAGTTTTTAGACTTCAATAAGTAGAAATGAGTTCAAGTTTTATCAAGTTTTCTATTTTCATTTATTAGACAGTGTTCAGCAAAAACTTATTCAATAGAAATTACAAATTTTTTTCTTCACATTTGTTTCCTCTGACTCGTAAACCAGTTTTGTACGAACTAGATATCATAAATAAGCGAAAATAAAAAAAGCATTTCATTTACATAAAAAAATTATCATTGTTATTTTCTTTAGGCAGTTTCTCTTTGATCTCATATGATTTAAACAGTATTATGAATTGTCTTTCAGAAGGCGACATTTCTACAAATGGATGATCAATATTAATTGGAAATCGATTGAATCATTTGTATGGCCTTCCAATGTGTGAACAATTTCAATGATCTGATTTAAATGAATTGTTTTTAAAGTAACAAACCTATTCTGTAATCAATATCAGTATGAGATCGAAAAATAAGTTCTGTTTGTTTGCTTTTGAGAGAGTGTTTTACACCCGGTTTTTATGATTCGTTTTTTTCAATTTTTAGTTTATTTTCATTCTCACATATTTATGTCCAGGTGTGCCTTGTAGATAGATAATGGTTTACTTTTTCTCATGTTCGTATATGCAGATTTTCTTTTGTGAATGTGTGTGCAAAATGACATCTGCTTTTTCGGGTATTTAACTTACTGAAAGAATATTTTTGTTATCGATTCGTAAGAAAAATACACATATGTTCAAAAGTTTCTCTTTAAAGAATAAACAAATCGTTTTTTAAAATCTCTAGTGATTATTTTTTAATATATTTTCACAATGTAAATAAAATAAAATATTCTTACAAAACACAAGCGATACAAAACCATGATACTTCTCATTCTAAATATTTTTCATTCAACAAAGATTTAAATTATCGAAATAATTTTGATTACATTAGAGATCATTTTGATAAAACCAAGTTAACATTTTTATAATCAAACGAACAAATCGAAATCGTGAACTGAGCCTGAGTTGAGTTGTTAGTGAATTCCTTTAATTGTTCAAAACATTCCAGTAAGAAATTACTTGAAATCAGTGGATGATTTTATTTACGCAGTGATTTCATATAATCGATAAGTTTAATGATGATGTAAAACTTATTCCATATAAAATTTTAGATGGGTAGAACATTATGAATTCAGTAATGAAATAAATGAAACAACACACTGCTGGATGAGTAGCTTTTACTATAGAAAAGAAGTAGGAATCTAGTACTATTGTCTAAGTGAATTGAATAAAAATTAGTTTGAAAAAGATTTGTGCCTAAAAAAATGTCATTAATTTGACAAACTCTAAAAATCACAACGTTTTTTCCTATCGTCATATTCTGTAATAAATCATTTCATTATAACAAGGTGGCCGATATAATCGCAGAAAATTAGCAAACAGTCCATATTACTCTGTTATCAATTATGAATAGAAAAAAAAGAATATTTTAATCAGTTTCGATTTTTATTTAAACTTTTATTTTTTTCGTCTGATCATCTGACGACTCATTTTTTCGTTTACTTGTATTTGTCATACATTGATTTGCTAGATGACATACATTGCAATTATTACAATGTACTCTTTCAGCTTTAACACAACGTTTACACAGTGAACAATGCTTGTAAGGTAAACCATCTTTCGACGTACATGATTGACATTGAAAGCAATGTTGATTTGTTAATAATGTATAAAGATCACATTCGAAACAATATTTATAATTAACATCATCTAATGGTGGAAATTTTGATCGAGATATATCAGTAAACATACGAACAGGTGAACCTTTTCTACCACGACATAAATTTAATGTTGATATTGATGAATATTCAACTTTATAATCAAGCATTTTCAAATTTGGAAATGCATCAATAATCCATTTTTCAAGAAAATATGGATTAAAGAGAATTATATCTCGATTTATATCAGACGATTGAAATAATTTTTCAATTGAATAAGATAATGCACGATGAAAACCACCAAACGGTGGATCAATAACAATCAAACAGTTTTTAATTGTTTTAAGAAATTTTTCTTGAAAATATTTTTTCTTTGAAAATATATGTCCATTAAACATATTATAAATAAGCATTTGTTTAGTGGAATAAAATGAACAAAGACGATAATCATAATCAAGCAGATATGTTTGAATACTTTTTGTCGAACTAAAACGATGAAGATTCTCGAAAATAGTTGGACAACCAATACAAATTACGCTATCCCAGGAATTTTTTGAAATAATTTCATTGATAAGATAATCGATAAATGTTTGAGAAAAGAAAAATTGTGCATTAGTACGTTTCTTTTCAAGTGGTTGAAGAACATATTGACATGGTTGTCGTAATTGTTGTCGATTCAAAGATTCCGTACATTGATGATCGATATGATTGGATTGCTTTTTTTCGGAAAACAATATCGAACAAGTATAACAATAATAACTAAAAAAAATAAAATACAACATTTTATTTAAACAATCATACTTGCTATAGAAAATTCAAGAACAAGAGCTATTGTAATGTTCTTCTCACGAAGCCAATACTCGGTCGAGTTAAAATATTGAAAAATACATTATTGTCAGGATGATTATTTTAACTATTTTTTGTAGGATGAAGTGAGGGTGTGAATGTTATGAAGTTGTGAACAAACAAACAGAGTTCTACTTTCTTTAAATATTAGGTGTACTCAATAATGAAATTTTGTCTTATTACGAATGTGGGTGTTTCAGGAAAAAAACTCAGAGAACAAAGATTTTCAAATAGTCAAGCGGTTTTTCGCGAATCCTTAGCCGCTCACAGTGCTGGTAAAATTCGAAAGGAGAAAAATGAACATGTGCCTCTCAAGATATGGAATCTGAAGAGAAAACTTCTTTTTTTATCTGATTTGAAGAAACATTTAAAAAACGAATATTTCTCATCTTATTAGAACTAGAATACATTCATAGGAACTGAATGTCAGATCATACTTCTGCCAATAGATATTTTCTTCAATATCTTGAGCACATGCGGAAAAACTATTAAAATAACTATAAATCTAGAAAGGAAGTCTCAGTCACTGCGATCTAGATCAAAAATTTCTCATCGGATCATCAAGAGAATATTGTCTAAGGTGACTTTCTTTCTTCTTTAAAAACCTTAAATGAACTTTTCCCCGGCATACTACATGATAAGTGTTTTGAATAGCGAAAATCGCATTGAATTTTGGTCAGTCGCCAAACATTAAGCATACAAACAAATTTCTCTTGATATTCTTAAAAATATGTGAAAACAAACGTTTATCTTGGAACTTGATAGGATCGATCCGAAAAGATTTGAATCTTTTCTTCTTAAATGCTTTGACAGTAGCTGACTTCAACTAATCGTCAAGCAAAAGTTCTAATATTATTACATATGTCTATATTACAAACGATTATTGAAAATAATCACTATTGTCTAAAATAGTAATTTCATATTTAGTATCTATTCGTTCTCTTTTCAATGATTGTTTCAAATAAATGAGAAAATAAACTGTGCAAACGGTATATCTTACATATTGAGTTTCTTATTAAAGATTTTTCTCTTTTTTTGTAGTGTTTGAATATGTTTTTTAAATCTTTCATATTCCCGTTGATTTTGTTGAATCATTTTTTTTGAGCCTTTTTCATTTCTTTCGTCATATGGAATGAAAATATCGCATTCTTGACGATCTCGACAAGCTGAACAAGCAAAAAACTTAGATGTTGACGAATGGAATAATAATGTTGGGCCATGTACGCATTTTGGATGATTTATTTCAATATTTTCAGAAAAATCAATTTCAATCGAAGCTTTAGTCATTCTATCTGAAAAAAAAAATTTCAAAAATTTCAAAATACAGAAAAAATAAAATTGCAAATTTAGTTTTAATTTAAAATCGAGGTTCGACTTGTACAAAAGCACCGTGCTCGGAGCGAAGAATGATTTCAAATGAAAGATTTAATTCATCACGTTTTTGAGCAGTTTTTAATTTAAATCGTCGTAGTATCGATGATAACATTGCTTTCTCTTCTAATAAAGCAAATCGTTGTCCAATACAATTTCTTGATCCAGCTGAAAATGGTACAAAAGCATATGCTGCTCGATCGTGACTATTTTCAGGTAGAAAACGATCGGGATCAAAACGTTCAGGATCAGGAAAATGTTTTGGATCACGATGAATGTAGTAAATAAATAAAACTGCTGTTGAACCTCGCAATATTTTATAATCATCTAAATACAAAAGTGACTTTAATAATTTAAAAAATAAATTTGAAATAAACCTACTATAAGTAAAATCTTCTTGTACTTCACGTGCAATAAATGGAACTGATGGAAACAATCGAAGTGTTTCTTTGATAACACATTCTAAATAATTTAATTCGTTTAAATCTTCTGTTGTAGATGAACGATCATGATCATTTCCTGAAGTTTAATTTGAAAAAATGAATAAAATGAATATTATTCGCTTGAAATCTACCAAAAACTCGATCGACTTCGTCATGTAACTTTTGTTGAACTTCTGGATGTGATGCAATCATAAAACAAGTGAAATTAATTGCTGCTGCAGTTGTATCATGTCCCTAATTAATATTCAAAACAATTTTAGAATAAAATAGGAAAAATATTATTGCTTTTTACCTCAAACATAAAAGTATCAACTTCTTCTTGAATGTCGACAAGTGTTAGCTGCTCATCGTGCATTTGTTTAAGAAGTAAATCTAAAGTGAAGATAATATTATTTTTCAACAAAATAAATATTAGAAAAAAAACTGACCTAGAAATGCAGAACGTTTTTGACGAATTTCATCAGCATGAAAAGCTTGAGCACGATCGTCAATAACTTTTTTTGTAAATTGATGAACTATTTTTAAATATCGATCATGTGCTCGTCCTTGAGGTAAAATTTTAAATATTAAATCAGGCCATAACCATGGCATACGTTGACGTTTCAATAGTATATCTGTTAATCTGGAAAAATCATTATCATTATTATTTCAAAGTAAATTTGCATTTTCAAGGATCTTTTTATTTACTTCAAAACAGCATCAACATACTGCGAATTCCTATCATGTTGTGCACCAATATTCAAACCCATTGCAGCTTCTAAATTATTTGGATAGTAAGGCAAAAATTAAAAAACCAAAACAACTAACCGCATATAATATCCAGAGCACACGATGCAATATATGGATACAAATTCACTTCTTTTTCTGATTTAAGTGAAGCCAAGCGTTGAACTAAAACAGCTGATTGTTCATTATAAATATCAACAAAATTATTAAGTAATTCTTTATCATGAAATGCAGGTGTAATAATACGTCGACGATTCTTCCATTTTGCTCCAGTACTAAAACGAATCAATTATTTCTTATTTTACTTATGAGTCAGAAATGAAAACAATGAACTTAAGACCTCTTTTAAAACTATGAAGAATTATTCATTCGAATATGAATTAAGCAAGAAACTACAGACAACATGAAAAGTAAAGCTTAATAAAAATATCGAATCTGTCTCTAGAGACAGATTTTAATACGAATAGTTTATTATGCAAATTTGAAGATATTTTGATGATTTACTCCGATTTTGAAATAAAAGGATCGATTCTATCGGTGTATATGAACACTATGAAATGCATATTACGAAGGTTGAACTATCGTTCGATTGATGTAACAAACACATCTGGAACTTTCGCAATAAACTATTATCGGTAGTAACTGTTTCTTAGTAAAGTTTCAAGCGACAATTCAAAAGTCAGACTCTTTTTTTTGTCATATCTGAGGTCAACTATGATATTGATTTAGAAAACTAACGTGTCAGTAGAATTTGTTCAAATAAAAGAATTCTTTTCAAAGCTTATAATTTGAAATCTGCCACGTTCATACACTCCAGAGTACAAAACGAATGCATCAGTTAAGTTTTCCGCCATTAGCCTTTACTAAATATATTTTGAAGACTTGCAAGATGAGAATCTAAAACATTAGTTTTGTCTGAATCTTTGTAGATAACATAATTTCATAGTGTAAGAAACAACATCATTTATCATGATAGATAGTTATCTCTATAGGTTTGTTTTGGTCACGAGTCGAACAGAAATTTCATCATCTTTCTCAAGAATAATAGAAAATAGATAACAGAGTAACCTTTTCCTATTAAAGAATAGAAATACTGTATTAAAATATTAAAAATAATCAACGTAATCTTTTATCTCATATTAACTTTCATGTTCTCCATATAACTTCGTTATTGGATTTGTTCTTAGACTTTGTATATAATTATTCAAATAATATATTCTCGATTCAACCTTACCTTGTTAATAAACCTGTTCTAAGCCATGGATGAAGAAATAAATAATCCGGTGATTTTGTTATATGTTTCGAGCCAGTAAAAAAATGCTAAAATAACAAATATATATATATATATATGTATGTGATCAGTACTTCACTTTCGGCGATATCACGAAGTCTATTTTAGTTCTATTAAACTTTTAAATATGCATGTATTACTATGAGCACTAGTATTAGTTATGGCAGCATGCATGTTACGGTTTAAGTATCGGGGATGAAGATGTATGTAGTATTGGATGAACCCAAACATTACATTCAGATCACTCTATGCTCAACAACACCCTACAATTTAATATACGATTTATAGTCTATTTATTTCATCCTAAAGCAGCATGCGGAATATTATTTACTTGTATAGTCGTAATCTACACACTATTACGCTGAAGTAGTCAAGCAACAATGAATTAAATACCTAAACTTAACGTGATTCTTCAAAATTAAAATACGTGTTTGAGCTCAACGTATCAGTCGAGTAGCCATGAAAAAATTCATTATGCTCAAATCATATTTGATAAGATCTAAATCCAAAAAATATTTCATCATCTCAAAGTTGAACAATAAAAGTATAATTCGAGAAAAAATATGGTCTCCTAAAATACCAGTCTGAACAAACAAATTATTTATTAATATTTTTTGCATGAATACTAGTCCGCTCGCATACAGGTAAAAAAAAGTTGTTTTTCGCTCGTTCTGTCATGAAATAACGAACGAACTTATCTAAGCATTACGAACTTTCACTAACCAAAATATTAAGTATAACGAAAGTTTTGCGATAGTCTTCATTGTAAATAAACCCATATTCAGAAATTCGACAAACTTTTAATGTCTTGTTTCATTAGACGCACCCTTGAATACTCTGCTCGGATCACAAGTCTGAAACTTTAGAGCAATTTTTAAGATTTTACTTGAGTATAAGCACTGAATAATTGTTTCATTGTATCCTTTCCTATGATGAAAACTTGAAAAAGTCTATTTTGTGATTGTTGACTAAGATACTATTTTTTTTTAAACAAAATGATGTTACATAAAGTGAAGCTTTCTCAGGCATAGTATCAAACAAAATTGATCATTACTTCATCAACACCTGCGAAGATATCAGTACTGATTTAAAAATTTTTTTATGCTGTCTTCTAATTGTCAAGAAAGTTTAACGTAGCAAGAAACAATCTAGACCACTATACAGCATTCACATTACTTGGCAAAAATACTATTTCAGACTTGTATTCAATTTGAAGTTTAGAATAAATCTATGATCAGTTTGAAACATTATATTATAAAGGGATGAACAATACTATTTAAAGCTGAACTATAACAGTATTCGGCTTTTTCTCAGTTATTCCTGTAGGTAATAACATAATGATAGTAATGTTTGTTCAACATTAATATTGTATTAAAATTCTGCAAGAGTGATAAAGAATTGATCTCATTACTAAAGTAAAATATGTAAGTGTCATATGCTTTCAAAAACAAAGATCAACATTTTTATCATATTTTTGAGCAGAGCTTCATGAAATAAAAATTGTCACAAAATAGATTTTAGGTATGAATACAACTTTAGATCAGTACGCTACTAAAGACCAACTTGACATTTACATTCACTTTTTCTATTCATACTAAAATACGGTATATGAGAAATACAAATAAATCAAACGAATTTTGTTAAAAATAATAATTTAATCAATCTATAGTATTGTATTGTTATACAAAAATAAAAATAAATGAAATCACAAACCTCAAGTCCAACTGGATGAAAAAAAGCAACGAGGGGATATGTACCAATCCATAAACAATAAAGTGCTGTAGTTTTACTTTCTTCATAAAATTGATCAAGTTTTAGAGAGAATTCTACAAGGAAATAGAATATTTTCTTGATAGTTTTCTTTTGACGAATTTGTTGCTTACGATGGGGATCTAATGGTAAACTAAGTAAATTACCCAATATAGGTAATCTATTTCGTGGACATGGTACAGGTCCATAATTTTTTAATAATTTAAAATAATTTACAAGCCATGGTTTTAGTCGAACAATAAGAAAAATAAGAAAAATAATAATGAGGAATGTAAATGAAATCACTGCCATATAAATTTTCTACAATAAAATAAATAGACATTTGCTTTCTATTTTTTGTAAATTCTATTTTCAAAAATAGAACAATCAACATTTAATTTATAACAAAAAATGAGGTGTGCTTAACAAGTAAAAACAAATACCCAAATACAACTGAGAGAAGAACAAAAATGAAGATAAGAGATAAGTTATCATTTAGTTTTCTTTGTTACATATGTCGTGCACGTTTCAACTTTTGAAAGTCGTTTATAGATAAATCTGTCGAATGAAAATCACGTTTACGTGCTAATTGATTTGCAACTTGTTGACGAACAAAACTTTCAAGTTGTTCAGAATGACAATCTGATGATGCACCAATCTGTTGTGCATTGTCAGTATCTAATAACAAAAACAAAAGTTGACTATAAAACAAAAAAACTCTTTACCATCCATAACAAGTGCTTGTCGAAATGTATGTAAATCATCGACAATTGGAAATTGATTCATAGTACCTGTGTTTGTACTACGGACATCTGTTGGACATGCAGAGAGGTAAGGTGAACGATCAACTAGATAATCAGAAATTTCTTGACTACGTATGTGACGACGTTGTTTACGACGAGTCCAACGTAAAACCTCTTTAGTTTTATGCTGTTCACCATTGATAATACCGAGTTGAATGGCATCCTTTAAAGTATCAAGACTTTCTAGAAAATAAAACAGATTTACAAACAAAAGCGGTTTAAATAAAGTTTAAACATCCTATCGAATTTCAAATATACGAGAACGTGGATCTATGGAAGAGATAACTAACTGAGTTTTTAATACTAGTAGGTTGATCAGAATGTCACGGTAAGATTAGAAATATTCGAAAAAAATACTAGCTAACAAGAATATTCGTCTGTTGAGCTATCGAATCCAGAACAAATAGTCGTCTACTATAGACAGGCAACAAAAATAGCGTTTAGTTTCAAATTCAATATTGTAATAGTGCAATATTGTTTTCAACTAATTTCTAGTAAATAAGATACCAGCGTTTGGTATGTTTGTCTAGGAGAAAAAACTACAAGATAAATCTCAATTGATTAAGTTCCAAATAAAATGTTAAGTATGGCTTCATGTTTAGGTAAAACCATCATAGACTAGATTTTTCTATAGAATCTTTTTTATTCTTACCTAAAGATCCTCATATATTTCATTTTGAATTCAATTGATGAATAGTTGTTCTCTCGTTGGCATACCTGCAATATCACACTGCTTTCTTTTCGTAGAGTTCAAATACTTCAATTATGAATCTCATTATATTTTAAGTTAGAATATTGTGTTCGAGTACAGCAATTTTCTAGGTCTCTTACAATCGTTCGGAATCCAAAGAATTGATTTCATAACTTTATTATGCAGACTTTTGCTCTCCGAAAGACGTAATCATATAGGTTACATATGTTAATTGTATCATCAGAACGGGGATCACAATTTGCTGTTAGATCAATTACTGAAAAGCTATTGTGAATTAAAACAAAAATATAACTACCTTTATAAAGAAGTGTAACAGATTCAGCTGCTGCATGAAAAGTATTCCAGTTATTTGTCCCATTCGAGCGTTCTGTTCAAAAGTAAAAAATAATGAAAATGATTTCTCTTCATATTTGTTTTATTTTACCACGAAACATTTTTGTAACATTCGTTGCTGCAGTTTGAAATGCAATAAATAATTTTTGTGAATAGCAATCTTGTCCATTAGTTAAATTTTCATGGATCATTCTTTCACACTCGTGTTCATATGTAGATAATGCAGTTTCTTCATTATCAATACCTGATGAAAATTTACTTTCAATATGATCGAAAGTTGACATCGTTTCGAAAAATAAAAAGTTCTTATGAATAAATCTCACTCGTCCAATATGTAAAGATTCAAGTACTCCAATATGATGTCGCTACATGTTTTTGTTCTGAAAAATTATTTTTCATTTAAGTATAAATATTCAAATTAAGCATTTACTTTAATGGAAAAAATAGAAAACTACTTCACAATAATGATTATTGTAGGTATTGATTTACGATTGGTCAATACTGATTTGGTATGCATTGCGCATCATAGATAGATAGATAGACCGATAATATCATCGATTTGCTTTTTGTACAAAATCCAAGAACAAAAAGAAATGGATAAAAAACATATTGAACAACTAGCATCGTCAAAAACTGCTGGATTAGCAACAAGGAATGCTGAAAGTACTCAACAACAAATTGATTCAATCATGGATGATGACTCTTTCTACAGTGGAAGGTACTTGTTTTTCTTTCTTTTACTTGATGTTTCTTTTTTTTCTTTATTTAGTTTACCAGCTGAAGTATTACGTCGTGTAAATGCCCTTCGAAACCTTCAACTTGAACATCATAACATAGAAGCTAATTTTTTTGAAGAAGTCCATACACTAGAATGTCGTTATTTGATCAAGTATCAACAACTTTATGAAAAGGTGTGTCATGGCAAAGTCTATTTTATTTATTCTACTTTGATTACTTTTTTTTTGATTTATTCAGCGTTGCAATATTATTAAAGGTATATATGAACCAACAGACACCGAAGCTAAATGTGCATTTGATGGAGAAGATGTATGTATGATCATTTGTTTCTTGCAATATTAACATATGCATTTATAGAATGACGAAGAAACAACAAAGCCAGCTGAAGACGAAAAAAAAGGAGGTTAGTTTTTCTATATAGGCTCAATGAGATATGTATACTATCGACAATTGCAAGAATAACAAAAACAAAGAATCTTGATATATTGTTCTAGATTGGCATGACCTTGTAAGAAGTGTTTTTAGACAGAACAATAATATCTTTATCAATAGGATACAAGAATTCGTTAACATTCATGAAGTATTAGATTTCAGGATAAATTGATTGTTTTTGTAGAATATCTTTTGTAAATTTTGCTTTTGATTATCTATTTTGAATGATTCTGACAAGTAAATTTTAATCAACTACCATTGATGAAATGTGTTTAACTCAAAATCTAATGTTTAACCTATTTATGGACAACGATTTGAATATGTATCGAAACGAGAACAGATTGATTTGTTATGTTAATAATACAAGATATTCTATGAAGTTACTATGTTCAATAATGAAAAAACAGCTTAGATGACTAATGAGTATTAATAACATTAGAAGACATTATAGAATTCGAAATAGTCTTGAATTCATAGAATTTTGCCACGTGATGACATTTGATCTACAACTTTCTACATAGTCAGGGTTTACGGTCTTATGAATATTTAAGAAGGAACCGCATTGTAGTACTTGTAGGTAAAAATTGTAGATTAAAAATTCTTTCTTTCAGTGTTCATTGTTCTTTTGATAGAAGTCTTCTAACTCTCTATGAAAAATTAATGAAATCTGAATTTTTGTTTTTAGATAAGGTAGTTGGTATTCCAGAATTTTGGTCACTAGTATTAAAAAATTCTGATGTTATATCGGAATTAATCAAAGTAAAAAAAAAAATATTTGATGGATTCAATTATTCTTACCTTCTATTAAGGAACAAGACAATGAAATTCTTAAGCATCTCGTTGATATTCGTTTGAAAATGCAAGATGAAACTAAACAAAAAGGTTTCACTATTGAATTCGAATTTACACCAAATGAGTATTTCACTAATACAATACTGACAAAATCATATGAACTTCGTATGGGACTCGATGAACATGATCCATTACAATATGAAGGACCCGAAATAGTTAAATCAATAGGTTGCCAAATTCAATGGAATAAAGGAAAAAATGTTACAGTAAAAACAATTAAAAAAAAACAAAAACATAAAAATCGTGGCACTGTTCGTGTTGTTACCAAAGAAGTACAAACAGATTCATTTTTCAATTTTTTTTCACCACCAAATGGTATATCCAATTGAACTTATTCTTTGCTAGGAAAGAGATTCTCTTTTGTTTTGTTTTTGTTAAAGTACCCGAAGGTTCTGATGCTGGAGGTGAGGATACTGATGAAGTAAGAATGCTAGCAGCTGATTTTGAAATGGGTCATTTGCTTCGAGATTCAATTATACCAAAAGCTGTACTTTATTATACCGGCGAAGTTGACGATGGAGACGATGAAAATGTAAGACATAACTTTAATTGTGTTAAAAGTTCTTTTTTTGTTTTCGTATGTTAATTAAGTATGATGCAGAAGAAGACAATGATGAAGGTGACGGCGACGATGATGATCAAGATGAAGATGACAAAGAAGATCATGAAACTCACAGTAGTCATCATCATCATCATGCAAGTGGTGGTAAACATGGTTCCGGGGGTGTTCGTACTCATTAAATTTTTCAATCTTGAAGATGTCTTTTTTATTTAAAATAGAAAACTAGAAGAAAAAAACAACCTGGCGCTGGAGGTAGTGATCAACTACCCGAATGCCAACAACAGTAAAACAACGGGAAAAAAAGCACATCTTTTTCTTTTGACAGATACTATTTTTATTTTTTGGTTCGTTCTCTTATTCCAAACGTCTATATATTGTAATCACATCTGAAAAGATGCTTTTTCAGCTGAACGGATAGAGTTTAAAAAAAATAGAAAATGGATAAGAAGCAAAGAAATGACATTTATTTTCTTATTGACAGAAGTTGGCTATTCCTTTTTTTAGCTATAAGAATATGCATGAAGACTTGTCAATTTAATACTTATGAATTAACTAGATTATTAATTGAATTTTGTTCAATGAAAAATAAGATTACATGTATAATGTATAAAAAGAGGAATAGAATCAATCTGTATTCTTGATGGCCAGTCGTGTTTCAAGATAGAGTTTGTACTATGTAGTAATACCAAGTACTGATTTGAAATTTAATCGTAATTAAAATATTGTATAGAGAATTGATTGTTGCTCTTCTATTATTAGATACTTGTTACGATCGTTTTTATTCGGCAGCTACAAATTTGCTTTGGCAATCTTCTTTGTTTTTTCTTAACAATTAGCCTGCAAGTGGCTCTTATTTTAGAGTAGTATTCAATGAGCTGTACTCTAAGATCCGCATGAAATTTATCTTCTGCTAGTTTCATTTAATACATTCGACGTTCCCAAAAACGATTAGTTGATAAGACTGTCCGATACAAATAAGAACATCTCTTAAACATGCAACCAACAGATTCTGTCACTCTATAAAAATATATTATTCCTCGAATAATCTCATTTACATTTAGAATATTTCATCGGCTACATACCAAATGATGTTTTGACATTCGTACTAATCCAAGTATAGAGAAAGCATTTTTCATAATAAAAAAAAGAAGAAACTAACGAATCTTAGAGAAAGAAAAACAATATTCTTCATTTAATTACACAACCAGAATATTATTCTTCACACGAAGTGCTTCAGGTGATTGTTGTTCTGTTTGCTATTACCTTATGCTGATCGAATGATTGGTAAAATTGATTCTATGATTTCTATTTCATGAAAGTATACTATTGACTGTATTACAAATGGAATAAATTCAATTGAAAAGTTCAAATAGACTAACTGCAACAAATTCGAAATATTTTTTATTCTATTTGTACAATTGACATCATATTTATATTTATATGATCGAAAAAAATCTAGTGAATCAGTCCTCTTTATCGGTATCGCTTTCATTAATAACTGAATCACTAGCAGGATTTCGTTTGAATATTTTAATTTCATGTATAAAATTAAAATTATGTTGTTGTTGCTGTTGCTGTTGGCGTCGTTGTTCTTCATATCCTTGATTTTGATCTTGAATATGATCGAAATCTAAATCAAATAAAGGATCAAGTGGAGTGGTTGGTGGATCTTTTGGCGTTGGTTTTTGTAATGTACGAGCTAAATGAATCCATACATCAACTTTTTCCCATTGATCATTCTGATTCACAGTAGGTTTTTGATGACTTGAAATGTATGATGATCGAGTAGATACGCTATGCTTACTTGATGATGATGATAATGATGGTGCGCATTTAGTAATTGGTGGTAAATTAATTCGATTCGATAATGATGCCAAACTTCGATGAGTTGGTGGTAAACTAGCACGACTCGTTGACATTGTTGTTGAGCTAGCTTCAAAATCAATACAACTATCACTTATGATTGATGAATTTTGTTTTGTATTTGTGCGTGCTGTTAATGGCAATGATGATGAAAGAATTGCAAGGCCACGATATGGCTTTTGTTTTCGTGGCGAATTTCTTTTTTCTAAATTTGCTTGAGTTATTCGTTCAATTTGAAGTAAATTGTTATTGATTATTTTTGCTGAATGCTGTTTTGCATTAGAATTGATTGTTAATGGATGAAGATAAAGGCGACGTGTTAAAATTTGTGCAGTACTTCGTGATGATGTATGACGAAGATCGTTGATTGTTTGACATAATTCAAGTAGTGTAAGTGATTTCGGTTTTACTGTGTGGTGTGCTGTGGTTGACGTCATACGTAACTAAAATAAACATATGCATATATATAGAGAGATGAATTATTCGTATTCTTTTAATCCTTTTAATCAATCTGAGATTTATGGGCATAAAAACTGACATCATCGATTATTTCTTGTATTGTAAGTTGACTTCGTTGCTGCATTCTTTTTCTTTACCTTAACTAAATCTCACAATATTTCTTCGTCTCTGCTCTCTTTTTTTTTGTTTAATTAAAACATCTATATATTATACTAAAAAGAAAACTTGATGAAATCAAAATGTATGGATATGTCTTCTTATTTTTCTAACATTATCGTCAAGTGTAATTTCAAGCAAAAGTAACAACAGACCTTTTGAAATATTTGCCAATAATGAAAAGAAAAAGCATGACAAAATCAATTTCAAGTATGTCTGTAAAGAAGTCATCGCACATATGAACAAGCTACGCCCAAAATCAAATTTTTGTTTTTCAAATGATGTCGCTTGAGTATAAACCGACTAAAAATATATTCTTTAACGATTGGCTGTTTAATAATTTTATTTTAGATTAAAAACATACATTTATCTACATTCATTAAACATGTCTACATCACGAACACAACTAAAACGATCTATATCTTTATCTTCTACAACTCTTGTTGGTATAGCCGATGAACAGGATTCAACAGTATGTTGTTCAAATAGAAATTGTCCATCACATTGGCATAATCGTTTAACAGAAAAACTTAGAAATCTTCAACAGTCTAAATTACAAAGTTCTTCTTCAATCTTACCTACTGTGCAATGTGAACATCGTTATAAATTAGCTTATTCGAATATTTTATCAAAATTATTACAAATAAATGAATTAGATGAAAACAATCATGAAATATATTCAAAACCAATAGCTAAATCAATTATACTTAGTAAACATGATTTATTTATTAATCAAATATCAAAATCATTTGATAGTTTAACATCGATATTTATTAAAAATAATCTTGATTTACAAATGAAATATCGAATAATTCCATTAGTTTCTGATCCATTTTCTGAACAGGTTAAACAGATCAAAAAATAAAATTCATTTTGATTTTTTTCATATTAGATGGATCGCATGGAAGTTTCAAAACAATTGAAAATTAATCTTCTTCGCATAAATCATATTCATGTAAATTGTCGTTTACCAGTTAAAATTATCTCAGCACCTATATGGACTCGTTTAGCTGTTCATGTTATTGTACAAGATGAAAATTCTGATTGTCTTCGTTTATCAATTTATAACTGGTCACCTATTATTGATACAAGACAAATTAAATTATATGATTATATACAAAAACGTTTAACAAATTTATTACCAATGAACTCATGTATCGTAATATTAGATCCATGGTTAAAAAAATGTTACGATGGTGATATTGCATTACGTTGTGAATCACCAAATACACATTTGCTAATGATTGATTTTGAAACACGATGCTCAACAAGTAATAAATTTAATGTTGAACAATTGAGACAAATGGGAAATGCTTGCTATCAAGTTGATGATAATCTTGGTGCAATCGAATTTTATACATTTGCATTAGGACAACTTGATGAACATCAAGAAAAAGAATTAACGTTAAAAGGACAATCAAGTACGTTCAACGATTTGTTTTTATAATTCAGAATATCGATAGATAATCGATTTAGTACATTTCTATTATCTATGCTTTAAATAGTTATTTTTGTCTCAAAATAAAAAATGAATAGATAGAAATATTATCTGATCAGGGAAACTCGTTCATTATAGATCGAGAATATTGATCATATTTTAGTTTCGACAAAGATCTTAAACATAAATATCATATACTAATATTAGAGGATTTCAATTAGTCTGTTTTATTTGTCGTCAATGTTTGGTTAGAATTTATCTAGTCATCTTAAGTATATTTCACAGGTAGATAAGAGTAATTTTTATAGAACGAAAAATTAAACGTCTACTGACACTTAAATTATAGAACAATGACTATTATGGGTTTCATTCATTTAAATTGGTGTACTCTTTTGAATAATGATGAAAATTTCTTGCTTATCAAAAACTAACATATATACACGATCAATACCTTGAAATTAGGAACTGGATCTCGTCAGCAGCTTATTTTGCATACTATTTTAGTTTACCAATCAGATCTTTCGTTTGAATCGAATACGGTAAGGATGAATATACATAAGTCTTCTATTAAATCACACTGTCTTTTACAATGTTAGTAGTTTCATCAACTTTTGCTTCTTAATTCACCAGAGATAGCGCTTTGAGATAGCTTTTGTGCTGTAAGTGCATTTTTTTTAATTTGTTCATTTCTATTTGTTTAGTGGGTCCAAAAACTGATGAACGTGAACAACATCGTCTTCGTCTTTTATCCAATCGATCTGCTTGTTATCTACGCGAAGGTCATGCTGCTTTAGCTTTAGCTGATACTGGCATTCTTCTTTCATTTCACGAGCTATCTCATTTTCTTGAATCACCAACAGCAACAACTAGCAAACTTATATTTCGTTGCATAAGTGCGCATCTTTATTTAGGTTTATTTGATAAAGTCGAAATGTTATTAAAATCCCATAGATTTGGTGTTGGTTTATGTGGAAGAGAAAATCCAGCATCTATGGCTACACTTGAAAACGAGTTGGCACGCTTAAAAGTTGAAGCTACAAGAGGCCGGTATGATCTTCAAGAAATGTTAGACGAACAAGTCACTAGTAAATCGCAAATGATGTTTATTGATTTATCTCATTATCATGCTAAATATGAAAGAAATGATCTATTTGAAATTCGACCTTGCCAAGTAAATAATTTACAAATTTACAAAAACCACATAGACTCTATTTTACGTTTTATAGACACATGAATTAAGCAAAAATGGATATCCACATGGTTCTTATGGTGTCTATGCATTAAAAGATCTTAAACCAGGAACATTATTGATTGTTGAACAATCATTTGCAAGTATTGATAATAGAGTTATTGCTGAAGAATACTGTCATTCAATAAATTATTGGCGAAAGAAATCCAAAATTGAATATTTTACAAATGATACGTTACGTTTATTAAATGAGATTGAGAAACAATTATTAATTGGTGGTCCCACATGGACAACTTTTGATAAAATTAAATTAATGCAACCTATTCGACAATGGCTAGCAAAACATATTGTTAAAAATATCAATGAACAATACGAAAATCATGATATTATTTCAGATTTATTAGAAAACTATGAAAAAATTGCATCAGAAAAAAAACTATGGAGAAAGCCATTTTTCAAGTAAGCATTTTATATAGATTACAAAGAAAACATAGATGAATCACATACAAAATGAGCAATAATATTACTGAACTAAATAGTATTTTCCGACTTCTCCTACATATGAGCAATACATTCAAGAGTGAAGAAAATAGAGAAAAAAGTGAAAAATTAAAGCATCAAATAAAGAAGCATTCATAAAAAATTAGTCAACCGCTGTCAAATAGCTTCAATTATAGAGAGCTCAACTCATACTTTCAGTTTCCATCTATGTCTTCTGATTTACTCTAAGTACAATGTATAAAGTGGATCAGAATTGATTTCGCTTCCACAAAATGTACGTATGAACTGAACAATAGTGTCAATACACAACATGTTGCTATATGATAGCATTATTTTCATTCAGCATATCTCAATAAATATCGATGATAATATAATAAATATTTAATTTTTTTTCAGACAATTGCCACCACCATTACCTTATATCCCTTGGCGAATTTTATTTGAAACTCAGCAACAAAATCCATACAAATCTCAATCAACAAACGGTTGGTATCAAATCGGTTCAATGTTTAATCACTCGTGTTTACCTAATTGTTTATGGTATTTAATTGGTGATTATTTATTTATATATGTATGTTCATCAAATGTTCAACAAGGTGATGAATTAACCATATCCTATTGTCCATTATGGATATCATCCATTAATGAACGTACGAAACAACTTGGTCAATACGGCATAAGATCATGTCAATGTTTATTATGTTTATATGATCGATTATCCATAAATGAATATGAAAATCAATTGAAAAAGTTTTCTTATATTCGTGCACTAGCTCGACAAAAGAATATTTCCAATTTAGATCGTTTTAATTATTTGAAACAATTAAAATGTCATTATGATATTTTAACAAAAACATTTCATGAAAGACCAGTTGGTTTTATTAATGAATTTATTGATTTCGAATATATTTTATCTTATTTTCAAGATGAAGACACAGAAACTGATATAAAAGAATTTATAAAAAGACAACGAACTTTGTTTCTTGGATATTTATCAAATGTTTGTCGTTTTACACTACCAAATATATCAAATCCTATTCTGTTATTTGGAGCACAAACAAAAGTAAATAAATGTGGAAACTTCGGATTTCATCCGAGAGTTATGTGTACTGCAAAAAGTACATGGGACATATGAGTCATTCTAGAATATCTGAACACCAAAATTATCATGAGAAACTAGGCACTTTGGTTTCTGGATGCAGTTTTTGTGCATTTTGAGACCGTTTTCAGGCGATGTTTCGTTAGAAAGCTACGATTTAGTTCAAAACTAATATCAGATTCGGAATCAGCGTTAGAAACTGAGTCGATTTATATATGTTCTGGATAATTCTGAGAAAAGCTTTTTTTTTGAAAAATCTCTGTACTCCCTCTCAGGGATGGTCTGATCAAAAATGACAATTTTTTCGATAATTCAGTCATTTCTTGACGGATCCTTCTCATCTTCGAACTCGACNATTTCAGCTCAATCGAATGTAATTGTGAAGAGCTATCGAATAAACGGACGGACGGACGGACACACTGACCGATTCTATAGTGTACTCTTTTTCTTTTGAGTACACAAAAATTAATTAATAGTTTTTATTTAATAGATAAAGAAGGCAAACTTTTGTTTTTTTCTTCTTTTCTAGTTACTTATCGATCATATTGAACAATTCTATACATCTGATTTAAGCCAATGGAGTCGTTTATTTGAATATCTTTATGAAATTTATACCTTTAATTGTCATTCAGCGTCGAATGATGTACAGAAAACTTTACAAGATCATAAACAATTGTTTAGTAATCTTTTTCAAACACAAAGTTTTTTTCAACATCCATTTATAATCAACGAAAAAAACTTAGATTAACTTTTTATATTCTTTTTTTTGTCCGCTATATATATGTTGATTTTTTTGTTTAAGTCTTTCAGTTACAGTTAAAACACAACGTGATATATCGATTCAGTGATATATACGATAAATTTTTATTTGATTTCGTCTAATAGATATGTTATTATGTTACAAAAAGAGTCGTAAATGGAACTCGTCAATGTTGCCTTCCTAGATTTTTAATTCAATTATACAGGATCAATTTCAACCGAATGGTTCTCCTGTTAGGATTATTTATGTGAAACGAAAAGTCCTCTCCAAAGGTCTTTACTAGAGAATAAAGATGCAGAAAACTTGATCTTTAATGTCAGAAAAAAAACATCTTTTGTACTATAGACTGAACTGAAAAATCTGGAATTTTGATTGTGATATCTGCTACTTTTAAGGATTTTATTTAGATTTCAATAAGTATGGTAATCGCATCAAATGAAGCAATGAAAATTGACTGAGCGACACAAAAATTATTCATTTGTGTGAAAAATCAAGAATTGCTGCTTGTCTACTACACATTTATATTATTTTCACTAGATTTTCAACAAAATAGTTGTTTACTATCGGAGGTTACGCATCGAAGATTTTTGGATTTGAAACATTGCTAATAACATTTGTAATTCGATGAATGCTCTAAAAATTTCAATTCATAACTATTATATGTTTTTATGTCAAATACCTTCAATATAGAAATGTATCATAGAGTTTGATTTATGAATTAGTTCTCTATGATTGACTGTTGAGACTTTGTAAAAGTAAGAATGTGATCCTGTGTATTTTGTTGATTTTTCGATACCCTAATTATGTATAGTGCTGAAGGCTTTTTTAATAGATACTCTAGATTTTCAAATGATTTTCTTTATCTACAAATCATAGACTTATTCAATTGATTTCGCTGATGACAATAAATCAAAAATATCGGAAATTCTATTTAAAAATTCTGTTACATTTGTAAGTCATTCATATTGTAAATACATATAAGTACTGTATAACATACTCATTTGTTTGATTAATAATCTAATTGAGACTTTAAGATCAAAGATAGATTTTAAAAACACTGGTGAAAGAATTGTATCCAAGAACCCAATAACTTACTCATTTAAACAATTGTACGCAATCCATCTTTCATTAAGATTAATCTCAACGTTTGGTTGTCAGTTCTAAAGTATCTGAGAAAATATTTTTATTATTATTCAGTAATCGTAAATGTATCTGTTCGTCAATGACAACTGTATCTATTATGAAAGATATATGAATTTCTATGTTTTGTCTCTAACTTTGTCACTATATGAGAGATAGACAAAACCGAATAGATGTAATAAAACTAATGTGCATAAGAATTTTTCATGATATCTCTGTCAGGCTTCCAAACAAAGTCTCATTCTATATAATGTTGATATTTTTTTATCTCTAAACAAATAAGCATATAGAGTGCATTAAATAAATCTTTTTTCACTACAGTTATGGATTTATTGATATTATCTGTTGGACTTGTTGAAGTTTCTTCTAAATTTAAGAAGAAAAGAATAATGAATTGAGGGATCGATTATCTTAAATAATTGAAAATAATAAATTTAAATATTTAAATCTGGTAACTTAACATCCAACAGTGTGGCAGGATATAAATGTTCAACTTCTAATTTTTTCTAGATAATTACTACTAGTACCTAAACTAGCATCGTTCAGACAAATTCGTCATACAATAAATTTTGTTCTCATTCTCAGCTACTACTTTCTTATCATCGGTCAAAACGCATGATTTTAATTATGACACAACTCGAAATCTTGAACATTCGCCTGATGAAAATACCAATAAAATAGTGTTGTGTGTCAATTGTAAATTAAATACTGAAGGAACAAAAAGAAATATGGAACGTAATTCTCAAAACAGCAATCCAGTGAATGAATTAGCAACGTAGTTATGCATTTGTTCAAGAGATTAGACGAGACGAGAAACGAAAACTCAGCTCTCAAAAGTCAGCACTTGCCACAACAGGGAAAATTTGAATTTATGTTTTGCTCCGAATTCAACAAACAGAAGTTACGAATTTATTAGATGAAAGTCAAAATGTTACGATTGAAACATATTTGAAACAAATAAACATCTGAAGGGTAATTGTTGATTTTAAACATAGGATCATATTGACTTGAATAATGTTTTGTTTATGAGAGGTTGCTAAGTAATTACATTACATCATTGATAAAATCTGTAATTCTGTTGTTAGACAAGATAAGTAGTTAAATTGTCTTATCAGTTGCATTTTTGTATGATACTTTGTTCTTTCCATTTACACACGTGTACAGTATGTTACCCGTTATTATATTGCTTAGTTTTTGTTTAATATCAACATCGCAATCACAGCAGCTTTTTGGCTGTGATTTTGAAGAATCATGTGAACATTTTCTATTTGATTCTTATTGGATTGTCGAGAATGTTTCATCACATGCTGATCATACTTATGGAAATTTGTCTGGTCATTACATAACGTACACGAATTCTTCAGTATTACAACCTTTTATTACGACACTTCGTACAAGAGATTGGATAAATACATCATCGAATTTAACAGCATGGTTTTCAAATTGGTTCTATTCAGGACCAGGTGGAGTTTATTACCAGTTAGAACTTGCGCAAGGTGATGATTTACAAGCTCGAATTCCAGTAGGCACTATTGGATTTAATCCCGATGATCCACAATGGCGTTGTACTTCTATAGAAATGCCATATGTTAATCGTTTCGTTCCTTTTATTTTATTTACCAATATTACAAGTTCATTAGATTTGGATGACATATCAGTTTACTTATCTTATAGTTCAAAGCCCATACCACCGATCAAAACAATGTTCGATTGCGATTTCGATAAAACATTTTGTCCCGAGTTAGTTTCTCTTTCTAACTATTCTTACAGTTGGTCAATGGTTCAAGCAGAACAAGCACAAAATTATACGATACAAGCACCCGATGTTGACTATTCGATTGGCGATAAAACAGGTATAAAAAAGAAGAAGATTGAACTGATTATTAAAAACTAGATACTAAATTCATTTCATCTTCATCATTCTAGGCCATTATATGTGGTTGAATAATTCAGATTCATTACAATCGGGAGGTGCTGGATATTTAAGCACACGTCATTTTCATTTCACAATGTCTGATGGTATATATTGTCTCAGTTTTCAATATTATCGATTCGGTGTTACTTTTGAAACTAGTAAACTGACAGTATTAGCCTTAGATGAGGATAATCAAAAGTCTGTTGACCAAATTTGGCCTATTGATCCAATGAATTATATTTATATAAATCAACGTTGGTAAGTAACTACATTCATAGAAAAATAAAATAATTAATTATATTTGAACAAAGGTCTTGGGCATATGCTCCGTTGCCTATTGGGAATTATTCTCTTTTATTTCGTATGGATTCTGAATATCAAGTAAATAGTTCATTTGCAATCGATTCTATTTCTGTTAGCTCGTGTGAATATTCCCAAGAATATTTTTCTGCTATTTCAAATATTGAATTTGCCTGCGATTTTGACTCTTCAATGTATTCGACATGTGGCATACAAAATGATTATACTGATCTTCGTCCACAATCAGTCCTGAATTTTACCATACAATCGCCAAATAATATCAATGATCGAGAGCTTGGTCCAAGACAAACAACAGGCTGGAGTGGTGAGGATTTTTATTATTGGTCACGTTCTCCACATACGTCATCAATATTGACTAGTGGACAATTTAAAACACCTTTGATAGAAACAAATAGAGATATGTGTATTAGATTTGCCTATTTTGTAAATTCGACTAATGTTCAATCAAATGAAAATAATACGAAGATCGCTGTTTCTGTTCGTGGTTGTGAAATAGAAAATATTTGGTCAATTGAATTAGACAATAGTTTAGGATGGCAATTAGTCGTCAAGTCTTTCACGCCTAATGCTTGTAGAGAAGCAGTTTATTTTCGTATTACTCAACGACGACCAACACGTATAGCTGTTGCTTTCGATGATATTACTATTGCACAGTGTGGTACATTAAATGTGCTAACTACTATTGAACCACCAATTACGACACCTTCTAGCAAAACTTCACCGAATTCCATCGATTTAATTGTTTTGATTACTAGTTTACTCGCTGCACTACAGTAGGCGCTATCATTTATATAATAGCATCTGTCAAAACAAAGAAGTCTCCAATATTAATCTTTTGAGTACAATAATTAAAATTTAATAATCAATTCAGAGTCAAAAAGCCGCATTTTTTGAAAAAGAAACCGTTTTCGATAATTTTTCTGTTTGATTTTTATTAAAAATATCATTAATTTTAAAATAAAAGGACACCAAAGAGCTAGTTATTAGAGTAGCTCGAATTTCCCCAATACTGGCGAGACCCCCCGCATGCTCAATTATTAGAGCAGATGATATTCCATATGATATGAAATAAGCCGTAAGAAAACCGGTGGTTTACCGCTAAAATGATCCGGTATTTACGATATGGGGATTGAGTTATGATATGGAAGAAACTTTCGCCAATATATTGACAAATGTGTATATGACTTTCATCAGTATAACCCCTGAACTCCCACCAAAAATTGACGAAGATCGAGTATCCATTTATTATTGAAGTTCAAGTTCATGTTCATAGTGATATATCACTGTG
>OENM01000009.1:242512-298562 GCA_900239745.1 Rotaria magnacalcarata
GAGCTCAAAATTCTGCATCGATTGGAAGGAAGTAGAGCCTCAGCACAGGTGCATAGGCGAATCCTGACAGGTTATTCGCCTAAAAACATGGTTTTGTGGTAGTATTTCGGCGAAAGTGCTGATTTTGGCCAGACGATCTCATGTTAAACTGGTATCGTTTGATAGAGCTTTAAATTCTGCATCCAGCACAACCAAGTTGAGGAAGATCAGAGGCGCATAGGCGAATCCTGACAGGTAATATTAATTTTGTGAAACCGTTACATGGGAGGAAAAGCAGTGTTCTGATGAGACTGCGCAGTCTTTGCTTGTCAACCCCCTGAAACTGTTACGGTTCGATAGAGCTCAAAATTCTGAATCAAGCACAACGAGTTAGAGAGCTAGCACAGGGCAGTAGGCGAATCCGGATGCGAAATACGCGAATCCGGTGCTAACATTACCTACGTCCGAAACCGGCCGTTCGCAGGTCAGACTGTTCGACCTGCGAATTAATGAGTTATAGTATAGATCAAGGGATTACGTTACGGTTTATATTAGTTCTTTGAATTTAGAGCTAGCGTGGCACTTGATAGATGGCATTACATTACGACTACCTTTTAGATGAATATAAAATGATTATTTTAGAGAAGACCGACGTGTTTATCGGTCTTGGGATCGTAATAACGTACTGTGTTCTCTGAACTATTAGTCAGGGACATAACTCGGCTCTGAAAGCAGGTGGATATTGGGGGCGCAATATCGATTTTGTTATATATTTACAATTATTAGAAAATAATTTCCAAAGCAGGGGGCAACGTCCCCCTCCCCCATTTACGCCACTGCTATTAGTCAAGCAAACAATTCAAAGCAAATCATATTAACAAGTTAAATGTGTAAAACAGAATTACTCGATATATTACAGTGAATGCTGAAGTCCAAATTTCCAGATTTTTTTCAATCTCTGTGTCTTTTGCTGTGAGTCTTGATATTTCTCTAGAAGAAAGACGAAAAGTGTTGTGGTGAGTTAAAAAATATAAGTCATCAATCTAGTAGACGAATATAGAAATGAAAAAAAGGCAAATGCTGTCCTATCTTCACTTATGTATATTAACCAACTATTACGACAAATCAGCATTCCTGCTTCTTCTTTCTCAAGTGATTTGTAATTAATTTTTTTCGTTATGTTCTTTACTTTTCTCAGAAGCGTGGCGACAAAAAAAGAGTGGGAATGCAAATCATTGTTTTTCTTGTAGAGCTCTTTTTTGATAAAAAATTGATTTCGACTAAAACAAGGTCAAACTTTTTAAATCTCGAGGGAGCGAATCCTTTCCCGACGCCGTGTTGTCATACAGTCAGTGTTTTTATTAAATATATTACAATTTTAAAGAGACTGAAATGAATCATTTATTAGTGGCGTGAATGTTCATAGTAATATATATCACTACGACTAAACAAGAGATACTGTTTCACATTCTATCTTAAATACGCATAATAATGTTTTTATTCATTGAACTATATTTTTAAATCAGTTATTGTCTTTCGATGAATGTGAGCGTATAACTGAATGCAAGCCTCCATATCAGACCAGAAAAAAGTAATTTCTCTCAACGATGCCTACACTCTAATTGACAGACTATATTAATATTATTTTACGAGTCTGCAACGTTATACTAGTAAATAACAACTATGAATTTGATCTAAGCATCAATAATATCTTGCTACGAGTTATGTCATTCAAAAATTGAGCAAGTGGATAATCATACAAACATTGTAGGATTATTTAGAATTTAAACTCAACAAAAAAAACTATATAATATTGTATTATTATGTTATTATCCAAGTTTTCGTAGTAAAGCGTTATGGTCAAGGGGAAACGACGAACTTTTTTGGATTTTAAATCCAAAAAATTCCGAATCCGCCTTTCCCCCTTGGTTATGGTAGATAGATATAACAAAATGTCTTTATTTTTCTTTTTCATCTTGTTACTATATCAATCACAAGCTAAATATCAATATGAATAAACATTGAACTAAGGAGAGAGCGAGAGAAAAAGAAGTTTTATTAGTCTTTTGGCATTTTACTTCGTGGATTATGTACTCGATCACCATAAACATATTTTAGAACTGTCCATATTCGATAATAATCTGAAAATGTATTTTGTGCTATATGACGACCCGTAGAACAAACAATAAGTGGAGGTATTGATGATTGTATATCTTTTTTATTATATCTTTTTATTATACTTATACATTGTTCTGTCGTACCTTGATGATAAGTAAATGGAAGAACATCACAAATAAAATTAAGTCGTTCAGGTAATATGCCAGTCATAAAAATATCCGAAAAACGAAATGGATTCTTGTCTTTGAAGCCTTCTTGAACAAGTAAATTACGTGTTTTAGAATCCATTAAATAACCGAAACCTAAAATAATGTTAAACTAAACTTCTTTATCATATCTAATGGTAGATATACAAACTAGAACAATAACGTGGATATAAATCTTTTGCGTATTCTTTATAACTAACATAATACGGTCCCATGCTAGTATTTCGTTCTGGTTTACCTGGTTGAAATGCCCAACCAAATAGAAATGTATGTGCATCGGGATTAAGATGAGCAAGAAAAAGTGAATCTAATGAACTATTATATAAATGTCGATTTTGAAATCGATCTGGCTGAGTTTTAAGTTCTCGAACAAGTTCATGTAAAAGAAATGGATTGATAAAAAGATCATCTTCTGTTTTAAATGTAAATGTTGCATTTGGACAATATCTTTCTAGCCAACGATATGCATATAGTTCTTTAAGTGTCATTGAATTATCATCAACAGTTAAATAAAGTAAATCTTGTTCATTTTGTGCTTCATTTGATAAATCTTTATAAAGATTGTTACCGTATTGATAACCAACAACGAAAAGACGTTGAGAATGTATATTGAACATATGAGACATTGATCCCCATGTTTCACGAATCGATTGTCTTTCAAGAAAATGAGAACCTGATGAAACAATTAGATTAAGAACATCAATGTCATTGTAAGAACATAATTGAATATTATGTAGGATTGGTGATGATCCACTAATTGCATGTAGATAAGCTATTTCTTCAGCTGGATCACGTAAAATTCGTAAAGAACTATTGAGTACAAACCAACC
The DNA here is from genome assembly GCA_900239745.1 of Rotaria magnacalcarata. Classification (NCBI taxonomy): domain Eukaryota; kingdom Metazoa; phylum Rotifera; class Eurotatoria; order Philodinida; family Philodinidae; genus Rotaria; species Rotaria magnacalcarata. Next base: position 245,646 of record OENM01000009.1, read on the forward strand.
AATATAGAATATTAATAAAGCACTAAGAAAAAGAAATGTTCGATCCTTACAACTACGGCGCATTTCAGTAGCTCTTTTCTTTTCGTTATTTTTTTTATGAACAAATAACGATGAAAACAAACTTTTAATCGTTAAGGAATATTTGCACTGTTGTGAGGCAATGTGCACCGTTGCAATTCAAGTGTCAACATATAAAAAAATGAAAAATTCGTTTCGGCCAGAAGATGAAACAAAAAATGAATTTTTTTCTCTTTCTTGCTGTTCATGTGTGTCAGAATAGGAAAAAAATATGAATCAATTCTTTTGGAACTTTGTTTACATTTTTTTCTCCGCTTTACCATAGAAAATGTTTCTGCTCTTATTTGTCTATGAGCTTTGCAGTTTATGTTTTATTTTTATTTGCTCTTTTGATGACGTAACAAGTAATTTTATCAGATTTGTTTTTATTTGACTCATACGTTGCTTGCTGCAAAAGAGCGACTGAAGAATTATAAAATGTCGCTGAAAGAGTCGCTTTGCAATCTTATTTTATTACAAGACAAACATATTGGAAGCAATTGCCCAGTAAAAGTATTATACGGAAAAAGAAAATTTTAAACGTAAAACATTAATTATTTCAATGGCAAAACAATTATCAATGGAAGATCTGATTAAGAAATATCAATATCTAAAATCAAATCAAGTCCTTACAGCTAGAACAGAAAAAAATCTAAAAACACATGAAACCGATAGAACATCTGATGAAAACTATTCAAAATATTCGAGTAAGTTAATTCTTTTCTTCATATTTTTCGACATGAAATATCAGTTAATAATTTATTCTTTTTTTTTCTAAAAAGAATCATCATCTATGTTACATGATGAAACAGGAGCATCTGCACAATCAATGCTATCAAATACTCCTTTAGAATCATCATCTGCTTCAAATTCTGAAGATGCTTGCAAAGTGTGTTTAGATGCGGAAGCCAATTGTGCATTTATTGAATGTGGTCATATTGTATCATGCCTTAATTGTGCTAAATTATTAACAAGATGCCCCATTTGCCGTGAAACTATAAAACGAACATTACGCGTTTATAAATCGTAACTACAGAACTAACTGACGAAGCCATACAGTCCGTCGTTCGGGGACACTCTTGCTAATAAATCGGCAATGCGTTTCTTCTCTCTTTCGTTGTATACGCTATTTCTGTTAATAATACATAAGAAAAAGATATCTATGAGCCCGTACACAAAATGAGTATTTGCGGTAGGATGTTTTTGCCTTATATTTTTCTTTCTAATGGCAACCATGATTGGATTTTGTCTATACAAGTACGTACGCTCTTTTCTTTTCTGCATCGATGCTAAGAAGAAGAAGAAAAATACCCACATGTGGGAAAAGAAGAAATGCTTATAACGTATCTGCTTTTTGGTCAACACTTCCGGAATTTTCTTCTTCTCTACTCTCGTATACATACAAAGAGATAAAAGTAGAAGAAAAAAATCATATTTACGACAGAGAACGAGATAGAGCAAAAAATAATATATCGATAAGATAGCTCGAACGACTTCTGTGTGTTTAGTTCGTTGCTACTAAATCTATATCTGTTGTTTGGTTGTCGCCTCTTCAGTTACCAAATTTTTATTTTTCTTTATTATTTTCTAATAAATTTTCTACTATAATAAAATGGCCACACATTACATTGAAAATGCAAGTAGTGGCAATCAATATTACTTTAATACTAATAATGCTACTACTTCTTCACAATCATATCAAACTTATAGTTCGCCTGTAAGATCATCATACAATTCATCTACTTATTCGGCATATCCCGTTAGTATCTCGGGTGCATCAAACCAGCAAATTCATTTAAATAATTCACATCAAGTACCACAAAATTATCTATCTGTTGGTGGCTTCAATAAAGCTGTAACTCAACACCACTATCATACAGCTCAGTCGGCAGCACCTCAAACTCGAACTACGGCACGAGCAATCTCTAATCAAGATCGATATCACTTACAAGGTTCGCCACAAATAATACAAGTTTCACCTCAACAAAATCATTTTCAATATGATACTCAACAAAGAGCAGGACATCCAACAGGTCCTCCAGTGGTCTACCAAACACCGGGTGCAGCTCAATTTACACATCATAACGTGGATCTATGGACTGAAAATCCGTCTCAAACTCATGATCATCATGTACAGGTCTTGGAAAATATTGATTATCATTTTAAAAAATAAAAATAAAGTATTGTTTCTACAAAATAGGCACAACGAGTATCAGTTCGATCTGTATCAACTGGTTCTCCTCAACAATCTCATTCGATTTCTCCTCAGCGACACCCAGATCATCTACAGCAATATTATAGTCAATTGACACCGGGTATGTTTGCTCCGTTGTGCTTTTTCATTCTTATGCCATAATAAATTTTATGCTTGATCATTTCTATTACATATTAGAATAAATGTTGACGAGATGACAGCATATGTATAACCTTGTTCTTTTCCTTTTTATTTTTAAGAACAACATCAACAATTGTTACGTCAGCAACAAATGCAAAAACAGCAAGATCAAACTTCTCGTCATCAGCAACAACATCGGGTTATTGCTCAACAAGTATCTCCATCATCTACTCATCAACATCAACAACAACACTATAGTTCAACAGCTAATTTCGATGGAGGACAACAAAGACGAGTTCGATCAGAATCAGAAAAACAAATTCAAGATGAGCAAGGTATTTTTCCTAATTCCTCACTCAAGTTTCCTTAAAATTTTTGTCTACTAAGATTACTACGCTGCTCAACAACGGTTGACTGCACAAAGAATCCAACAACAGCAACAGCAACAGCAACAGCAGCAAGATCCTTCTCATCCTGTTGGAATTCGAGTACGTACCCATAGAAAAAGTGATATCCTATTAAAAACAAAACAATATTCTTTAGAATCTTGTGCATAAATTTGCTGAACCAACATCAGGTCAAACAGTTCATTCACGATCAAAATCAGCAGCAACAACAGCAACATCTCGTCACTATTCAAGTTCAAGTCATACAACAAATAGTGGTCCACGTCAAACAACATCAAATCGTGCATTAACATCACATTCAATGACGTATTCATCATTACCAAAACCGGTTGAACCACCTGTGAATAGCATTGAATATTATCAAATGCAAATGCAACAACAAGGTGGAAACCCATTTACAAATATTCAACAAGCAGCTGCTCCATCACATATTCAACATAGTCCGACTGGTTTTGGTACACTACGTGATCGATTTAAAACAGGATCACTTTCAGAAGAGTCAAATCAAGCACCGGCTGCTATACGTCGACAAGAACAGTCTCACGTACAACAACAAAAAACGAATGCTAGCGGTGGAAATAGTTTATCATCATTACGTAACCACTATATGAATCAAGCAAATCAAGTAGCACACGATGAATTGCATGCGCAACATGTTCACAATATTTCAAGAACGATTCTCGGCGAAGAGATACCTCAAACAAAACCTCAACAACAACCATCCACATCACAAACTTCTCAAGAACAGCCAGCACCTATAACCAAAGTGCTTCAACAACAACCTGCACCTACAACACAAGCTCCGAAACAAGAACCTGCACCGCCAGTAGCAGAAACTCCAAAACAAGAATCTACACCAGTAGCACAAGCCCCAAAACAAGAACCTGCACCAGTGACACAAACTCCAAAACAAGAGCCCCCACCAACAGCAGAAACTCCTAAACAAGAGCCCCCACCAACAGCAGAAACTCCTAAACAAGAGAACGCACCAGCAGCAGAAACTCTTAAAAAGGAGGCCGGATCAGCAACACCAACAGTTAAAAAGGAACCTGCACCACAAGCTACTAAGAAAGAACCTGCATCTGCAACACAAGCTACAAAAAAAGAGGCCGCATCTACAACACAAGCTGCTAAAAAAGAGGCCACACCTGCAGCAGACGCTTCCAAACAGAAATCAACATCGGCTACAGAAACTTCTAAAAAAGAACAACCACAAGCAAAAAATGAAAGCGTTGATCAGAAAGTAACTTCATCTGAAGTAGCACCTCCTCCTACTGTTGATGGTGAAAAGGCTTAGGCAACAGCCTTATTGAATCAAGTCTTCTTGTACTAAATTATTTATTTTATCCTTAATATCGCCTGCCCTTTTTATTAAAAATAGAGACCGGATGATATTCGCATGTGCATTTAGAATAACAGAATATATATATCTATGCAGGTTATTTTGTCTTATTAGCTCAATAATGTTGTTCATCATTACATATGCCCCGATTTTGTTTCCTATTTTTCTTGTACAACCCTTTTCAGAATATGCATGAATATGTGTGGATACATCGTTCAGCTAGTTTTTGTCTTTATTTTAATCTTACAAATAAATTTTTACTTTTACTAAATTTTCCTAAATATTTTATATTAATCATAGTGATAATAAGTACGTAAATAGAATCATAATTTATTCTGACATCGTTAGAAAATAACATGATAAATGGATGAAAATCTTTGATTAATAATAACATCAATCTGTTAACATGTATAAATGGTTAATATAGAAATAAGATAGAAACGAACAAGCATGAAAATAACAATAAAAAATAAATGAAATGTTTATGTTAGGAATACAACTGGATTAATTTAACAAAAAACAGTACTCAAAATTCATCCAAAAGAATTGTATTTTTCCTATTTTTTTTATCATGCGCAATAAATCTTATTTGTTACTTGATCCATATTGATCCAGAGGGTAAAACATAATAACAGTGTTTACATATACGTATATACATGGAGACTTTCTGGCAAGATGGAAATACTTTTAACTATTGTAGAGTTTTTGCACTCATAATTTGTATCAACAAATAGAAAGTTAAGTGAGATTGCCTCTTTGATCAGAAGACTTTTTTTTCGACTCAATTTTTGGTCGCTTGATTAATACATAAGTGTAATTCGAAATTGTTTCACATGATACAGTATCTTCAAAATGATAACTATGTCAAAATGTATAAAGGTAAATGTGTTCAATAGCTTATTCAGTATATTTTTCTACTACAAGATCACTGACAATCAAACAGATTTATATGATACATTAATTGATTTTTCTGTCAATAGTGTAAAATGACTGTGCAAATGAATAATTATCCTCATCTGTTGTAAACCTATTGTTGGTATTACATTCTTTTTGTCATACTGATATTTTTGCATGATCGATATGCTTATTTTGAGTAATTGAGGGGATGGTACTCCTACATGAAGATCATCAAGTGATGAAACTAGAAGGCTCAAAGGTAATTAGATAGTTAGAGTTTTTATTAATGAATTTCTTAATCATATTGGCGTAATCAAAAGAAAGAAAACATGTCAGAAAAATATAATTCAATAACTCAGCAAAACAATATTCCATTTGATTGACATTTTCTGAATATCTTAAAAAGTCCATGTGCGTGTCTAGGGAAAGTAGTCTTGCCAGACTAGTGTAACTTGGGTTTGTTTTGTGGGAAGTATTAGACAATGGATACGCAATTCAGTGACGTACTTTTTGTTCGACGAACAAGTCCGATAACGACTAACCTTTTTAGCTTTTTTCTAGTCGAACATAAGCTAAAATAGTATGTATGAAGGATACGTAAGTTCTCTTAACAACCTTCATTTAAGTATGCCAATAGTGCTTCGTGTTTTAAGCATTTCCTTTAGTAACTATTGGTGAGTGTGATCAGGTGTTTATTATTTTGTTCTTTCTTTTTTTGTAAATACTCAAAACAGAAATAATATGGATCACTTTATTTTTGCTAGTTAAATACACAGAATTCGATTTTCCATTAACCACTACTAGCGTGTATATTTATAATGATGGAACAAAAATATTTCTGTAGATTTTATTTTGCTTCAATGTATCACTTTTACTTTCCGCAAAACCATTGTATAAAAAGGTGATAATTGCTCGTTATGAAACCTAATTATTTTCTTCGAGTACGCTGACTTATTCGCGTCATCAGATCCAATAAATCTTTCGAGAGCATTTTTCGTATGTCAATCTTATATTCCTCAACGTAAAGCAATTAATCACATTTCATGTTCTAACAAACCTTTTCTATTATTTCGATCAACTTATCATCAGAAGAACCATAACAAGATAGACTCAACCATTAAAAAATCAATCGTCAATTAAGGACATCTACTAACCAAGAGAAGCGTCAAATAACCCTCAGGTGTACTCTTTTCGATGTTTAATGTTTCGGTATTCGTCTTCCTTTCGATACGTTTCCATCCATTCCCCTTCTGTTTGCATTATCATTGTTTGCATCTTCCCATTCACTTCTACTTTTTAGATAACTTATTCGAGAACATCGTGTATCAGAATTTTAAAAAATAGCAGAAGAAATGCTTCATAAATTTGTTTTCAGTATGGGGATAGTATTTACTTGGTTCTCTGTCGTTCTCATAATGAAAGGAGTGAACCGACTATATCTTTGCGAACACCATGCAGAATCCAAATTTCAGATGTGTGCACATGTAGGAAAGTCGTGAAATTTATGTCTGATGATAAAAGTTGTGAGTGAAGTGCATAAAATAATTTCTTTGAGACTACGTATCAACATTTGTACATTGAAGAAAAAGAGTTATTCGTTAAGAAGCGAACACAGATGAAACACTAACATCGCTTCCGAATATACCGATCTACGTACGTCTTTCTCTTTGACATTCGAAATAATGAGCGAATGAAGAAAGCATTCACAATGGCGTCTGATAAACAGCTACTAAGAGTTATCATTGGATTACTTAAAAATTTGACTTTATATTTACATCCCATCAAATAAAAGGAAATGCTCAATAAATTTCTTTCCAAGAGAACCTATCTTAATGAGTTTATACCCATGAGTTGTCTTTGTTATAACATAAATCATTTTTTTATGACTCGCTTTTCCTCCGACATTCTCGACTCCAAAAGAATGATGTTCTGTGTTACAGGTTCTTTTTAAGTCAAATCAAATGTAAAGAAATATAAATGAAAAGAAAAAATAAATTTGTAATGAATGTTTTACACAAGCTAAGCACATGTAGGCTAAATGGTGATCAGGATTCGTGGAAGTCACATAGAATGCCCTTTGAATAATTTAATATACGTGATGAATGCATGGTAAGAAGGACAACTAAATTCATTAATCTTCTTTTTTCTTTTCAAGATGAAAATATTTAGCGTATTTTGATTCTCTGTATCGAAAGATTGGTATACACCATCCGAGAATATTTAACATAAACGCAATCCAATGAATCATATTCAAGTCATGTGCTATATCTTTTGATGTCGCTTTGATAAACTGATTTTCCAAAGGCATTATACGTACAATAATCGTGTATAAAATACCACACAATTGAAAAGCTGCGATAATATCTAATAGATGACGTTGAGTTGTCGCTTTCTTCGTTAGAATTTGAAATAAATCTTTAGTTGTCGCAAAAATAGTTAGTGGTACAATCAAAGTGGTAAATAATTGCCAATATTTCCAAATGGGTGCTTCACTTTTGAATATTAAGTACTGCTGATAAACTTCTAGTTTATTTTGTTGGCAAGCATAAGTTGACAAACTCAATTCAATGATTTCCACGGTTAGAAAATATGTACCGAGTAGTAAGCCAATGATCAATTGGGAGACAGAAAATGGTGTTTTGTATGATTCCATATCTGATTGCTTTTCACGTTTGGTAGAAGACATCTTTGAGGAGAATAAGTAGAAATATCAGAGAATAGCTTAGACAAATGAATCAAATTACTGAAGATGATAAAAATATGATTAATAAAATTTTCATACGGATATGTCATGGGAGCGTGAGAACAAGCGACAAGTACTTTTTGTATTCTACATAAACTGGATATTTCTCTCTTTAATTAAAATTTTAAGAAAAGTCGATATCTTTAAAAAAATAAAATTCTAACTATTGATTGGAGAAAATCGTTGATGATTTTACTAATACTGAAGAATAATCTGCGTTGAAAAATACAGAATTTCTCCTATACTGAATCTAAAACATCAATCTCCTTACTTTATGTCAGCATTAAATAACAGAAAATGATCAGTGAAGTTTAGCACAATACGATTCATATTCTATCTTACGAAATGTCCTAATAATAACCGAAACGTACTTGTCTAAATCAAAAGAGTAAGTCGAAGCAAAATTTACCGGTAAAAGTCAACCAGAAAATTACCGACATTATATGTTTACTCTTTTAAATGGTAAGAGATATTTTTCACCGAGCACGTGAATTACTCTTTTAGCGTTTCTTTATCTACGAAGGACAGATATAATTAATACAGCTGATAAACAAGTTTGCATTTGAAATATCTACGAAATTTAAGTGTAAAAACACCATACCGCCAGATTCCTTTCCTAAAAGTATCGACCTTAAATTCAAATCCAATCATGACAAAGTTAATAGATGAATGTGTGATGTTCTAAATTTTAGCCAAAATAAAATCTTAAACTGTAGATAAGAATAATTAATGTCAAAGCGTATAACATGTATTCAAGAGTTGCTCAGCAATACTTTCTCACTAGATTAAAACGATGTAGTCTGTGAAATTTTTCATTGAGTAATACTGTAACATTCTTGATTAGTATTTATTGTCTTGTAAAATATAACTGTACGGTTGTAGGAAATCTTATGAGATGGTCAGATCTTTCAAGAATTTTAGAACACAATGGAGGGTAAGATGTTTGATACTTTGATTTTTTGTACAATTTAATCTGGTTTTACGAGATCCTACATTTCATGCTCCGATATAGTTATCTGCATTTCATTAAGCCACTGAACATCTTCACCCTCATCATAGACGGATAACGTAGTTTTGTTTTGTGAATGTTTAGTTAAAACTATAACATGATCAACTGTGCACAGTGTCTAACAGAGCCCCAAGCAGGCCACGTCTTCGAGGCCTGTAGGCCTGTCAGCATCTTATAGCTAAAACAAAAATGATGAGGGACTAGAAACTAGAGGTACATACAGAGCACCGAGTGTACTTTTATACCTGGAGATAACCGACCTATCATAGGCATAGACCACGATTTTCGGAGCAGTGAAACTGGCAGTCTCAGACAGGCCAACAGGCCAAAAATAGCTTGAAACAACGAATAAGTACTGGTCTGAAATTCGTGGTCTATGCCTATGACAGGTCGGTTACCTCCAGATATAAAAATACGCTTAATGCTCTGTATGTACCTCTAGTTTTTAGTCTCTCATCATTTTTGTTTTAGCTATAAAATGTTGACAGGCCTACAGGCCTCGAAGACGCGGCCTGCTTGTGGCTCTGGTGTCTAATCCATATGAGCTCCAGCGGAATTGAGTGAACCAACGAAAACAGAACTCTTATCGTTTCGACCTTTGCTGAAAAATGACGAAATATTATTGCGAAAAACGTGTTGTGCATGTGTAAACAAGCGAATGAGTAATATTTTGATAATTAGAATATTTGAGTAGCACTCATGAAAAACTAGCATGTTTCTAACAGTAAGAAATACGATATTCTGATTGACTCTTGATGAATCAGGAAATAAGTTATAATTTCGACATAGTAGCATACATGATTTGTGATTTGTTTCATAATTTCTTCTCTTAAAAAAAGAAACTCAATACACTAACTAGATAATCTTACGAAACTGAAAGCTTGTAAGCCAATCAAAAGTATTAGAATATTTTTGGAAAATACTTATCAACCGTATTCAAAATGCTTATGCTCCTAGTATCGAATCCTTTTTTTCTTAAGAAAACATATTGCTTAATTTTATCTACTAGATTACTCAAAACCAATGTTTCTCTCCTCATTCGATTTTTGAGAAAGATTAAAGAGAAAGTGAAGTTTTGTAATAATTTCTCGAAGTAAATTCAAAAGGAGAGATTAATCGAAGTCTGAATCAGATTCGTTAAACGATGAATAGAGTGTTGTAGAATTCTGATGAACGACGCCATCATCTATGGGCAAGTTGTCTGGCACAGGCTCAGGTTGTGGATCCTGGTTAATTTCAGTCTCAATTTGTGGTTCAATAATTGTTTCATTCTCTTGATTCGACTCATTTTCATCTGTATCGAAGAGTAATCGAATCCGAGTTTGAGCAAACTTGGCACCATAGAATCCTGCCCACCCTTGCCTATCTTTACCAGACAAATGAACAGTGACTGATGTGGGAAAATGTTCATAATGTCTGTAGAGATAAGTCAACCGATGCCATTTGCTATCATTCCATTGCGGAAAAGTTCGTTCGCACTCCCAACGATGTTCGTCAGAAAAAATTAGACAGATTCGACATTCGGATGCGCAATCCCATCGTGGAGCCACGCACACCGAAAATTCAATTATTGGATGTAGACATGCAATCTAGAAATAAAATTTCTTAATTTTCCGATTGATTCAATATTAATAATTTTCAGAACTTATAGAAGATTGAATCAGACTGAGTTCTCAAACGTTTATCTGCGTTCCGACCATATGAAATCTGAGTCATTTTTATGTCAATCAACGAATCAAACAAAGTCTTTCTCTATGTTCTTTTAAAGTAAAGTAAATCGATTCAGTTGTTTTAACTATTAAAAATGAGAATAGGTAGGAACGGAAATGTCAACAGATATGCCTCTGAAAGCTTAACTATCAGTAACTTGCATCATTCCAGGAAAGTTTGTTGCTAAGCAGTTGAATATCACGCTGAATGAATTTTCCCCAGGTATAAGATGTTACACGACAGATAGATAAACGATTAAATTCATCATAGAGTCGATTACTGCCACGTGGAATAAATTCAACCTGTGAATTAGTATTTTGAGATTTTGTCCACTTGTTCTCTTTGATTAGATTGAACGACGGATGAAAAGGATTGTTAATGTAGAGTTTTTCATAGGGTGTGAAGCTAGTAGGAAAATGTTGAGTAGGCAGTAAAACATAATCATGAAGACATTTTTGCTGCCAAAATGCTGGTGATTTAAGAATTTGGTAGAAGCGTCGGCAAACAAGTGAGATGGAGAGAAGATCTGTATGAGTTTGTTTCAATAGTGGTTGTTGAATAGAATAGTCGAAATATAATGAATGCAACGTGATAGGAACGTGGTTAGTTTTAGTTACAGGTGGTAGGTGACACAATGAAAGGAATATTTGTTCGAGAAGTTCATTGGGCAATCGATCAAAATAACTCATATCAGAGGCCATCTAAACAAAGAAGAAAATCTTAGAAAATGAAACGATTCATATTTCTAGTTTATCGATGAACAATTAAAAGCACCGTGTCGACACAACCAAGTGTAATTAATTCAATCGATCGATTATTTTCGATCATAATCTACCCCACCATTGGTATTATTAGACGTGTTCGAAATTAAATAATAAATTATAATTATGATTTAGGATATTTTGCTCTCCTTCTTAACATATATCCACGAATGAAAGGAACAAGATGAAACATATTTCTTGTAACCTCATATTATCACGTGCACTTAGAATAACGCTCGTTTGTCAAAAAATAAACTTTTCGGGGTACTACAATACTCTTTCGACATCGACAGTACTTAGATCATTGCAATACGAAGATCTAATCACTTGAAATCAAAACATAATATGCTTTACGTGTATATGATTTTCCAAGATATTCACGAACTCAATTGATTTAGAACTAACAGAAAAAAAATGACAGTTTGACTCACCACATGATATTTTATTTTTTTATTACTACATAAATAAATGAAAGAACGAAAAAGAAAGAAGCGAATGCAGAAGTATACGCACAGATGTCAGACTCATACTCAAAGATACATACATATGTTACCATTCACCACTACACTGTGAGAATGTATCTGGGTGGTATCGCAAGTGTTGCAACAAAGGCTTGCATATTTTCAATTTTAGATGAGACTGTCGAAAGAATCATTCATAACGTAGATTAGGGGATAATAACGATTGACATCTTACTCAAGTAAAATGATTATTCTTATGGAAATAGTTTAATAGCCTGACCTTGTTTCAATGGCGAGAAAATTCAAATCATAGAACTGATATCTTCTTTGCGCCACAAACAAAGACCATTGCACAATTAAAAGACTTTGAACTTCATTTGCACGTGCTACTCTACTTATACTTGTCGAAAATAATAAAACTACGCCAAAACTCGTTTATAATGTTTGATAAAAATAAGTAAGTTTAAGGTTGATGAGATAGATCTAAGTTATCATGTTGTTTCGCGACTTGATAAACGCCTTTGGTCGAAAATCTAGCAGTAGTTTTAGTGCTAGTGTTTGACGTTTTCGCCAAATAAAGATACCAATATGTAAAACCAACAAAAAATCCTCCGCCTATAATGTTTCCAAGCGTTACAGGTATCAATACGTGTAATATATATTTTCTAATTGACAAATCAGCGCCTAACATCATACCCATTTGAACTGTAAACATGTTAGCAATGGAGTGTTCATATCCTACAGCAACAAAAAGCCAGATAGGTAGAAAAATACCGATTATTTTTGAATGTAATTCACGTGCACTTGTAGCTAACCATAATGCCAGACATACAAGCCAATTGCCACCAATACCTCGCAAGAATAGTTGATGCCATTCTATGTTACCTTTAACTTCGGCAAGTTGCACACTAAATGAACGGTAAGGATCATTCGAAAGAAGACCTGCATAATATACAAGTATACACTGAAAAAATAAACAACCGGCAAAATTTCCAAAAAATGAGACAGTCCATGAAACAATCAGATTAAGCCATGTTGTTTTTCTATGTAATGTTGATACAATCAAAATCATAGTATTTCCCGTAAACAAGTCAGCACCAGTCATAACTACTAAAACAAGACCAATAGGAAAGACGGCGGCTTGTATCATTTTGTGTATACTGGGACCAAGATTTTGACGTAGCGGCGTACTACCAGCGCCTACCGTCAGAAGAAATAGACCTCCAAACGATAAAAGAACGCCAGCTAAAAATGATTTGACGATCATATGATCGATTCTTTGTTGTGATTTTTGCATTCCGGTATTCGATACTAGTTCTATTGTATCATGAAATCCTGGAACGTCTGTCGTTATCATTGGAAATGAAATATTCTATCTAGAATGATCTATTAGAGAGCACGTCGTATCAAACATGTACCTAAATACGTTAAATCTACGTTTTTTTTTATGAATTACATAAACATGTTGTAAATTGTCTAACATGATTATTGATACATTCCATTATGAAATGAAAAGAAAATGTGTAGAAAATGCCTAATAATTTTTTTCTTCCGTTTTTATTATTGATTTGTCTTGAATATTGTTGAAAGTATGGACATTAAACTAATCAAATCTCTCAAGCACATGCTTTCTGTTGTTGCATTAGATATTGGTAGTAAATGATTGGTATAACGCAAGAGTTACATAAAATATTTTTAACTAGGAATCTTTCATTGTGAATTATGAAAAGAATGTTAGAATTTACTGAGATTATTTCAATATTTGCACGTACTCTATTGAGTAAAATATTATGCTACGACAATATCTATAGTAGACCAAATGTATACTTCCATAGGTTAGATTTAAATTAACCCTGACACGACCACGTTAAGTACTACCACTTGTTGACCACCTGGGGTTCATACAGACCCCATAGGGACAGAATTGACATAATGGAAGGAATCAGTATTATACTTTGTTGGTACTTTTCAGTCTATGATATAGACTCTATTGAATAAAAAGCTGTTAGACAAGTAACCCAATTTTATTGTTTTATTCACAAATTTTGTAAAATTTTTCTTTTCCTCAGAGTTTTTAAAAATATTTTACAGTACTCATAGCGTGTGATCTGATGATCATATTGAAGTGAGAATGTGACCCTGGTCTCTTGCAGCAGATGCATCAACAATCATATTCACATTGAAACGCGCTCCACAGATATATTCTCACTAAAACTGACTGTATATTAAAAAAAACATTTCTAACTGTACAATAATACGTCATCGTATCCGCCTTTGGTTCGACAAATAAATGTCAATTGACCTCGAATGTTCTCAAATTAGACTTAACTTGTGTCAGATTTATCATCATAATCGTTGTTAATTTCTATACCAATCTTTGGTCCCTCAGAACTACCCTGTAAACTCCTTCCGTAATTCGAGCTCGCCTGTAAGACTGTTTCAAGCATGGTATGGGTTTTCATCTTCATTTTAGCATTCTCCACGTGTTTGAGTCTGCGCGTTGACTGATTTCTAATAAAACCGTTTATTATTGTGAAAATATGAATGTTGAAATAAGGTGGCATGTAATAAACTAACGCATTATTCACTACGACAGTTTAGATAGCAATTAGAGAATGGAATGTAAATTGAGTAACATATAATATATTATCAAAGACGATGCACAAATATTTATTTAATCAACACGATGCTCGAGAAAGAAGCGGAGCTCTTTCGAAAATATGCTAAGATGAAAAATAAAACATTTTTACTTGGTCTATTCGCTATACAGCTGATTCGAACGTTTTAAAATATTTTACAAGAAACGAAAGTAGAGACGTGGAAAGTAAAATCAAAAAAGTTAGAACCAAAAAGTAAACAAAAATCAGTCTATTGATATGGGGTCCGAGTGGATCCCAGGTAATCGACAAGCGTTTATGTATACTTCAGGATAGTATATCTCATAAACCACGAACAACAATGAACTGCTGATGCTGCTGACATAGTCTACTACTCTTCACTAGAGCTTATCTAGAATCTAGTGATTTGATATGAGATGGTGTGAGTGCAGCATAAACAAGAAGTTCACTGGGGTCCGCGCGGACCCCAGGTGGTCGTGCCAGGGTTAAAACTATGCAGTACTTAGAATGCTGACATGAGATCCGAGGAATTTGAAGAGACACAAATAATAAAACGGATGTGTATATTGAATTTTGAAGTACCACTGATTATGAAAAACCTTCGTGTTTTAGTTCATGCTGATATGAAGTAGACAAAATAAAATAGTTTTAACTGAGAAAAAAACAAAGAATAACTAGTTAGATGTATTGTCTTAATATTCATTGTTTTCTCCTTAATCTGTATCGAACCAAACACTTTGAAAAATACAATATCGATGGATTTATCGATTAATATTGGTATCAAAAAGAAAGATTTCATGTTTAGTTTTATGTATCTTTCTTGATTTCCGTTGAACCTACATTTTTAACATTTGAATACAATGCATATTTAAAGAATCATTTTTTTTCTATTCAAACAATTTACTAACCCTTTCCAAATGACATAATTTGATATTTTCGGGTATTCCTGGATGTCACTCATATAAAATGGTAGATGTTGTCTTTTCGTATTTTGTTTAAAACTACAAGGTTCTCAATTGTAACATTGATCATAATTCAACAATTGTCTCAAATGCATCCGACGAAAAAAGATTTTAGTGTAAGAATTGCGACACTTTCAACGACTATTCTCATTATTTTCACTGCCTAAGAAGACGAAAGTCTGAAAATGAAACTTAACTGCTTTCACTGAAACGCTATTGCGTTTACGCTTTTCGTCACACGGCCATATCTAGCAAAAATAGATCATATTGAAAATTACTGACTAGCTGATGAATCGTTTCAATAGTAAAACTATAAAAACCTAAATACGAATACAAATTCAGCAAAATAAACACGCACCTGACTCTTGTTTATTCAAATATGTGTGCATGTAACTAGTATGTAATAAAAGAGACAGTAATGTGTCGCTCATGCTTGAGAGAACATTCGCGCGTGACGTGAGTGTTTATCTATCGTTGTGTATCCGTGCTGGACCTACACGTAATTATTATTAAATACTTAGTGGAAAAGATTGAGAAGCATAACTGAAATTAATAAAAGTTGAACAAAGTCTCTGATGTACATAACATGAAGCACATGTGTCTGTCGATCTATTTAGTATGGAGTCACGTAAAAAGAAACTTTATAACACCCATTTCGATCGTTCATTTTATTATATGACTTGTTATTTCAGATGATTGTTTTTAGAAAGAATGAATAGGAATGGACAAAATTATTTATTCTTTCCTATGTAATAATCTGTGTGTGTACAATTTCTATAAGTATTCACCAATATATTGACTTAAATCTTAAAATTGCTTAATCAAAACATAAACCCGTTCTTCAAAAATATCATCACAAGTTTCTTAGCTTGATTAAAAACTATATTCGCTATGCTATTCTGTTTTTCTCTATTCATGGATTGTTATCCATGTAAAATCGACACACCTTTCTTCGCGAAGAACGGATGAGAATTCAGCATTCATCTACGATAACATATAAAATAGCTTACCAATTAGGTCAAATGCAAGCATAAAAGAAGTTACAGTCATTAGTTTTACAAAAAAACGAGTTAATACTACGTCTGATTTCAATTAATTCGAAGAAATCATTCGAGATGTATGTTCCCAAACTTTTGTTACCATGTCTTCTTGTATTGGATGTTTTTTGTTTACTGTTTCACCCTTGTCATCAACATATCGATAGCCTTTCTCTGTTCCAAACATTCCATAAATCATTAGTTCGGCACAATCTTCGGGACTGACACCTAAACCGAAAGCTACGCTGCATTTTAATGGTAATCGAGCCCAAAATGGTAAATTATCAATAATTGGCGTACGGACAAATCCTGGCAATGCGTGAGTAAATGTTATATTTCTATTTTCTGGTTGTAAAGCAAAATATTGTATGACATGATCAGTGAATGACGTTGCATGTTGAGCAGCTGAAGAAAGAGAATAGGAATTTTCAAGTGCCATATCATTCCAATTTATTTTCGATGGATTGCCATTGACACTGTCCAATACGAATAGAACTTTACTTCCATTGGACGACAAACGAAGTAGTGGAAGAAGTTCTTGTACGAATAAAACACGACCATAGTAATGTAAAGCCAATTTATTGTCAATATTTTCCTTTGTTGGTGTTCGACCTGCCATTGTTAAAATGCCTTGTGTTAATATCAGTATGTCTACTTTATTGATCTTTTTTGTTACGTCTCGAATTTCCGACAGAAGTGAAACATCGGCACGAAGAAATTTTGGACTTGAACCTAATTGTGATAGAATAGAATTAGCAGCAGATTCATTTCGTCCGATAATAGTAATATCAGCCGATGGACAATGACGAGCTACTGAAAGAGCTATTGCTCGACCAATACCTGATGTACCACCAACGACAACTACATTTGGAGGTGGTTTTAATGAAGACAAGATACGAGCATTTGAAGCAGTAGCTACTCGAACAGCAGCACACATTTTCTTTGTATGATTCTAAAAATGAGAATTATATTTTTAATACTAATTCTAAATGGAACACTTTACTCAATCCTAATGACTCATCAGGTAACCGAAATAATTAAAACAGAAGTTATTGAAACATTTACATGAGCAGATCTCTGATATTTACTATTAACGAACACAATAGAAAGACGATCGATGTTTTGATCGTAGTGAATGGCAGTGTTAAAAACAAAACTAATCTGACTGGAATCTAATCTTTTTGCTCTTTTGCACAAAATTTACTCATTTTAGTTTTGCTGCTTGCAATGCTAAACTCAACCACGCATATGAAGACAAAAGAGAGCAGAAAAAGAGACAAACATGTTACTTAGCATTGAAATGAATGCACACATACCTCAAAAACAAAAAAAGGCACTTATTGAATCGATTGAATCATAGATATTTCAAGATAATACAGACGCGTAAATATTATTTGTCACTGATTATACAGAGTTAGCTTTGACGATAGGACAACAGATCGACCAATCGTTAGCACTTATTTTGATTTTTCCGGATGCAAGCCAGAAGGCAACAGAGGGTGTATTCATCCGCATCTATTCATTTGAGCGGATCTACTATCCGTTCCAAAACAACAATGTTAAGACTATCAATACAATACTACTTGTGAACAGTTTCTTCTGATTTTTATATAGATCGATATTTCTTGAAAACACATTTGTCGACTTGTTAGCTTTAGTCATTCTTATTAAAAAACTAACTGGTTCTATCTCAATTTTTTTTCATTCATACAAATCGTTCATGACTTATTACTATCCTATGCTATTGTAATAGGGATTTTTGTGATTGTAGATCTGCATAGAAATTTTACTTTCATGACGCTTACGAAAGTAAAAACTAGTCAAAAGAAATATTGTCTAACATTTAGCAGTAAGTTAAATTTTCAAGTTTACTTATGAGAATTTTTATAAAATGGAATGCGTATCGCACAACGTACTGATTTTTATTTGGTATTAAAAATACAAGTATTCATGAATAAAATTGCTTGAAATAAGAACGCTTTTTCATCACTTGATATAATTATCTATATGTTTTGGTTATTAGATCCAGATTAGAAGATTACATGTAAGTTTTGGGTCTCTAACGATGACACAAGTGGATGATAAACGAGTTTTTAACCATAGTATGCAGTCATCTTTATTTTCTTCATCGTCATTGTAGTATTCAACACTACTTTCTTCCATTGATACTGTTGATTCAACATACATTTCATCTCTACATCGAACATTTAATGCTCGTAATTTGTGCATATTTTCGACGAGAGAAATAATGCTGTCACGATTATGAACCAAAATAGATAGCTTCTCACATTGAACACCTAATGGCGATCGACTCAATCGAATACAGTCTTCTTCGTTGAAATGGTGGTTAATGTTTCGTAAATCGAGTTCACAAACCGATAGATTTGTATATTTGAACAATGCTGTTTGTAATGATATTGATTCGTACTGATTAATACTTAACTTTATTAGATGAGGAGCTCGATTAAGTAATTCTTGTACCTGAGATTGGAATGCATTGTTATGCATTAGTATTTTAAGTGACTTCAATTGGGTCAAAATTGGAGCAATAGACCAGAATGAATCATTTATGGGAAGATTCATACAAAGATAGTTAATTTTAGCCAAACATATACCTGATGGAATGGGCTGATCAAATAATGTCGGAGATATGATTTGAGTTACACTTTGATAAAAATCTTGTTGACTGTCGAAAGGATAGGTTGATCTAAATGAGACGGGGAGATTGTCTTCGTATTGATTAGGAACAGTATACACATCAATCGTTCTATCCCATGTAAGACATCGTACAAACCATTGATGTTCATCAATCCAGAATGAACTTTGAAATGAATCGATCAAATCATCAACTTGCTCTTGCATATTTTGTCCCACCGGCAGCATAACTTTCATTTTAAGTCGAAAAAATTGAAGCATAGGTAAATATTTACGAATGATTTCTTCCCATAGATTACCATGGACGAGTTCAGATGATAAATGGATCGTCAAACGACGTAAGTTTGGTGTATTTTTCAAGAGAGTATCCATCTTCGAAGCATTACACGGAAACAAAGAATTTATCGTTAAATCAACCAAATTCGGAAGAGGAGATGATACATTATGATTATCGACAAACGATGGTACAGATATCGAAAGGCACTTAAGATTAGGTGTATGTTCAATTAATCGATCGAATTGATTTAATTTCAATTGATTCTTGTCGATAGATAAATATTTGAGAGACAATGAAATTTTTGTTGGTATACCAAACAAACACTGACCTTTGATTCCAATACCAAATGAACAATAAATTAGTTTGGATAAACTCCAAATATGATTAACAATTAATTGAAAGTCAACGTGACTGTCTTGTAAATAACAAGAGAAAAAGTTTAAATGAATCAAATTACCAAGATTATAACATTGTTCAATGATTTTTCTTAGTGTATCATATGAACGAAGATTGAATAGCGAAAGACATTGGAGTTGAGTGAATATATTGAATGATGGAACATATAGAAGAAATTGTTTTATTTGTGTTGGAGTTTCTTCACTGTCAGAAATATTAAAAGCAACAATATAATCGGACATGACTGGCAGATATTGTTGGCATATCCTATCGAAATCACGTTTTGACACTGAATTCAATTCGATCGAACACTTTTGAAACCGTTCATGAAGAAGGATATTAAAACGAGATTTAAGTCCATAGAATGTACGAAGAAGATCAATGCCATTCAAATAATCAAAAACATCAAGTAAGATTTCATTAGGTAGCAATTCTAAGCTCATTGTGTCTTCTTTATTACTTACAATTTCTTTTTAGATATACAGTATAATAAAGCACATGCTACAACGTTGCATAAGGTAAGTAAAGAACAAAAAGTTCGTTCTTTCTGTTTCGATCAAAATCGCAGTGAATTTTTCCTACTTCCTACCGGTTGACGCACAAATAAACAACATCACATAGTATGAACTTGGAAAACAAAATATACCTCATGTCAAAACTGAACTGTTGCTTTCATATTCTATTACCTAGGGGTCGTTTCATTCATTTCGAAGATTCGATCAGTAAAACTAGAGAAAATTTCAATAAAGAATTACTTTAAGACTGGTTTGATAAAAAATTTAAAAAATTCAAAGATGTCGCTCCATCGAAGTATTGAAACGATTGTTTCTAAATGTGGACAGATGCGAGAAAGACTATAAATATAACCGGCTCTCTCTCTCTCTCTCCAGTGTCATTCATTGCTCAGTTAATTACATAAGAAAATGCACAATATGTTTACATAAAACAAAAGGACGAAAAATGCACAAGTATTAAACGAGTGTACCAGCGCAACTTTCATTGTGACAGTCATCGGTTGGATAAGTGTCAGGAACGATTTGTGTTTCAGTCGTTAATTCTAATACTGAACCATTTGGACCAGGAAAATTAACTTGAATGAAGAAACCTTCCCAACCTTCTTGAGGATATTCGATTGCCAACGAACAGACAATTGTAGTATTAGTTTGTGCCTAAAATTATATTGCAAAATTCATTGTGTATTATGCACGACTAGAATGTAATTTATACTTCTGTCACAAGTGAAGTCGTAAACCAAAAAACTGGATTAGGCATTGGCTTAACTGGATTGCTAGGATCGGCAATGAATAGACGAAAATCACGTCTATTTGATAAGAATACATATAATTAAATAAAAATTGATCTTCTCTCAATACCGTTTCTCATTTAGTGTTCGAGCTCGATAACCAATAGCACTGATTGGCTTTGGTCCGACACTAAAATCAATCGTAGCACGAATGTATCCATGAGTATTGTTTGATGATTTTATCCATGTTAACGAAGGCAAGGGTTTATTCTTGAAAAGAAAAAAATATATCAACAGAATAGTTCTACTTCTCAGTATTGTCTATATGTTTACGTCATAAACACTCAAATAGAAACTTTGTATTGTTAGAACAATACTGATCAAATGACCAATGCATTGATGTTCGGCGTTTGGTATTCGTCTAAACATGTTCTCTTTACTCTTCACAATATCAATAGATGACAAAACACTACCTGAGATATGTACCACCGGTAGTAAGTTGAAGTTCTTTCCAAAAAGCATCTTAGAAAAACAAAACGAAGAATAATATGTATACTTTCTGAAAGTTATGACGGTAGTGAACATATCTCATTATCGAGAAGAAAGAATTCATCGCCAGTTGTTTGAATTTGTAACGTTTTTATTGACTTGTACCGATTAAAATAATCTAGAGTTAAAATCAATATAGAAATATATAATAATAGATTTGATTGTTTACTAAATGGGTCGATGATTTTTGCCATTTGAGTAAAATTATCCGTATCAATAAACGGAAATATATCCAATGCATAGAAATCTTTCAATGCAAATGTCCAACCGACCAAAGACTACATACATTCACAATACAATCGTTTGTATTGTCAATCTTTACTTACTCGATATAAATGATGTAAATTCTATTATAAGAATATTTGATAATATAAAGAAACTGCACTTAAATTTTATGCTTACGCTTTGTAAATTCAATAAATCCATGACAATCGGTGTTGCTCCAATAACACGCTTTGGATCCACTGAAGCTGCATTCCATGCTAATTGTAATGTATGAGCGAGCCAAATTAAAAAATAATCTACACTCGCAACATTACTTACTTGTCCATCCACGCTGCCGAAACAATTAAATATTAATAGAAGCTCATAAAACAGAATAAAAACAAGTTACTTTAGAAGCACCACCGACAATAAATGTTTCTGGTACAGGAATACTTAAATGAGCTGTAAAGTTTTGAATTGCGTCCATAGCTCGAATTGAAGCCTATAACAAAATTTACTCTACAATAGTAATCTGTCCATAGGGAAATGAAATAATATCATGATAGACACATCAAAACGAGTATTTTATCTATTTCTTTGATTCACTAATTAAATAGAGTAATATCAGAATTATAGCTATATGATCTTACTGCCGTAGTAGACGTAGAATGAATGATGGTTGTCAAGTGCTTATTATGGTCTATCTACCTATATGTATTCATTTTGTTTGAAACCAATCAGAAATGAAATAAGACTACTTAAATGTAATATGTGTCATAGTTTCGTTCGCTACTCTATGCAAAACATAGTTCAATACTTTGGTCATTGGTAAATGCATCAATATTGCTGGATTTGATTGATTATCAATAAATGCTTTCCAAGTCCAAGCAAGTGCAGCATTATCATTACGAGTTTGATTTGTTGGATCATTCTACACATAGTATAAGCATGCATAACATTGATAGCTCCTATGAGTTATTGAAAAGAAAACTTGCCATGAACCGAATAGGTACATTAGGAACGTCTTGAAGATCAGCAGTGATACTTCCAGTACCCAAAGCCAACATCGACATTAATTCAACAGATTCATCGTTTGGTTTTGGAATACTGAAAGAAGATTCATCATACTATTTTTATCGAAGATGTTTTTTTTCTTCTAACCCGTCTGTGTTGGAACCACCATCGATCAATAGAAATGCTGTATTCGGCCGCGTAAGACGATTTGGAACAGTGATACACAAGTAGTGCCACCAGATCGACCGAGAAGAAAATCGTTCTTATAAGAGAAGAAGAAATAAAATTCTATAAGAAAGAGAATTCATTTATTTCAAAAGAATTTACCATCAATCCATTTTTGTGACGTAAAATTTAAGATATACAATTTATAATCAGGTGCTTCATATGTGTCAATAATAGTCCAACCAAAATGTGGATCGGGTGCATTTACATAATCGTCTAATGGGGTCGATTCATACTGACCAATAAGAATAATAGTAGGTAGGAAGAAAAAAGCTAATTTTCCTTGATACATCTTTAGAAGAAAAACAGTTGTAAATGCAGAGAAAATCTGTGTTGATATTTACACTTCTATTATCATTCTTTTTGTTCTTTATATATATATTCATCGCTGATGTTGATCTTTGTTTGATAACTATTGTTGTCTTTGCCCTTCGACAAAATTCGCTTGCTTATAAAACTTAAGATAAGAATATTGAGGCAAAATGTAATAAATCTTTTAGAAAAGTAATATAATTTTCTAAACTAACGATCACACCACAAGGAAATCATTGAAACCATCGACAGATTTTTTGAAACTTCTTCATTGTATTATTAAAATTAAATTTCCTTTGATTTGTAACATCGGTGGCATGAATATTTTATCTGAGATTAATGCTCAGAATAATTCACGATAGTTAGTGAATGTGAGAAAGGTGATGAAGATATTGCTTTGATTGATGATTTGCGGTTAAATAAATGATTTTGCTCATTCTTTTGTTTCTGTTTAAATTTAAAGTAAAGATAAAAAGCATTGTACGAATCGGTATTATGCATTTCTGAATACACAATTAATTTGTAACAGAACAAAACATGTTCAACAAAGATAATTGAAAATAGTAAAATTTCGATAGGTACACAATTTGTGAGTAATTTATAAGAATAACAAATCAAATGAAATCATTTGCTTTTTACCTCGTGTATTTTAAATGAGTATTAAGATATTTTGCTTTGCCATTAGGTAGAAACACATTGCCAACATCATTATGTCACTTCACAAAAAAATAGCATTCGAAAGATAACTTCCTTCTTCTATCTTAGAAAAATCTTGAACACAGAAGCTAGAGATTCAAGACGTGACAACATCTTTTGAAGTTTAGATTAAAATAAAAACTGCCGAGTGAAAATCAATTATCACGTATCTTACGAAGCATGAGTGAACGTAAGTTTGTAGGTAGCCATCAGAAAAGGGTATACTTCATCGTCAATGAGTGTCTTTCAGAATGCATACGTATTAACAATCATAAAAATGAATCACACACTTGTATCTCTTATGCTTCACATCCCGCTCATCTAGACATTATGATGTATGCATTTTTATTCAGAAGTCTGTATCTATATAATTAAAATAGTTTATTACGGATGCAAAATCTTATGCAGTAATATGATTTCGTTTATTCAGTGAAAGTTGTTGTCTAAGCACCTAACTCAAAGTTCGCCTTTGATTTGGCAAGTTGTCGAAGTTTTGCTTTACATTCATAGGATAAACTACAATATTCCATCCAAAATTTTTTCAAAGATTGATTCGATTCTATCATTAAAATTAAAGTATCAACACTGGCATTGGTTACCAATTTGTTACAACGAAGATCTAACCATTCGAGAGTCGTATTATTATGTGTGAGTGCGCTAGTCAAGCTTTGCATTCCATGATCACCTATTTGATTATGATAAAGCCAAAGACGTCGTAGTGTTCTGTTATTCTTGAGAGCTTCAGCTAAATATTCAGCACCTTGATCTGTGATACCATTTTCTGATAGACTTAATGATTGTAAACCCGAATGATTCAGAATCAGTGATAAGGAATCTACCCCAATATCTGATATTTGATTACCGTCGAGAAATAATTCTTGCAAAGTATTATTATTTCGTAGACTATCAGCTAAAATTCGAACACCTTGAGATGTAATGAAGTTATCGTATAACCATAGAGAAGGGCATTGCTTAAGGATGATTGTACCTTGAACAACAATATTCATGTCTTGATCAGTTAAGACTCGATTACTCAAATCAATTTTTGTCGACATTTCCAATTTGCCGATATCTTCCTCGAGTTTTGAATTATGATCAGAAATTTTCGCCATATTTTCGTCAATATTTCCCTTCTGTTCCGACTTTTGTTTGGTGAAATACTACAATATATAGAATTGAGAAAAAATTTACTGGCCGTCAACTGTAACCAAACAACTATCCTAATTGTTAGTCAAAATATTATTTACTGGTTACCCATGAGTATGAATTATCATTAGAACGCTATGAGTGCATATGTATGTAAGTGTGTGCTCAGAGCTCTGTATATATGAATGCGTGCTCTAAAAAAAAATAGCGATTACGTAGGAAAATTTCTGAAGACGCAGTTTGTACGAGGATCATATTATCCAAATAGAAAAAATAATTATTATAATGTTTTCAAATCTCGTGAAGTTTGTCCTATTTATACTGAGAATAGGTTAAAAGTAAAAATGTTTATTTTGATAAACAGCGAGTTTGTGAAGCTCATTGTATTCATACAAAAGCAAAATCGTGTTTTGAAAACGTAACGAATATAATTCTTATCTACTTTTTTCTGGTCACAGATTTAGGTAATAACAAAGAGGAACAAATAAAAGTGTCATAGGAACAAATTTATTAGCCAAATATAACGAAGAAAACTTTTCTACGCTATAGTTTCGAAAGGAGTTGAAAATGTGATGAAAGATCAATAAACAATACACAGAAAAGGTCGATGACAGAATGCATTGCTCAAATGCAAGGAAAAATTTTTTATTTTTAAACATTTACTTTCTTCCAACAGAGTTAATTCTATTACACGTTTTCACTTTCAAAGACAAACTGAAGATATTGAATGTTAATGGAACACAAAAAGCAAATATTTACCAGAAACATACAAAAAAACGGGAACCATTGTTTTGAAATATAGTATTGCACATTTGATTTTCTGAGACATGAATATGATAGAGATTTTATTTATGTTTTGAATCATAAATGTTTATCTTAATTTTCTTAAGCGACATAAAAATAAAGTAACCCTGCTAGGATTTTATGATAAAAAAAAACGTGCACACTAGTCTGCCAGCGGCATTTCTACCACACGTTATCAGTAAGGTAAGACATGATTTTATATCTGAGAAAAGTTGACATGTTACTCTTAAAATGTCAGAGAAAAACTGGGACGTAGCACAAACGTATAATATGTTCTCTGTAGATTTTTCAGTACTAATGAAATCGCGTGTCTAAACTTTCGCGGAAGAGTAGGCAATGTCAAGTCTCTCAGCATTGAAACACAGTATCAAGTTTTCTTTATCAAGCACATGGGAAGACAAAAAGATAGCAGATATTTGGTCTAGATACAAATATTCAGAAAAGCTTGAAGGATTTATGAAACATACGATATATGAACACCAGAAAGGTTTACATCTATAAAAGAAAAAAGATTAGATTAGAATGGCATTTAAGTAAAATGATTTATCATTTTCTGAATAAAAATTTTCTATCGCAAGGCCCCAGAAAAAGGATTCGTCATTATAGAATTTCGGCTAATGTATTTGTTAATCCATGTAGTTTTCACGAGATGTATCCTGAGTTAAGCTTACAATTATTTTGTTGAGCTAAGAAAAGTCAAAAGAAAAACAAGGTGTTTATTATAGATTGTGTTTTAACTCTTTAGATTTATGCTAAGGTAACAGTGTAATGACAAGATTCAGTACATCGTCAATCGTTTCATATACTCATGTAAAAGTATATGAATTTGGAAAACACTTATCGGAGTTTATTGTCATATTCCTTTTTTCTTCAACAGTATAGAAATGAATACGGGCACAAAACACAGAGTCTATTTTCAGATAATGAATACTTCTATTATCTACCACACTGATGAAAGTGACGTAATCGATGATCTGCTCAGTTCCAATACAAATGAGAGAGATCTTATCGATCGTCTATTAGGCTGTGCCTATGGACAGGCTTTGGGCGATGCTTATGGTCTAGCAACTGAGTTTCAAAAGCGTTCAGATGTGGCGACTACTTATCCAGACGGAACTCAATTAATTCCTTTTCCAAACTATGTTCAAAGTCAGCACTCTAGTCGATGGTCACCTGGTGATTGGACAGATGATACAGATCAATGGTTGTTACTCATGGAAACATTGAGTGACAGCGATGGTGATGTGAAGATCTTTGCAAGAAAACTAAATATGTGGATTCGGCATGGTTTTCCTGAATTGAATGACTTTGGAGGTTTAGGATTGGGTGTTAATGTAGCTAAGGTAAACTCATTGTTTTGCAGAGGAAAATTTATAAATATTGTGATTTTCTTTTCTAACAGGCTGTTCAAACAGAGGGTTTCTTTGAAAATCCATTGGATGCTAGTCGCACAGCTTGGGAGAGCACCGACAGACAAGCAGCACCGAATGGGGCTGTCATGCGATGTTCTGCATCTGCTTTCGTGCATTATAATGAAATTGACAAGGTAAATTTAGATCGAAATTGCCAGGTACCTTAGATTTTGAGAATTGTATGGTTTAAAATCTTTCAGATGAAATCAACAGCTATTCAAATGTGTAAAGTTACTCATTTCGATCCACGATGTGTCGCATCATGTATAGCAGTATGTCTCGCTGTCGCGTATGTCCTTCAATCTCCGAATGATGATCTGGAATTACTTATCGACCGAGTTCAAAAAGAGACATTGGCTACAGTAGGAGATACTCTTTTACCAGTCTATCAAGAAGAATTCCTGTGGTATACCAGTAAAGGTCGGAGCCTGGATGACTTGTGTTTTGACGATGAGAAGGCGATTGGTTATACCTTTAAATGTTTAGCTGCAGGATTCTATGGTTTAAGATCGACACGTTCTTTCCAAGAGACATTGAATGATCTGATTCGACAAGGCGGCGATGCCGATACGAATGGAGCTGTATGTGGAACAATGTATGGCGCACGATATGGTTACAAATCGTTGCCTTCCGAATGGCTCAAGGCAATGCCCTATAAGAAATGGTTCGACAATAAAATTATCACATATCTCAAACGGCAAAATTTACCGTAAACAATATGGTACTACTGAACTTTCACTAAATACTCGGTCAACTCATCCTTATGCCATCAGAGCTCATTGTACTTCACTTCATCTATAAATTTTCAAATAAAACTCATAATTTAAGACTGTTTCTTAGGATGTGGGGGTGTGAGTAGCAAGAGTGAACGTACCTGTGACTGTCACTTTAACTTAAATAACACCTTACTTTTTATCCTCATATAAACCGACGCCCATACACAAATGCGTATTCATACTAATATGGGTTTGAAGAATTCATATGGAGACATGCATGAATACTTTCCACTATCTGTAGACTGCTGCATAATGTTTTTCAACAATTTAATGCTTAGCAATGCGTGAAATATAGAATAGTATGTTATTTAGAGATATAAGAATATTTTTCACGATGATAAACGTGAGATTATACTTGCCAACAAGAGTTGGAAGAATTTTTACTTGAAGAAAAGATTCTTTTTAAAGTGCTTCAATCTGAAGAGGCAAATGAGTTCGCTAATTATTTGACATGATTGTATTCAATAATTGATTTCGTATGGTAGAAGTTCTGACAGAAATATTTTTATCAATCTTGACGAATGAAGAGTCAAACTAGTTCATTACCTGCTGAATCCGAGAAATATTGTTTTCGTTGAGTTGTCTGATTGTGCCTTCGGATGGATAATGTTTTTGATACATTATAGATCCGTCTTTGTAGTACACAAGTGCGAGGCGATATTCGTTAAGGTTTTCATAAATAGAACCAATGCTATTCAAAATATAAGCTATATTTGGATGGTCAGAGTGTCGATAAATAGCCAATGCCTTTTCATAATAGCATAGAGCCTTAGTGTCATATTGTTCACTGTCTTCTATCTTATTCTTCTCGAGATAAACATCGCCAATCAGCATAAAACTTTCTGCAACATCAATGTGATCTGCTGGCAAACAATCTGCTTTCATATTCAAACTTGTCAAATAACATTCTAGAGCTTCATCAAATAGTTTTTTATCGATAAAAGCATTACCTATTGTGTCTATCCAATCAGCATATTGTGAACGAGGATAAACTTGACTAATTATTCTGACAGCTTCCATACGATATTTTAATCCAGTCTTCTCATCACCTTGACGGCACCAGCACATGCCCATATTATCGTAGTTACGAGCCCGCTGAATGAGATTTGATTTAGTAGTCTTTTGGGCTTCATTTTCAAGAGCTTTTTCGAAATACTTTAATGCTTCGCTATAATCATCTATGCCAGAATAAGCTATACCAATATTTGTCAAACAGTCCATAATAATGGCATGTCCAACGGGATATATACTTTTGCTGATTTTCAAAGCACGTTGACAGTACGACAAAGCATCATAATGACGGTTTTTTTTAATCAGACTTAAGCCAATATATTTGAAAACATCAACTAAATTTGTATCTTCCACACCAAGCAAAAAAGTTTCTCTTAGATGTAAAGACATTTCAAGATACTTCAACGCATGATCATAGTCTTTTTTTAAATAATACGTTTGTCCAATAGAGCTGAAATTAGCAGCAATAGTCGGATGACCGTTTGGAAAAATAATTTGTCTGATTTGGAGAGCTCGAATATAATGGTCAAGTGCATCATTGAATTTTCCTTGATTGCTGAGGACGTTACCCACGTGGATTAAACTTGACGCAATATTCTCATGTTCAGCAGGGAGACACTGTTCATTCATTTTTAGACTTCTTTGATGATATTCCAAAGCATTATCTAAATCATCTTTATCGTTGTATATCACTGCAATATTGTTTAATGCTTTAGCAATATCTTTGTGAAAACTAGGTTGGTATTTTTCTCTGATATGAAGACATTTCATTTGACATGACAATGCACGATCGTAATCTCCTTTGATGCGATATATATTCCCCATATTTCCAAAAATATTAGCTATTATATAGTAATTTGAGTAAGTCTCGCTTATTTTAAGAGCATACAGAAAGAAATCTAGAGCTATATCATATTGTCCACGTGCCTTAAAAGTTGAGCCAATATCATTGAGTACGAATGATAGTGCTCCTTTACGTGATGGAATATCTTCGATTAATCTATCATAAGACTTTTGATAATAGTTAAGAGCTGCTTCATAGTCTCCTTGATAATATTTGATAACACCTAAATGATAGTGAATAAACGACACATCTTCTCCGTTTGGATTTTCAAGTAAACAATCAAAATAGTGTTGCGCTTTTTCGTATTGGCCGATATCGGCAAGAAGATATCCGAATAGGATTACAACACTTCCGCGACTCATAAATCTTCTATGCTCCTCAATATACTCATTTGTAATTTTGGTTCCTTCATCAACTGCTGTCATTTTTACTAGTATCACATTTGATGATAAATCTCTTGTGATCGATTGCAAGTGAAAGACTGCGTCTAAATCGAACAAAAATTCTTCTTCGTTTCGATGTTTACTCAAATGAGCGGTGCTAGCTACAATAATCGACTTGATCTTGCCAAAATCGTATTCAATTTCAAACAGAACATTTTCTTCTTCTTTGTTATCGTTTGACGAACCAAGAAAATCGAGAGCAACCTGTTTCGAAAGGCTCGTTGATACATATCCATTGGTCGATAGAAGTTTACTTACACTTGTTTCTAATTTATTCACTTCCTTAATCGATAGCCGAACACCACGATACAATTTAATTATGAAATCACAATCTTCTCGTTGTTTTTGATACTCTTGTTCAAGTTGTTTTGTTAGATCATAAATGAAATAGCGAAATGTATAGAGAAAATTAATATCTTCAGTGCGCAATGCTCGATTGAGTTGTTTGTATAAAAATGGTTGTCCCGTATACCAAAGAATTGCATGTTCAGATTGATATTCCCGATTGAATCGCTCGATCAGTCTTAGTTGACATCGATTATTTCGATAACATACTCTTAGTGTTTCAATCATTTCTTTCTTTGCCTTTTCATCATGTGGCAAGTTTAACACCACATCTTTGAATATACGTAACCAAAGAAAACTACCGGCTTCTTTGCACAAGTCACGTGTGGATTTCTGATGTTGCTCATAAAATCTGAATGATTGTAACTGCTGAAAAGATAGATCAATATTTTCTTGAATTGAGTGCACTAAATCTGTATATTGATGAAAAGTGTCGATGATTTTAGAATACTTGTCGAGTAAATCTTCATATTGCTTATATTGTTGTTCAGAAGAATAAATAAAAACTGAGTCTACTTGTCGTAACCTATGAATAATATTCAAAATTTCCTTCACGTCCATGAACGACAAAACTAAGAATATTGTTTCTGCTTTATGCACTGAATTGACATAATCCAAGCACAATTTCTGATCGGTAAAAGAAAGTACAACACAATCTCTAAATTCATTTTTGAGAAATTCACCAATGTCAATAATACGATATACAATCAATTGAATATGTTTCCACATCTTCGTGTTGAATTTAAGTGTCAAAAGTAAAGCTTAAGAGATAAGCGTTGGAATTTCTAATATCTGCAATATATTCAATAATAATAAAAAATGAAATAATCTTCTTAGACTGTATGACAGTGAAAGAAAAGTCTACTTCCCAAAACATTTAAATGAAATAAAAAGAGAACGACGCTACGGAGAATCGTTGTGGATTCATTGGCAGCGAAATGCAATCTCAAATCAGAAAACAGATTTGTAATGGAATAGAAAAAGATGCGGGCTACTTTTTCAATTACCTACCTGTGATACTGACGTGTTTAACTCCGGATTGGTTACAGCGATGCTAGAAACAGTCATATCGCACAGTGTTGAATGATAGATGACAGCCTTTTTCAGTTAATTCTTTCAAGTAGATAAAAACAAAACCTCGTTTTTCAATGATGGCGTTCACATTCAAATCTCTCGTGGTTTTGAATAAAATGTGAGAGACATGCAAAATTTTAATATCAGACTAGCAAGAACCGTCACATTATTAAAAAACGAGCATCGTGACCAATTTTTAGTAACATAACAATACATGAGCAGATTACTATGATTCGCATCACTTCTGCATTCAAACCAAGCACTTGTGAATCGATAAAAGTAAAAAGAAATGAAAATAATAATAGTATAATTGGCATATCAAACAATTTTGTCCATGGGAAACTTGTTGTCTAAGATCTCACTGAATAACTAACTGCTTGATCGAGGATGCATAAATATTTTATGAATGATTATCACGATGTAATGAATTTGTGCCAGGAAAGGAACAGTAAGAAATCTCTTTCAAAGAAACTAGTGATGTGAAAACTGCAATAAAAAGGAATAACTGTCAGTGGTATACATCAATATACTAGAAAGCCTCAATATTCATAGATTGCGTCGGTTTTATATTCAGTTGATAAATGATTAAATTCATACTTCACGCCATATCCATATGGAGGTACCACGAAAGGATATGCACTATAAATACATGTTTTCTATAGTTTTGCTGGAAGTTTAAGTAGACGTACATCGCTTTTTCTCAGTTGATAGTCACAAAACAAATGTTACGATTATGATCGATCCTAGTGTATACTAAATAATATCACGCCATGAAAATTCTACATCCATCTATGAAAGAAACAGATATAACAAATGTATTTGTTCGAAGTGGCAATGGCATTTTGCTGATGAAATGCAACAGTCAAAGTTGCTTTGCAAATACTAGTTTTAATGAGAATTTTTGAAATACTTATGATATGAATTTAATCTACGACTATTCTTCATTTTTCCTTCTGGCTGTTATAATTTGCTGGATGCTATCATAATTTAAATACCTTTATGAGAACTTTTGATATTGCTGAAAACTCCGAGCTTAGCCACTAGTCGTCTCATTTTTAGTGACTACCCTACTGTTTGAGTTGATTGAAACTTGAATTTAATTAGTTGAATTTTTAATTTATATGTATGAAAGCTCTACTAAAAAGATTGGATCTGCACGTATGGAACATTCATTATGGAAATTACTCAGGATCTACTAATGAAAAAATAAGAGAAATAGATATTTTACAAAAACTGCAATTTTTTATTCAAGACGATGTTCAACTCTCATAGTCTGAAACTGTGTATTATTGAATCAAATTGCATATTTGCTCATTTAGTGTTCAGTATGTAGTACAACATTTTAGAAATCATTCTACTTTTACCACTTTGTTTCCTTCTCATGAGAATAATACTAGACTGTTTTAATTCAAATAGATACTATGCAAGAAAAAGTAATTATTTGTGACGAGAACGAAAAGGAGACATACTGAAATATGCTTTAGATGTTTTAAATATAACGAGTCATTCTTCATTAAAATTGTGTCCGAGAATAAATAAAAAATGAATTCTTTCCTTCATATGCAGAGGTGGTTCGAATTGACACATAAGTGATTCATAAATATTCTTAACTTCATTTTTACAATGCTTTCTAATGCATTTTTATTTGCTTTTATATTTCGATGTTAATATCACTTTCTGTTGAGTGTTCTCTTTGTTTGTACAACCACAATCTTTGCATGTTATTTTGAAAGGTAAAGAAAACAAAATCTAAATAAAAGACACCTTTTGTCATGTATTCTATTCATTTCTTCAGTTTTATTCCATCATTCATTGTCTGACTCTCTGGCAACATTACATTTATATTAGTTAAAATCGACAATGGTCAGTCGTGTAGTTTTGATTATTCTTGCTATTCTTATTCCTCCGTTAGCTGTTTATTTACATCAAAACAATTGNAACAATTCATAAAAACTATCCTTCAACAGGAGCCTCATATCGTTACATATTTTGTATTTTATATAATTAATATATATCAATAAAATATCACAAAAAGATATTCGGTATAATCCCTCATAATTGCCAGATATTGTCGTGTGAGTATGAATATGAATATAATTATGTTGCAAGCACCACACTCAGAATTACTCAGCTCAAATGAGAATTTCTAAATATGCACTCTGTTTAAGTCGCTTCAGTGAGATTAGTTCTTTATGGAACTGAAAAGCAACTTTTGTACAAAACAGTAGTTTCAAAAAGAGTTCAAAATATTTAAATGTAACTAGAATTCGACAGTTTCTTTTCATATATCGTTAGAATTTGAAAGTTGCTTATAACTGACTACCTGTAAAAAAGCACCTAAATTCAGGGAAAATGACGCATGCACCACAAAAACTAAGAGATGCTATTTTGAGATGTTATTTTATTTTTAGTTTCGTAGAGAAGTTCATAGTCTACAATTTCACGAGTTACAAACAGTTATAATTCAAACTGTTGAATATCTGAAAATAAGTTTTCTAACGTCTACATATAGATCAGATGAAAATTACAGAGTAACTGTTTTATGATAATTTTCATAGTTTACACATAAACAGATTCTTATTCTTGTCAAAGATATGTAGAAAACAAATAATATTGTGCAATGGACATTCGGTAAACTCGTTTATAAGAAAACTCCCTTATGATCTATATCGATACCATTATTATAAACATTTATGTAGATATAAACATATGTTTTCACTTAATTTGGTAATCATAGACTCAGCAAAACTGATCATTGTGAAAAACATTAATGAAAGAACAGCTCTAATCTAAACTTGCAACTTTCGGTTTTTATATAACTATTTGAGTTGTTAGCTGAAAGATGACTCTCGAATGTTTTTACTGATATTTTGTATTATCAAATTTTGACGTTTCAAACCTTCATTTATTGAAAAATTTAACGATTATTCACTTTCATCTTGGCAAACGCCTTATCATTTTTCCCGTCTTATTATTTTCATCTGTCATAGCAACTGTTTTGTTTTTGTCTTACATGTGACTGATTGTGTTCTTTGACAATAGGGAATGCAAACGTTTTAATAAATCAAGGGAATTCTTTTATTTTATGACTACCACTGAAATGACTAAAGGTATTCACTTAGATGTACCTGAATTCGAATGAAAAATGTGAAGTAAGAGGATAGAATTTACAAACAAACATTTGCCTCGGTTTTATGATAAAGATAAACACTCATACAAGTATTTGAATTAGAATATGATTTAAAAATCATAAGATATTGAATCTCATACTTTATTAAATAAAGAAAAAAAACATGATATTCAACGATCTTCATCTACATGAAATTCAACGGATTCTGGTGCTATAACAGTAGGATTATTTAAAAACAGTCCATGCGCAATAGCACCACGTTCAATTTTTTCTAGATCTATTTGATGTAAATAAACTTTTGCTTTCGTTACATGAATATAAAAACCAACAGCAAATAAAATGAATGGACAACCGACAAGACAAAGTGTAACAAGTGCAGATATAGCTGCTAAACGTGAAAATCCACTCATTTTTATCCATATTATTATACCGAGTTCAATAAGGAACAGAAATAGTCCAAGACCAGTCGATGCAACCCATGCAATTTCAATATAAATATTTAGCGATGATAATGGTCTCGTGTTTTGATTATTTATCCAAAAATCACTTTGACGAATAACACATTTTAATTCCGGCAATATACACATCGACATCAATAAAGCGAGTAAATGAATTCCGACTAATAGACATGATATTATTGCATAACATACTATTAAACCATCATTTGAACTATGATCTTTATAGGAATCTAATGACAATTCAACGATTGCCACCTTGAACAGAGAAAAAAACAGAATCGAAATAAATATCTAGTTTATAAAGGAAAAAAAAATTATTTACAATAGCAAATCCACTTAATAATGCTGATGTTTCATTAACACTTTCAAGTTTTGATTTACGGTAGAAAAGATTATGTATACGTTGATCAGTTTTTGATGAAATTCCTGAATTTAAAATATCATTTTTTTTCTTTACGTTAATATAATAAGCATATTGGTAATATGATACGAAAATACAAGTGATATATTTACGTACCTTTCGTAGACAAATATAATGAAGAATCAGACATGTTTTTCGTTCCAGCCTTTAATGAATCGTAGTTCTTCTAATAAAAGTTGAAAAATAAGACCATCAATTCATGCCTATGATTTTTTTTTCTCTCTCTCTTTCTTCTGCCACAGAGTACACAAATATTCTGATAAATTTTTATCGTAAGTATAAGCGATACTTCACTTTGCCAGATCTCTCTTTTTTTCTTCGTTTCTTCACTTATTACATGTCGACCATTCTAAATAAAAAAAACATAAATCATTGTGCACATGGAAAGAAATTAAATTTATTTTCTTTTCTTTTCTTTTCTTCACACAATTCGTTTTCATATTCACTAATAGATTAAAGATAGATTCATTGTACAAGTTGACATCTATATATAACACAAATAGCTAGTAATCAAGACCGAAGAATAGTTCATTTTGAAAACTATTTTTTTCAAATTCTAATAGATACATTATTTTCAACTTTGATAAATTTTAATAATAATTTAGAACTATTTTTGTGTTCATGCTTTCTACTTCTATTTTTTCTCTTTTGACTTCCTTGAATGTAAATATTAGCGAACGAAAGTAGAACACTTCAACATATACTTAGTTATGTTCGATCATTTCCGAGATGAAAAATCCCGTTATGATGAAAAACAAAAATGTTCTTTTTTTTCAATCGAGATCTATATCTTTGACTAATACTACGTAAGTGACCTGAAGTAACATACGAAACGACAATAGATTGAGTACCATTAGTATATAGTGAAAACCTTATGATACATTTCTTTCTTGAAATAAAATTGAAACACTTATGCATACATATGGAAGTTGCTGTATAACGGCATATTGAATTTTGTTTAGGTCTTTATTTATTTCAATGTGTTTATATGCAATGTAAATACAATGTTAAACAGCTGTTTCATTGAAGTATGTGTGATTTCACAAAAAAATTACTAAATTCATTGCTATTATAACTTTGACAAGTGTCAGAATTCATTCCATCGACATCGTCCATAAAACAATCTATTCAGTTTCATTGCTAGTCAGACACGGAAGATCACGGAATGCTTGAACATGAATCAACGTATCTCATATGGATCCTAAGGAGAAGAAGCATTTTTAAGGCGTTCTTTAAATAAGAAGCAAGAAAACACATGAACATTCTCTGATGAACTGTTTATTTTTAGTCAAACTATCAAAAATGTTGTTTTGAAACTAAAAAAAAGCAACGAATCAATTGAAGGACTCCTCTCAAATGGCTTACTTCTTACTCAAAGACGAAGTTAAAGATTTTTTAAATATCGATCTTCATATAACAATAACGATGGTTACCTATTGAGATTCTTAAAAAACTAGAACTGATGGCAAGTCATAACACAAATCACATCAGTTAAAATTCTTTGTCAAAAATTTTCGATGAACACTTGATTTTGATATTAAATTATATCATCAATAGTTTTCAAAATTATAAATAAAAATTTAATAATCATTATAATTATTTTTGCTAAAAGCAATGGTCCTCTTCTTCGTCAACATAATAACGACGATGTAACTCACACTACACTGACTAATGTGTAGTCAGTTATAACAAAAGCTAATGAATTTTCAAAAAGATTCTTTCGTTTATCAGACTTTTTCAAGCTTCTAATTGAGCTCATTTTATCACAAAGAACGCATTTAATTTGATTCAGAAATGATGATGCTACGATCAAAATCTGCTAAAACATTAGATTTCTAGTAACGAAGCTATTGACAATTTTTCTGGATTTAAATTCCGATAGTATTTTGTAGAAATTTAAGGCTTTTTTTATCAAAATCGAACACTATTCAAATTTGCATTTTTTCATGATTCTATTCTAGATTCATGCTAAGCATTTCATCATTAAAATTTCTAAATCCTATTGGTGATGAGGTGTTTTGTTTCTTGTTAAAATATTTCTTGAGCAAAATATTAAACAAAAATTCATAAAATCAAAGAGTTTCCCACGTATTAAGAATAAGTCTGACAATATTTATTTACTCTATTGCTTATAGCATAGAATATTTAAATAATAAAAGCATTTGACTTGTTATAAAAAAATATGTTCTATTAATTCTAATTATGATATCGCCGTTGAATGTTTCATTTATTGACATCAGTTCTATTCGTTTTAAATTCACTGTTGAAAGAGTCAATTAGTCTTTCAGTACATTTTACTTTGTTTTAATTTTCTTTTTCTTTTTACCGACCTTATTGTTCCCATCAAACACGCATCTACGTTCGTTGTGTAACAAGTGCATATTTGCCAATAACATCAATTGTATCATTCTATAATAAGAATAATAAGATTTGACTTTTTTACTACGAAAATCAAAAGGTAGAGGAAGTTCTTCTCCATCCTTTATCAGTACAACACGTAAATTTGTACGTCAAAAATTTCAAGGTAAATAAAAATTAATATTTTCGAATTCAAATGATTATCAAGTGTTGGAAAATGCGTTCAGAAGATTTCTTTTCCGATTGAGATGTAAAAATGAGCTATTTACCATGATCATTAGAGAGAGAGAGAGAAAGAGATAATGAATGCTAATATTACTTTCGTCATTTCCCGAAACTCATCAACATATATTAGATCCTACAGTTGTTTGTTTTAATTGGTAGGATAATAATTCAACAGAAAACTTATTTAATTGTGTAAATATCTGACATATCGTTTGAGATGCTACTGCTGCTTTAACAGTACGACAATGTAGTTTTTTGAAGATATTTAATACGTGCATCAGTTTATATAGAACGTTGATGGCTAACAACTATATCACACTAATCATGTATGAACCTTAGTGAAGCCAGGGTAGGTCTAGCGATTCTCACTCTTTGTGAATCTCTGAACATCCTGGTAAGATTTCGGGACTATCTGTTGTATCCTTGAAATTCGGGTTTCAAACTTTCATTATGAGCTTCCAACTCACTCTCTGCTCTCAACACCAAACTCGTGAATTGGTCACTGTTTTCATCGTCAAAATACGAATTACGATGCGAAGCAGGAATCTGGATTCACGAAAAATCTTCAATTCGAAGAAATCTTGAATACTTTTTATGCCGACATGATGAAATTCATCACTGAGAAAACTCTATTCTTACTTAGCGATACATTCTTAAGGGTCGATTTCGATTGATCGATTCATTATCTTAGATCAGCTGTAAATGAATCGACTATAGTGGCTAATATATGTTCATGACGTCACTTTAATTATCTCACAACAAATTCCTTTCATTTTCGTCATTTTGGAACAACATTTGTGAATGAACAGAACTTCAGATTGAAGATTAGAAAACAGATGCTCTAAGTTCGATCTTGATACTTCGATTTCACGTTTTAACCACTTCTCTATGATTTTTGGTTCTCGAAATCATCGCGTCACAAAACGACGAAAAAGATGCGCACGTCGAGAAAGCAAAAGCAAAAGAACACACGCGACGGACTACAGAAATGCAATGCTTGGCATCGCATTAAAAATAATTCTTATTCAATAAAATCGTTGTAGTGACACTCAACATATTTCTTTTAAACACCATCTTCGGATAGTAGGATGTTAGCTGTGATGGAGATTTCTGTTAAGGTTCAGTTCTTCGACATCAAAGAATGATTTCTATTTTCTTGTTAGAGTAAGTTTTTCTTTCATGTAAATTCATAATACTTTAATGAACGATTGTCGAACACGATACCACGTATTTATAAAATAATGACTAGGTAAAGTATTCTTATGAGAATTACATTCATTTCCGTAGTATTGATGTTGGTAGTCGATGTATAATTAAAAACAGATTTTTCATCAATAATCAATATATTTTCCCGATTGAGTAGTAAATCGCTACAGGTTTTTTCCATCTCATGTTAGCAGCATTTCTAGTAAATATAAGATCAATAATCATTATTATTTTAGAATTAGGCAGAAAAATAGAAGACTTTAATAAACATAGATTTTATTAAATGTTGTAACATATTAGTAGTACATCACGTGTATGATTGTCGATGCTTATTATTTAGTTTCTATTCAAGTTTTTTAATAAAAATATCTTGAAGTATTTAACGATAAACTATGGGTAATAATATGGCATTGAGTACAAAATATGATGGGAGTAAGTTCACGTCTTCTGAAACAATAATTTTCTATCGAAGATTAAAATCATTATTGAAATAAATAGATGAAATTTAGGATTTTGTGTCTAGTTGAGAATTGTTTTGGAATCGAGAGAATTCGATATAAAAGAACAAATGGATAAAAATTTATAGAAATAGATAAACTTCTAATAAGCAACACTTAATGATTAATGGAAGTTTATGCAGATTTTTAATGAGAATCTTAGAGAAACAAAAACATTTATGCAACTTCTAACAAATTTTAAAGAATTCTAACTAATTTACTTATATATACTTGTAATATAGATTTCATTAGTACAGTAGAATTTTTTAAACATTCAAAATTTAATTTATCGTTCTTTTCACGGAGAAAATTTAAACGACATAAATAAATAGCAATCTTTTGCGATGAATTTTCTTTTTCGGATATGTATATAATATCATGAAAATACTCTACATATATTTTATTCTGATTAGCGTACCAATTAGATTAGCTTGATTCTTGTTTGCATATCTTAAACAAAGAATACACTCCCAAATAAGGAATGATTGAATGAATCAATTGTATTGTATTGTAGCCTTGAAAGAAAAAGGTGTTAATAGAAATGGCGACAAAAAAAAAGAGATTTCTTTACTAATCAGTTCGATTTATCATCATCAAATATGAGAAAATGTTGATAATCTATACATATTGCTTGTGTTAACATTTTTAAACAATAGTACGCAAAGATGCATTTTTGTCAGCATGAGCACTGACATATGTTTTTCTTTAGTTGCTTATATTTCTTCGAGA
Source organism: Rotaria magnacalcarata (assembly GCA_900239745.1). Lineage (NCBI taxonomy): Eukaryota > Metazoa > Rotifera > Eurotatoria > Philodinida > Philodinidae > Rotaria > Rotaria magnacalcarata. The sequence continues at coordinate 286,435 of OENM01000009.1, forward strand.
TATGGTTCTATTCTTGTCATGCATTAATCTTTTTCTTTGAGAGCGAATAAAACAGACAGAAAAAAATCTATTTACTATATCGTGTCTTTCTCATCAATCTAAAAGATAGAATAGAATGATACTTGAAAAACATCGTCTATCGAGGTCATCATCATTACTTTTATTGTTAAGATTGACTACATTCTGTTTTTCCCCTTTCTGTTAGACATAGAAAATCTTTTTTGTTGGAACAAAGAAAAAATGCTAGTACTCAAAATGTCATTTTTCTTTCAATGACAAACATTTTCTTGATGTTCTCGATCATTCATTCGTCATCTTCTGTCATCTTTATTTTGACATCTGTTAATTGTAAGATATTTTCTTCTTTTCTAAACGAGACAATTATTTCAGATAAAAAATCTGTAAACTCATATGGATGATCAACGATGGACGAGTACTCGTCGTCCGTCTGCTGTAAGTTATTATTTATTTCTTATAAATCAAGACAAAATAAAACAAACTCAGATAAGATCAGCCTTTATTTTTGACTAACATCTTATTAATAGAATATTAAATAACACATAGAATACATTTAGAATTTTTCCTATTTCTCATTCTAAGAATAGAAATATCTCTGGATGACGAGAATAAAATAAATAAACATCAGAATAATAATTTTATTCATCAAAGTTGTGTATCATTCATCAGTAAATTTCAGTAAAACTTTCCTAAATAAATAGATAGACATTTATGTTCATGTTGGCACAATTACATTGAAGAGTGCCTCATGATTTAGATTATAGAGACAAAAAAGTGATAGAGAATAAATGTGTTAATTATATATAGGTTACTTGAAGTTATTTCTTCTACTTCAAAAGTGAAAATTAGAAATGATAATGAATCGATATTTATTTCAAAGATTAGAATCACATAAAACTTGTCATTTTGGCAAGAAAAAAATACGAATAAGATTATACGAGATGTAGTAAGCCATTGTCTATAATAGAAAATTTTCTTTAATCAATTGATTTTTCATACGTTTAGAAATTTCTTAAAACATTTTCATATCAGGCCATGCTTAGAATTTAGAATGCTGAGTTAAAAAAAACGATGTTAATATAATACATATGGAATTAAAATGCTGTTGCTATTCATATCTAGTTAATCTTTTAAAAATTGCAATATAGAAATGACTCAAGTATGTTAATAAGGTATCACTCATATGCTATGTGAGATTTCAAATCAGCAATCTCTATAGATCGTATTTTATAACAACTTCAGCGATTCAGAGAAGCATGATTTGTTACTGCTTTCTCATAATTATTTTTATTTCTCAAATAAAAAATTTATGGAAATTATTCGATCAGAATAGATCTTCAAACACTCTAAGCATTGAATGTAATAGAACATTTGAATAGTCTTGTATTCCATCGACGGATTATCTGGTTCTAATGTTGTTTCATAAAAGAAAAAATCGTTAACTAACTCTGATAGATAGATTTGGTATCGATTTAATTTGATTATTATTTCCTAATTTAATAATCCTAATAGTTTTAATCATCTAACGTATTGGAATAAAAATCCGATCATCAGTTTAGTTCAACTGAGAAATATTTTTCAAGAGAATTCTGTTGATAACTTGTACAGCTAGTTGCATTTATTCATTTGAAAATTTTCAATAATCTTCTTATTTAGACAGCGATTATGATGATGCTGCTGTGACAGATAAATCACAATCATATAGACCTTGTAGTCTCGATGAATTAGTAGCACGAACAAAATTCGAGAAGAAAGAAATTCAAGTTATTTATCAAGGTTTTAAACAAGAATGCCCATCGGGTATGTCGAAAAAAGAAAAAATTTGTTTCTTGGCGTTTGTTTTTCAATTAACAAAATAATTTAGGGACTGTTAACGAAAAATCATTTAAAAATATTTTTGGACAATTCTTTCCATTTGGTGACACATCAAAATATGCTCATTTAATATTTTCAACATTTGAGTTACGTTCATCAGGTATTGTAACATTTGAAGATTTTCTTATTGGTTTATCAACATTATGTCGTGGAACAATTGAAGATAGACTCAAATGGGTATTTAAATTGTATGATACAAAAAAAACAGGAAGATTAACAAGAGATGTAAGTCTAACTATTCTTCTTCATGATTTGATCTAGCGGGAAAAGATATTTAAATTTTATAATTAATTTGTTCAATTCATCAAATTAAAATTTGTACTTGAATAATTTATAAATTTACAAAAGAAATTCCGTAAATGTTTGTACTATCTATGAGAGAAGCGAATGAATCATTTTGTTCTTAAAATCAACTTCCAATTATTTTATATTGTTTTTTTTGTATTTCATAAATAATTCAATATGTATTTTGAAAGGATTTTCATGTGATTGTTTGTGCTGTTTATTCATTACTTGGCAATGTAACTAATCATTGTAATGATTATATGACTATTCAAGAACATACAGCTACTGTCTTTCAAAAATTTGACAAATTACATCAAGGATATATAACTATAGAAGATTTTATAAAGCTTTGTATGCAAGTAAGACGTTTCATTGACTAGAAAAACAAGCGATAGTTATAAAAAATGTTTGGACTTTTTTTTAGGATTCAATGATTGTTCAATCGATTGACGCTTTACGTGTAACTATCTAATAATAGGATTCTTTCCGTTATTGTTCTGTGCTTTTATTTTTCTGCATATTATTTATTAAACGAATATTATATTCATATATTAGATTGATTAACATCTCGTGTATTTTAAGAAAATAAATGAAAATTTCAAGTAAAAAAATTGATTCTGATAATAATTGTCAAATAAAATTCATATATATTTCTTCTTTTGTTCGTATCAAATTTAATTAGTATAAAAATAAAAATTCCTTCGTATGAAAACTTAATTTCTCAATGCTTGCAAACGTTGTTCCAAGTTAGCTTCTTCATTATCAGCATCGACTATTTCGATTATCGTTGGATTAACCGGCACATCTGGATATTTAACTTTGTCTAAAACAAAACAATAAAATTCCGATATACAAAAAGAGTCTCGCTAATTCTTTTTTTCGTACCAATAAAAATTTCATTCAAAAATTTTTCGACTTCTTTGTCGATTTCTTCTTCGATATTGCTATCATCGAGAGCAGTATCAATAACTTCATTGGTCATCTCATTCATAATACCCATCTATATTAAATATTTATTTTTCGTTTTCATTTCATTTAGTACACAGATATAGATTACCTACTTTAATTAATTCTTTTGAAAATTGTTCAGATATTGATTGAAATTGTTCTACTTTCATTAATTCTGACATTGAACGTGCTACATCAGCACTTCTTTGCATGATTCCAGTTAATTTTACGTTTACTATAAAGATTAATATTTTGTATATGTGATGTTCAAATCAAAACTAATTACTTAATTGAGTTCTAACGGCATTTTCTATTGTATCAAGATTCGCGTTTGCTGAATATAATTGACTTTTGCTATGTTTTACTCTTAAATAAAGTTTATCTTCTTTTCTTTTTGTTATGTGACAGTTATTTTTCTCTGTAATACCTAACAATACCTTTCGCTAGTACTCGAAGAGCTTCTCTATTATTATCTGAAGCATGTTTACGAATGTCATTTGAAAGACGTTGTATTTCTCGTTCACATTCTTTAAAATAATAAAACTATTTGTAATAATAGACCAACAAAGAAAAATTACGGATAATTTGTCGGTCTATTAGTCGTTTTTCCTGTCGAATTTGTGTGCTAATAGTTCTTGTCTTGAAAAATAGAGAAAATAAATTATATGCGAATCACACAAAAATAAATTTGTCAATAAAAACCTGATCTTTAGCTTTTTCATAAGGAGTTCGTTTATCTCCACCGAAGAAGAAACTCATGATGGTTATTTCTATGTTATGCCATACGTTTTTATTTGGTTAAATATAAAAACCAATGAATGTTTATAGAATGACGTTGATTGTATCGCTTTGTTTGCTTGTCTTATCTGTTGGCAGTCTGTATTTTCGTTTTGTTTTTATCACTTTTTCAAATGTTTAGATAATACTGAATGATATTTTATTATTTGGCATACTGAAAGAAGTTTTAAACACAGAAATTTCAGGTACTTTTAATTGTTTGTGGTTAATCTGATTAACGAAGTAATTTATAACTTTTTATTATAAACAAGGAATTGATTTGATTTGAATGAGACCTTTTTCATAGAAAATACATTTATTTGGAATTAAACTTTTCGACAATTTGAAATGAGATTGCTAGTTTCCCAACAAATAAAATTTCCTAACTACAAAGAAATAAACTAATTATTTAAAAGATTCTAGAGTTTTGTTTGAATTACTGAAAACAATAGAACACATAAAACTCTATTATCTAAGATTTTCATTGCCAGCGCCGCATAAAACTTGTAGATTGTGTCATCTTTTAGGAAGCTATTTAATGATTTTGTTTCTCTAATTATAGAATTTATCTAAGAACTAAATGGATCTGAAGGTTATAGTTTTTCAAACTTCAAGAAATAGTAATAAAATTATTTATATCTGTTTCTCTATTATTGAATATGCAAAATATAAAACAGAGATTGAGAGATATCCACATAGATCGTTTATACTGAATTTCATCATCTAACTTTCGTATGTGAGTAAAACCATCAATGTCTTTCTAGAATTTATTTTATTAGAAAAACAATATGAAGATTTGCACATTTGTAAAAATAAATGTTATTTTTCTCTCGACAGTCTTATTACAAATGATTCTGTTATGGGGAGAAAGTTGCTTGATTTATAGTGGATATTAGTAGAGAGTTTGATTATATTTTTATATCTTTGTTCCAGATTGTTATGTGAAGAGAAATTTATTTAAAAGAACACGAACGTGTTTCGCCTAGTTTGTGAAGATGATGAAACATATGATTTAAATCTTTCAAAATGATTAATAAAGCTAATATTTCGTTGGACACGTAAACAATTTCAATAGAGATAGGTCCATTATCATATTTCTTGACGATTTTCATCTTAATAAAAAATAAAAACTTTCGATGAATAGATAATCGATAAATTAGTCTATTTCTGAATTTCATTAATCTGATTTCTAGATAAAAAAAAATATATTTTTGATTTCAATGTCAGTCACCGAATTAGATGCAACTATTGGAAGTACATTAATTACACGAGTAACAGATAATACCGATGTAACCATTCGTTCCCTATATTCAATACAACCTATAGTTTTAATATTTTTTCGTCGATTTGGCTGTCAACTATGTCGTTCTTATGCCCTAAAATTAAGTAATGAATTGCATCCAATATTAAAAAAGAATAATGTTGGATTTGTTGGTGTTGGCCTTGAAAAATTTGGTTTAGAAGAATTTCAAGCAGGAAATTTTTTCTCTGGTGATCTTTATGTTGATCAAGGAAAAAAAGCATATCAAATACTAGGCTTACCTTATTTGGGTTGGATTAAAGGTATTACAGATTTATTTACGCAATCATCAAAAGCATGGATGGATGAAACAAAGAAAATGGGAGTTCAAGGAAATTTAAGAGGAGATGGATTTCAATTAGGTGCTACATACATTGTTGGACCAAAGGATGGGAAAGTTTGGTTAGCTCATCCTCAAAAGGATTAGTAAGTTTGAACTAAAGTTTTATTCAATATACAAATAAACCTTTTCTTTTTGTTTGTTCTTTTAGCGGTGATCATCCATCCATTGATTCAATTATTCAAGCTCTTCGAGATAATATACGTGAATTTCGCGAATAAGACCTATCGTTTTCGGTTGCATAGGAGACATTTTTTATTAAATAAGGTCTCGCCTAGATAGGGATGCATTTGTTTGACGTAAAATGGTACCATTTTTGATTATATCTTATAAATATTTGGAGGAAAAAAAGCTTTTTTTATTTACTTGATAATTTTTAAATAAAGAGTTAACTAAAATGCCTATTTGTCTATCATTCAATTTCTATACAACACTCATTCTGAAACATAAATTGATTAATCAATAGACTGCAATAATTAGTTTAAAAGAGAACTACAAGCGTATGTTTACTATTTGTATTTAGAAGAAATAAAATAATGCACATAGCTATATTATCAAACAAGAGACTACATTTCTTTTTATTCATCTTTTCTCAAATAATGTTGTATAATCCATAAATGTTTCAATACAAATTCGATGATTGAACAACTATTTGATTAAGATGAAGTCGCTTTCTGACGACATAGATGTATGAAGATTCAAAAAGCATCAGCGAATATGTATTATTACTAATACATTCGTCCGATAGAAAGAATAATAGTAGTTTTCTTTTTTCAACAAACATCGAAATATCTTTATCTGTCACCTAAGATGAAATTATGACGAAAACAGAGTATTCAAGCCCTAACATTCCATAGAAACATCTCGAACTAGACGATATTGGTAAAAAACAATGTAAACTTTCAATGTTACGGACATAATATTAGATTGAAGGTTTGAGCATTGTTATCGATCATACTAAGATCTCAAAACATGGGTAAGAAATCGGCTGATTTAAATTGTTTTTTTATCACGTAGTTGTATGATCATATAGATCATATAGAATGAAATTAAAAAAAGGAGCTATTAAGTAGAATAAAATGAATCATTTGTTGTGATGATTTGATTCTGATTGAGATGTTTGCTGAGCTATCTATGTTTGTATTGAACGCAATCGTCATTACAAGATCACATTTGATTCCGCATCACAAATACTCTAAAGAATACATAAAATACATAAACTCACATCTCAATATGGCAAGCAGATGTCAGCTATTGATTTTACAATGTCAATGTCAAATGGTAATTGCTATGTAATTTACAACTGCACTGAAAGATAGATAAAATACTTTCTGTTTCTTCATATAGACCGACAAGTGTATTAATTTATTTAAATGAATATCTCTCATCTAGTTTTCATTTATAATTGACAAAAGCAAAAAAACGAGCATGCTTCGTTACGACAGAGAAAAGTTGTATAAAAATGTGATAGGTCTATATTCATTGAAATATATAATAGATGCTTATTAACCCGTTCTATTACTCCAAATAAGCCAAAGAGCATGAATACAACCGGGTAAGAATCCAAGAAGAGTAAGAAGACTAGAAAATAATTTGAATTTACTTTAATTTTTCCTATTAAAAAACTTACATATTTAAGAAGAAGTGCATTGTACATCCAACTTTAATCAAGGCGGCAATCGGTGGCAGCAAAATAGCCAAAATCGATAATAAACTAAGAGAAACAAAAAATATTACTAATAGATACACAAAAAAACACTGATGCCCTTCAATGTACATACATGTTACCAATAAATTCACCCATGTTCAACTAGAGCTTTATGTGTAGTCGATAGAAAACGTTTTATCTAAAATAAGTCAAACTCTGCTTGTTCTAGTCAGTTGTTCTTTAATGAAAAATATTGAGTTCGAAATATATTAGAGAAATGATTGTCTAACTCGATACTACGATCGAAATATTGCTGTTACATACACGTGTGTATAATTCTATACAACCATTCTTGTGACAAACAGTCATTTAACTGAAAAAAACTTATCGACAAATACAAGGTTAGATATTGATGAGTTTTTGCTAATTAATTTTAAAAAGAAACTTTTTATGGAGTTTGTTGAGGATATTTCTGTTCGCCACAATTTTTTCATGTTACTGTTTTTTTTCTTTCTTACCGCAAACCAGGTTCATTGACTTCAATTTACATAGACATTTTCTTCTTCAGATTTTTAACAAATCTAACTATTTTACTTTAAGAAAATGAAGTAGTATAGAATTGATCATATTTTAGATAGATATGATGATTACAAAGAAAAGAACATTACCAACGAGGTTTTGGTTGGAGCTGCAGCAAATAGACAATTGTTTTTCTCTGGCAAATAAATACTGCCGCTATGCTGTATATATACATAGTATTTGTAATGTTAGTTTGTGCATTTTATGATTCATGCATATATATATATATATATATATTCATTACTCAGAATATCAAAAAATGAATCAATAAATAATTACCGTACCAAAAGAAATGAAACGCTGATGAATAGCTCGTAGTCCATGAATAACATTTGGTCATGTATCTGACTCATCGAATACATATAAATTGACACAGAATACAGATTAAATATGTTTCTGTGTCCTTGAATGAAATACAACATGTTAACAATTTTTTTACTTTTAATGTATACTTATGACGATTGATTGTTTTCACGTGTTGATCATACTAAATTCCGTTACTTATTACTAGATATGTTTTATTCTTCTATATTTCCACAAAGATATTCAACGATTTCTTAAAACTAGTGAGTTTTTGTATAAAAATCAAAAAATGAACGGAAAAGAAATGTATTATAAAAGGATGTAAACTTTATCAAATATTTCATTTACTCTTCTTTCGACAGTAGTTATTAATTGTTAGAGGTCGACATTGTGTTTTGATAATTAGTTTCATAGTTAATTATTTTTTTATAATCACTTATGAGTTTTTTCTCTGTAATCTCCTTTTAAAATTTAAGTTTACTTGTTGCCACCAACTTCTGCATTTATTGAAGTCAATAGTTGTATTAATTTCAATTTAGATAAATAAACTTCATATAGATTATATGTATAGCATATGCTTAGATTAATTTATTACAGACTATTCTTGTACAATTACCTAGTTTTATATTCATGCTTTATGGCTTATTTTAGCTAGTTCTTTAACAGTTTAGATTTCTATATATATATTAGTGAAATACTAGAATTTTTTTCTCCTCATTTTATTATATTAAACCAAGAAAAAATTTTCACATAAATAAATAAATAAATGCATGCATAAAACAAGATTTTAATAATATTGATACGAAGGAGGAGATGGTAGAGTTTGTTGTGGATACTGTTCATAATGAAGAGGTAATTGTTGTTGTTGATGTGATTGTGTTGGTAAAGGTTGTGGCCGTTGCATAGCTTGTTGTGCCTGTATTCTCCAATTATTAGAAAAATTTTGTTCATTTGAAGGAATTCCACGACGCTTTATTTCCTGTCGATATTGTCCATTATTTGGATCTAAGTGACGTTCAACAATTTCACCGCGATCACCAACAAAATAGCCGACTTGCATTCTATCTATACCATGATCTGGATCACGCAAGGCTTTTTTTGTTTGCCAAACTCCACCTGGTCCCATACGACGTTCATCATGAGCTTGAATTACACGTGGACGACCATCGGGTCCGCGTGATATTTGTGTAACATTCATTGAACTTAAACCGAATACTTTTACTTTAGGATTATTAGAATCTGAACTCATAAATGTTGAAACACCATTAATATTTGGACCACTGCGTAATGTTTCACTCATCATTCGATTTGCAAGACCAAAAAACGAACGAAAAATATCATCGTCATGATCACTATCGAAAAGAGATTTTTCAAGTTGTTGATCGACCAAAGAATCGTTGTCTGATTTATATTGTTGAATTGGATGCGACATTTTTATTTTGTAATGAAGAGTAATATTTTTCACGTATTTATATACCCTTCTTGGAAAAAGACCCGCATGCATCTTGATCATTCAAGAACAATCGAGAATCATTATTAATACATAGAGGTTACGCTTGAGTGATTTTGTTTTCTTTGTTGGCTTGCTTTTGATACTCTATAATTTCTTTTTTTTATTTTCTCTATGTAATATTTAAATCAATATGCGCAAAGAGAATGGCCTTGGAAAAAAAGATTTAAAGCGTTTCTGTTTGTTATATAAATAATACTGACAAAAATGTGTTAATGAAATATTTAAAGGCAAGCGTAAATAGCATTCCTATATACTAAGGAAAATTGTAGGAAGAAAAATGTATTGCTCGATAATAACGATGCACTAGAATGATATTATATTTCTTCTTTAAGCATTTACTGACTTTGTAAGAAAATAGACATTCCTAATAATGATTTTTCAATTGTCGTAATACACGAGTTACCTATTTTGCTTTTAAACCAGTCATTTGTGTTGTAACATAATGCATTGTACTTATTATGGATGAGATATGCGTCTAATAAATTGTTGAAAAGCAACACATGTTAATATAAAATAAATCAGCGCGAGAAATGTTCGTATGCAAAATATTATGGATTCAGAATTGAATGATCAAAATTTAGCACAAACTTTTCTCTACATCAAATAATGATAACAAATAGTATTAATCTCCTATAGAACTTGAATGAGTTTTCTAATTATCTTTATTTTTTATAAAAGATATTGTTAAAGCAATTTATACCCTCTTAAAAATACAAATATACACAATGAAAATTAAAAATCAAAATAAATAAGCAGGAGACGTTCAGATGTTAATCTACGTTAGATATTCTATCTTCATACAAAATAGAGATAAACTTTTCGTTTTAAGAGAATGAGCAATAAAAACAAAGATGCACTTTGAACCAACGAGGGTGTTTCATTGAGTGAAGGACAATAAAAAAAAGAAAACATTATTCTCGCATATGATGCACCGATTATATTTATGATAGTAGATTAACACGGGTCTGTACAAAATTTATTATATATCTTCAATCTTTGTATTCTTTTAATAATAGTCTTTGAATTTTCAATAGATTAAATAATCAATGGAAGAAAAATTCTCAGCTTTAAATAGTACCTTGGCAAATAAGTAAACTGTATAACGAGCATCGATGAAACTGTGACAGTAAGAATATGAGGATATAGTGAGTAATTAAAATCATACACTACACTTTACCATCAATAGTGTAACCACATTCACACCTACATTGTTCGGGTGAAAAACAAAAAATAACATAAGAAGAAAAATAAGAGTGCATCGAAAATTTAAATCGAACAGTCATTTCGAATTCAATTTGTAGTTGTTTATCTAGTTCTGATATAATAAAATAAATCAATAATTAATGTCTGGAGCTCTCGACTCAATACCAAGGAGTCATTTTCAATATAAATAATTGATTGCATCTTGTTGAATATGTTGTTGAGTTTTCGATTTACTCTTATTTTTCTTCTTATTTGAAAAAATCCTATGATTGAAAATATTATTATTAAAAAGTAACATGGGATTCAACCTGAATCTTATTACTCATAAAAATGTGGTTGCAAGCCAATTGACAATACGGAGTATTACTATCGATAGCGAGACACACGAATCGCGGTTTTCATCATTGAAAGGTATCACTTTGGAGCGATTTCCATAGATTCATTTCCTTAGGTTTCTCCTAATTTTTTGTTTTCACACCTCTTTACTGCTATCATGCGTTTCTAATCTTAGAACTAAAGTCATGGTATACGAATGTATGTTATCTATTGATTTCTCTTCTTGAGAATTCTTCTCAATTCATCTTTTTTGAAACAAACGTGCCGTGATTAACTATACATTGAGCCCACATAATATGATCTTGACAATCAATGCATTGCTATTATGTTACTTTAGGAACCTAATTGATACTATCGTATTGTTACTAGATTAATTAGAGTAAAAAAACTCCATAGCCTAAGATTTATGATTTTTCTGATGATATAGTTGTTAAAATAAAAAAAAACGATTCGTTTGTAATGATTTTCATATTGTTCAACTTTGTCTTTAAAAGCAATCACTTGTCATATGTTTCTTCTACACCATACTGCGGAGAATCACAAAGTTTGTTGATTAAGATGAACTAATAATTAAAAATTTGATCGAAATTATATTAGCCCGAATAATACTGTTCAATTCCTATGCGAAGCCGGTGTTACTTTTTTCTTGTAATTTGATAAATAATTAAACATTGCTTGTAATTATATGACTTGCAAATACCTGATCAAAAACATTTGAATTTTGGCAGAAATGGAAGCATACTACAAAGACAATATCCAGAATATTGTTTTTTAAATGGAGGATATCAATGTCAGCATGAGTTAAGAAAATACTTTTATTCACATCGAAAATTAAAAGTTTTTACCGGATTAACACGTTCAACATATCATATCCTATATAAAATTTTGATTCCGCAACAACAAGAACGATACTATAATTTATCAAGAAAAGTCATTCAGCATCAGTATTTGAAAATTTAGATTCGTATAGTTTCTAGAATCTTTTTTTCTGTTTCACTGTTTG
>OENM01000009.1:298886-310352 GCA_900239745.1 Rotaria magnacalcarata
TTGTTCATGCACAATGGTATGATACCGAACTTCTTGAAAATCAAAGTGGCTTTATTGCAAAAGTTATCAGAAAAAGTTTCTACAAATATATTTGGAACAACGGATACGGAGCATGTTGCTGCACTTTTCTTTACACACTTGGGAAACGATTGGGATGCAGAGTTACCTATAGAAACACTCAATAAGACTATGATAAAAACTCTGCAGGATGTACTTTCTTTGATTCAAGAGACGACGAAGGACAATAATGAAACACTTCTGCATAGTTCTCTTAACTTTGTTGTCACAGATAGTTGTTAATTGCTTGCCATTCGATTTTCGTCAATGGAAGAGTTTGAACCTCCTTCTTTATATTATTCGACCAAGGCTGGACCTACTCTCAATCGAAACTATCCTGATCATCCAGCTTGAAAAGAAATTAAGAAGAAAACAGTTAAGGCTACGCATGATCATGGCAAACATACTATTGTAACAAGTGAGCCGAACATCTACAAAACAAAAGATTGGCATTTAGTACCACAAAACTCGTTTGTCTTGTCGGCAAAACTTTGAATGTTGTAATTGAAAAAATTAGCTTGTAAATTGTTCAANTATACTAGCTTTTGCAATGCATAAAACAAATAAGAATTTCAACTATTCCTGAAAGTTTTTCTTGTCTAAACGTAGACAGGAATAGGATTTTAGAAAAATTCCATAGATCTTTGGCAACACTAAAGGAGTTTTATAGCTATATATTTTCCCCTGACATCTAGTTTCAATCTGATGTAATTATATCAATTGCAAATTAGATTATCATATAACAAAAAAAAAACTAGAATGTTTTAACAATCAGGCTTAGAACTTTATAAAACTTAAATGCCAATCTCCATGAAATATTGAAGTCAGTAAAATTTTACTGTTTTTCTTTCAAATTTTTCAGCACTGATCCTATTCTGCTTTTTTTGTCCGCGATTATTTTAATACTATTTACTTCTGAGCATGATACACATAACTGAACACATGGATGTTAATTTTTCATTCGTTTACACTTTCAAGTTCAAGCTTACATTCAGCCTTTTTATATACCAGAGATTCTTACATATTACGGATTATGCTGTTGTATAATCTTCAAACTATTCAATATATAAGAAAAAGAAGTATTTATACAATAGTACATGTACTCGACACAGGCTTCGTCTGCAATGGTTCCAATATCTTAATTACAGAGACGAAGCGAACAAACTCGTTACGATATAATACTACACCGTATCGTTTTGAAAATTGTTCTCGTATATCAAGATACTCAGATTCCCAGTCTTGCTGAAGACACTGTGCGTAGAGAAGTAGTTCGGTACCGCTATGAAAATCATACATTTCCTTTAGTTCGGGACGAATTTTATTAGTATCAAACCAATTGAAGATATCATTTGAGTTCCATATTTTAATTGGTTTAGAATTATTCACAGCTACTGGCGTTATCTTTTGATTGTTTTGAGGAGAATTTTCAGGCTCTTCTTTGGTTAAATCTCGATCAGACTTTTCGTTCTCATTAGACTCAGCTTTTACAGAGGAGTCCACAACGGGCGCTTTAGAATCCTTTTTTGTTGAACTTTTTTCGGTCGTATCTTCGATAATAAGTTTTACGAGCTCTTTGACCGTTGCTTCAAACGTTTTTTTACCAAAACGAATGTATTGTGGACCAACAATGCGTACACCCAGCCAACCGGTCGCTGCAAAATCTCGTTTAACGTAAACGGGAATAAAGCGTTTTTTTAGTGAATCTTTCGCATACATTACTTCTTGACGACATGATTTGCTGTCTTGATAATCTTTTGTCATCAGGAACAGTACTACATCAGACTGTTCAATTGCTTGACCAATTTCTTCCCATAGATCTTCCGTATGACAGTAAGCAAAGTCTACCCAAATATTGAAAATATTTTCTAAAATACGAACAAAAATATTTTACTCGAAAAGTACGACATGGACGCTCAACGCATGAATGATTTAATTTTTTCTTGGAAGAGCAATCACTTGATTGATTAGCGTGTTTTAAAGATTCAAACATTTTAACTTTATATGTATGTCATAATTCTTAGAGTAACTACGTGTGAAAGGAACCTATTTGAATAAAAGTATGTTAATGTAGAAGATTTATATGCTTACAAGGAGAATATTAGCTTTAGAAATTTTATATCGATGCTATCTAACGATGAACCATACAATGTGCTATCAAACTACTGAAAGTCACGTAGAAAAATATTTCGCATACAGAATAAAATTTTAGCTCAACACCTTAAAAACATATCAGTACTTCAAGTTCAATTGATCTATCGAGTTAAAAAATATTTAAATCCATATGAGTGAATTTCCTATTGTAGATAGCGACCCAGCTAGCGTTTAGAATTCGAATTAACGTCACCATTTATATATATATATATATATATTTTTTCTATCGAAGTAATCAACTGCAATTACACTGATTAAATATCTTAATCCAATTGGAACAAATTTGAAAAAAGAAAAAAAAACGAGAGAACCGTACTTGATTTTTAAAGCGTCCCAACAATTTGCTGTCAGCTAGTAGAATCTATTTATGACTATACAGCGAAGAAAAATAGACACTTATAAAGTTGCCTGCTAATTAACATGACTCAGGGAATGTACACAATTCATTCTCATTTCTTAGGAACGATAACGTGATATAGTACTATTGTTACTTGCTAAAATAAAGAAGATTAACATGAATTTGGAAATCGATGTAGTTTCCATAGTGGAACAAAAAAACTCCTTTAAATCATTGAATTACAAGATTTTTTCCGATGTGCATTATGTAAAAGTGAAAAATATTTTTCAATCTATTAATGCATACCCTTTTCAAGTGCGTTGGCTAGTTGATGACAAAAATCAGCATCTGCATGGGAATAACTGATCATGACACGCAATCGTTTATTTCCCACTGCAGCCATCGTAGAATCATTCGTTCGATTGTCCACAGCCGCAGTCAACTCCGCTGGACGAACTATTTTTGCTGAAATCAATAAAAAAAAGGTCCTAATAATCTTAATTTAGAATGATGCGTGAACTTTCGTATACACAATTTACTGCTCGCGGATTTACTGCCCATTGATTAGAAAAATATTATTCCAATTAACGCTATTTTTGGATGAGGATTTACTGTCCATTAATTTCCTCGCGGAGAGAAATTAATAAATGAGTAATGGTCTTGACAGGCAATCCCTTTTCTGAACAAAAAATTACTTAAATGTGGAAAAACAAAAAAGTCACCAATGGGCGAACTGTTGAATAAATTTTCAATTTAAAATGACGGATGCTCATCAAATTGGGGGGTAAAATTGTCATTAATATGACAAAAATTTATAAAAAATATATATAAACTCCAAGAATATAATGTTCTTATTAAACTCTTCCTAAAAATGTCTGCTATATTTACTGAATCTACCCATGGTAAACGATAATTATGCTACCTCGATTCTCGATATTCCATCATTCTTAAATCTGCTGGACTTAGATATTTTCAGCGTCCACCAAAAAGTTGAACCTCCATTCATCCTTTTGGTTTATTTATTAATCAATTCCTTATTCTCTTTGTTATTTCCTCGTATATTTTTTGTTCATTTCTATTCTTCGGGGCAATCAACGGACAGTAAATCCTCAAACGACAAAAACGCTAATTGAAAAAAAAAGTATTCAATCAATAGACAGTAAATCCTCAGCAGCAAAAATTATAATTTCTGAAGAAAAAAGCTATTTTCTAAGAAAAACAATCAATGGACAGTAAATCCTGTAAACCATGAATTTTCTTACCTGGATTATTTTCATCGATATTCCACAAAATACCTGCAGCTGCTTTCCTCACCGATGACATATGTTTCGGTACATACTGTTCGACCCAAGCTTCTCCATCGTCATTAACGAGACTTTTTATAGTAAAGAGAAACTTCGCATTGGATTTGAGCTCATCGGCATATTTCTCATGAAATGAAATACTCCAGATAATGTTCATGAGTGCTGTGAGAGTAAGCTGATCGAGTTCGTCGTCGTTTGCAAGAGCACCTCGAAATTGCAGTACTAGATCACAAAAGAAAGCGATCTTCGACGATGTTTTCATGTTTTTGACTTGAGAATCTTTAACAATATATTTCACAATGTCATCATGAACAAATAATTTCGTAAGAACTACCAGTGGTTCACTAATATCGAAATCACCATATTTGTGGTTTTTTTTCTGCGCAGTATTGACAGTTAACTGCATCAATTGATTGAGTACTTTTCCGAGTGATTTCGCATCACTTTTACTTTCCTTCGGCTCCGTCAACAATGCAATTGCCATCGAAAAAAGTAAGCGCATATCTTCGTAGGTTGCATCTTCACTGTTTGGATCTAGAGTTCGTTTCTTGAATTGTTGCAGTAGAAGAATAGCATTGGCTTCATTCAATGCAGCGCATCCTTTTTCATGTCGGGCCATATTGTACAAGAGTCGAATACTAGTAAGTTGAATAGTGACTGATACTTCATTCATACTAATCCATTTAAGCGTAAATGAAGCACATTTGGCATCAAGTAATTGTGGTACCAAAATAGTATTGTCTACTAGCGTCCAAATGAATCCTAATACTTCAACAATTGTTAGTTGAATATCGCTGCTAGCCTCAAATATATTCATATCTACATATTCCAATAGTGACTGAACGGTCGATTCTCGATTGAGTAGATCATCTTTCTTAAATAGAATTTCTTCTGCTATATTTTGCGTTTGAAGTAATAATATGCGCAGAATATTAGCTACATGTGGCATAAGTTGATCGTTCGATTGGTTTTTTAGAAGTGTCATAATTGCTGGAAGTGACAAAAGATCGAAGATACGAAAGAAAAGATCATGAGCATAGACAGTGTCGTCTCTGAAGATCGATGGAAAATTTATGCTCGCGTAAACCTTCACTATGGAATTGAATATTTGCTGAAACTGATCACTTACAAGAATATAGACATATTCTATCAATGAAAGAAAATCAGTAATGTACGTTTTCCAAATATTATGAGTTATGTCAGAAAGTGTTTTAGGATTCTCTACGTAACGGAGAGCTTTCATTGAAGTTAAGACAGATTCAATACAGGAGACAACTTTAGAATCGATAGGACTGATATCGATATTTGATTGTTGTTGCAAAATCGCTTGGCGAAGATTGACCAAACTTGCGAATACCGCACGTGAGATTAAGTTTGGATCAATTGTTTTTGATGAGTTAGACATTGGAATCACAAGAATGTGTTTGAAATGAGTTAAATCTGTATAGATGAATTGTAAAAGAATGCTTCTTGTTCGACGAGGTAACTAAAATCAATTAATTGATTTGTACTATGAAAATTCTATTCAATTGAATGATCTATCCTATCTCTGCCATATAATGAAACGCCGTAAAAAGCATATAGACCAGTCAATGAAGAACCAGAGATTGTTTAGTATAATGCACTGAATATTTCTGGCAACTCAGAGTAAAATTAGTAAAGCATAATGTCACATTTTATTCATGCATGAGAAAAGAGTATCTTTCATATTTTACGAAGCAGTACTAATATGGATACAGCAGTACAAATCGTTTCGCAGTTTAACATATTCGACCTTTGGATCAGCCCTAGCTGGTAACTTCGACAACAGTATTCTATATTTTCCAAAAGCTAGTGTTATTCTGATGGCGTTGATGTATCTTATCAGATAGCAGTAGCAACAATTTCTACCGATCTGACAATGTTATTTGTGTTTTTCAATGAACAATTTCATTCACAACATTCCATCTACTGTAGAGGAAGTCTGACTGTCTAGGCGACGTTGGTGCTCAAAATACACTCTTTGCTAGGAGATCTGTATGTGAAGGAGATCTTGAACCTTTTTAAAAATATTCAATCAGCAAATGTGAAATGTGTCAACTTTATCCAACGATAACTTTTTTCTAATTATGAAAAATGCAATGTTTTTTACTCAAGTATTTCAAAATGATAGTACTGCAGAAAGACTGGAAATAAATAGTTGATGATGTAAATCGACAATAATCTTCGCTAAAAATATGAAACTTCTACTGGCTAAAAATAAAAACAATTAGTTAATGCAATCTGAAGTTATTCTAAGTTTTTATTGCAAACGTAATCACAATACACCTTATATATGTGCAAACGGAATGATGAAACTCCTGAAGAAAAAAATTGTCATGGAGTGGAATGAAACAAAGACAATAGTGATAATGTAACTATATCTAAGTATCATGTAAAAAAGCTCAAAATCGATATCGAGACATAGAGATTCTTCTAAGTTCATTTAGTATAGTGGTGTTTAGAAAATTAGCATTTAAGTAGGTATATTTTCACTAAAACATTTTATTCTGACGCTAGTAAACTTGATTTGATAACGAAAACACACAAATTATACATTGTCGTCTGAAAACTTCTTAGAAACTTCTATTCGATAATTTATTTAATTGCATTGTTACAACACGCATCAAGTGATAGATTCTTACATTTCAACACTCAGGTAATTTTTGCTTCTATTACGGTTTATAATTCACTGAATACAATGAATGCGAACACTTATTGACAAACCTTGATGACATGTTATTTCGTTAACTTACCTCAATTTAAATGAATCAATGATGAAAGAACTAATGCTGCTGATGCCGTGCCAGATGAACTATAGAAAAACAAATCAGTCAGTAGCTTTGGATCTTTTAAACAACATTGGAAATGTCGTTTATTCTGACTGTTTACCTAGTTTTCATATATTAGTCTACCATTCAAAACTAAATGATTCATGTGCAATGAAGGAATCAGTTTATTTTCAATTCTTTATTTTTTGAAGTCACAACTGGAAATAGAAGAAAAAAAAATGAGAAGAAAAGAATGAAGTTACCAAGACAGAGAAACAAATTCAATGTTTTTTTCTTGTGTTTTTTTTCCTATTCTTTGGGTCCCTGTAGGCTAGATTGAAGTGCTTTGGCAACGAACATATGCATCATCTTTCACTCTTGTAACTTTTTACTTTGATACTTTGTTTGCATAGTAGCAGAAAGTAATGTGACATGTACACCAATAGTAGCTATTTGTATCAGTGCATGTATTTGTTTTTGATGCAATTGTAACATCTTAAACAAACAGAAATCATAAGCCTAAGCATGTTCAGTAGTAAAACTCATAAAATAGAAATTCTAATTCTACTGTAAAAATAGCTTTCATTTGCCTAAATATTGTTTTCTGTTGTTTAGTAACCCATGAAGTTTTCCATGCCCTAGCCTTTTCGTATAAAATTCAGTTGAGTGTACAAAGATTTTCTCGTATCCTAGGCAGGAAAAAAGTCAAATTTCATCAGATGTAAAATGATTCATTCACTTATTTTTTTTTTACTACTCAAGCTTGATATGAAGTGTCAATTATTTTTTGTAGGCAGGGGGTAAACAAGAATTTTTACTGCGGCAGCTATTATACAAACTAACAGAAAAGAAATACATATTTCACTATCGCAATGACCTAAATAACAGTGTTTTCTATGCTCTCTTCATGTTTCTTTTCTGTTTTTGTTTACTAGTTCAATGACTGTTCATTGAAGCTATTTTTACTGATAAATGATTGTACTATCATTGTTAAATTATTATTATGACATCAGCATATTTCGAAGACTTACATCCATATATTATCGAGCAACTGCAATGAAGTTGCTGCCAAAAAAATAAAAAGACGCTTCTACTCGTTGTAAAACGAATTAATATTTTTATTAGATTCATTACGGAATTAACGAAACACATTACAGTTACACTTTAATTTGAATAACAATAGCACAGCTAAATATATACTTCAAAGCAACGTATAAATTGCATTAATGTTTAGCCTATACTTATAAGTATGAAATGAAACCTATTTATTGGATCTATGAAGAAATACATCAAAGAACAAGAATAGGAAAAAGAAAACTAGTAATGACTTGCTGATCAAGTGTGGCGATGATGCTTTTGAACATCCATCTCTAGTTTCATAGGCACCTAAACATGCTGCGTAAGCCATTTTATGTGCAATTGTGTGCTGTTCGAAGGTACCAGTAAATAGATGACTCCATGGACCATGAGCATAAACTGCGACATCTTCACCACCGTGAGTTTCAACACTCAAAGGTAGAGCTACGGGTGCACGGTAATCGGTTGAATTTGTATTTAGTGAATATAAATAAGTTGCGTTTCGAGGTGAATTGAAATTAGGTCCGTTGCCGTAAGCAATTATATTAACAGGTAGTTGATCAATATCACTTATATTCATGCTTTCTAATGATCCAAAACCTAATATATTGGAACCACGTGACGAATAAGCGCCCATTGTAAATACATGTGAATGATCTGCTGTCACAACAATCAGAGTGTCATCAAGAGCACCCTTAGTCTGTAATGTTCTCTTGGCTTGTCCAACAGCATTATCGAATTCGACAAATTCATCAAGAGCATTTCTCGGCTTCGTATCATGATGTGCATGATCGATTCTGCCACCTTCGATAAGAAGCATAAAGCCCTTCTCAGATTTGAGAAAATGTTCGATAGCGAATTCAGTCATGCGTGATAAACTTGGCTCATCATCATTACTCTGACTTCTATTCAGTTCATAGCGCATATGACTTGGTTCGAACAGACCTAATAACGGTTGTGATGAACCAAGTTCAAATCTATTCATTTCTGTCATATTCCAGATATATTTCCCTTTCCATAACTCCTCAATAAGAGACCGATTGTCGATACGAGAACCACGTTGAGAAGGATATTCAATATCGAATGTCGTTGTTGGATAGAAAAACTGACGACCACCACCTAACAATAGATCTATAGGCGGAGTCCGAGCGGCAAGTTGATGCGCAATGTCTTTGCAGCCTTCTGTTGAATGAGTTGCATTGAAATTCCGACCGTCAAAACTTTCCCAATTTCGTTCTGGTACATGTGCATATGCTGCAGCAGGTGTTGCGTGAGTAATACGGGCGGTGGTGATGATGCCGACTTTTTTCCCTACAATTCACGAAAACGAGAAAGCCGTCCAAAGAATTATCAAATTAACAAAGTTCACCTAGCTTCTGTGCCCAATCCAAAATGCTGTCGACATGTGTACCGATTGAACTAGGACAGTTGTTTCGTATTCCTCGTCCATCGAGTCCAACCGTACCTAGCTGCGCTTTCACACCACAAAGAAAAGCGGTTGCAGTTGCTGCGGAATCTGGTGTCTGATGATCAATGTTATATCTACATATATATAGAGAGAGAGGAAAACAATAGGTTCATTTAAAAATCAATGAATATTCTGAAGATGGAGTTTGAAAACTAACGTTTTTGCTAAACCCAAATTAGAAAACTGTTCCATTTCAGTATTATGATCTTCCCCTAATTGACCATTGACTTGTCCTTTGCGTATTCTTCCAGCAGTGATCGTTGAAATACCCATTCCATCGCCAAGAAATAATATGACATTTTTCGCTACTCGTCTATTCTCTTTTCGAGTAAGTATTTGCTCAATATCCAAACGTGCTTGTTCATTCCAGAATGATGCATTCTTCTCTATAGACCAATCTATACGACCACTTTCAACAATCTCAGAAATCACCATAAGAGTACTCAGCAAGATTAGGCATACTACAAAGATAAGCATATGATTATTACTTTGTTGAAATGTGTATCTACTTCAGTATATTCGAAATCAACAGACTTTGACATCGTTTTATTTTTAGTGGATACTTGTCTTTCTTATTCAATTCATGCTAAAAATCGAGGATAGTGAGAAACAATAGCGTCGATTGGTGCAAAAATATATGCTAAAATAGTGGGCGAGTACGAATTGATTTCTCTATTCAATACCGTCTTGTTCTGGTTATAAAACAAACAAGTGATTTAAAATAAAATATTCGTACGAAAAGAGCTAGAAAAGTAAAGATCAAAATAAATAGCTTTCTACGTATGCTTAAGTTCTACTTCTCAACAAGATGTTCTATGTAGTTTTTGCAATATATTCTTATGTTAAATATGTGTAGCATTAGAATTTACTTTTGGTTTTCGATCTATACTAAAAGGATAGTTATAGAAAAGTTAAATACGAGGAGACGAACTATGAGTGTATATTTGGACAAGATCTTATCAATTTAGAGCTACTTCAGTTTTTATAACGATCTTTTCATGTTCTTCAGGAATTCTTTATTATTCAGTATGCTTGTCCCGGTATATGAAATGTCCTGAAAAGAATATTTATCATTATCATCAGACTTAACACATAAATACCAACTATGAACTTTTTATCTATAAATAAAGCAATATGTGCTCATGCGTTACCTGTGTATATTCGGTTTTTTTTCAATTACTTGAATTGTTTCGAATCCTTTTTCACATTTTACCTCACTGAATCTATAGATAATGAACTAGAACAGGGCATTGATCATGCAAGACATTCGAATTAATACGATTAAGTCATCTACGAACAGATGATCGGACTATGCTCTTAAATAAAAAGAAGGAGTTAATGAGTTTATATTTTTGATGGTCAGGCTCGGCATAGTGCTGATGGGCTAGTTAAAAAAGACATATCTTTTACATGGCTCGTTTAAGGGATGTCTATTTAGAACTTATTTAGCATGATTATTTTAGATGGAGCAAATGAATCATTTGATAAAACATAGAGCTATTTTCTGAGTATTTCATTCTCGTCGTTTGAGTACTTGTGATTATTTTCATACTAAACGTTACTTCTAGTTTTGTTTCTTCAAAGCAAAATCTAATATAATCTAGAGTTTTTTTTATAAATTATATTAATCGATATAGCATGATGTCTAAGCAATTCGATTTCAAAGCGCCTGAAATTGATCTCTAAAATAGTTTACAAGTTCTTCTATAACCGCCTTCCTCCTATCTGATTCAATACTAATATCTCCTAGTGAAGATAGTTAGTCTGATAGTTCTATACTTATTTAATTCTAAAGACTTCTAAATCATTTAGATTTTTCAATTAACCATGGAGTCAAATCAATATTCGATATAAATTGCTAGATACAGGCTTACGCTAGTTGTTCATACCCATAATCGTGAACTTTAGAAACAAGCTGATTTTATAGAAACTGCCGAGGATGATACAGAAAAATCATTGTACTCAGCAAGAAAATAAATGACATTTATCGAATTTCAGTATGGTATTTCAATCAAGAAGTCTCTTGTATTGTCGACTAGAGCAACTTGTAAGTCAAAAGTGAGCAGTAAAGGAAACAGGAGACTTTTCTCTGCTTGAACTATTGTGTCCAAGGTTCATCGATTTAAAATGCTGACTTGTCGAATCTTATCCATATGCTATCATCTGGATGAAGACTTTTATCTCAAATATTTTAATTTACAATGAACAATAGAGAAATAACTTACTGTTGGTCATGGGATATATTTTGAAGTGAAAATGGTTATATAAGTGTGTGTATACAAT
>OENM01000009.1:310397-321026 GCA_900239745.1 Rotaria magnacalcarata
GAATTGTTTTATTTTCATCATCAACCTTGAAATTTTGTTGTTGAAAAAGAACAAAAGAAAGAAAAATGCTTTTATAGCCTTTTAAGTAGTACACTTAAGGATAAAATGAGAATATCCAATCAATATCTAAAATAAAATAGTAATTTATATTCGATTCCTGTCATCATCACTGATAGATAAACTGGCGTAGGATGTTGAACATGATAAATGAAAGAATCCGATTGAATGATTCTCTCCCTAAATTTGGTTTATAAGAGAAATTTAAGTTCTCCAATGAGTTGAAAAAATATGTGTTAGACTCGCTTTAGTTAAATGTTATATAAACGAATCTCGAATTCGGTTATAGTTGCTGATTAACATTGTCTATTGATACAATAGCGCACAACAGTCACTTTCATTGTAGAATTTTCAATGGACTCTACTATTAATAAGAGGTCTTATACATATACAGACTCAACAAAGAGTAGAAAAATATTTGGATTTGGTTTTTTTGGGACGGGATGGGGTGAGGGTAACTATTAACGAAGAGGATTCTCTCATCTGCATCTATAGCACTCATCTAACTCTCATATAGCTAGTACTTCTTATATTTCACTGTACAATCTTGTTCATGAAAGATGTGGAAGTAATCGAAGTCTGACACTATAGATCGTATGATATTATGTATCTTTCTACAAACAATAAAAGCATTCACTTCGTATATTCTCAAATTATACCGACGAAATAAAGCTGAGAAGAATGATTTGTTATCCTATTGTTCAATTTACAACGTGCGATCTTGACAGTGTGGGTGTGGATGTGGTTATGGATTGCAGCAGCCTGCAAGTATGTTCAATTCCATCCACGCAAACAACTACACCTGACTCTCACACCCTCATATAGCTAATAGAATTAGAACCATCATCAAAATCAGAATATTCTGAAACAAAGAATGGCAATTTAAATTTAATCTCAATCAAATTTTCCTTTTAATGGTATTTTTAAAAACAACATAATTAATCGTTCATTCGTACGACTCGACTGTTCCTCATATTTCAACTTTTACTTCATATTGTTGCAACTCGCATGCTGGAATTGCATAAATTATCAATAAAAATAACATGGAGCATATCTACGAATGATTGAATAGATAATTGTGTTGTCGACGAACAAGAGAGCTTCGGTATTTGTGTACGATAAATAATTATTATTCTGCATGGGATATGCTTAATCAGTGACTTGATCGTCGATGGCAATAAAATTTGTCAAGTCAAGAAACGAATGTGAGGAAAACAAGATAAAACATTAATTAAGACTATTGGAATAAATCTATTAGGACCAGGTTTTGTTTATTAAATTTCCATGACTTAAACGATTATAGTGGCATGTTATTTTGATCGATTTTAACAAAAAAATTTTCTCGAAAAGATTATTGGATTTTATTTGAAGTTGTTTATGTGAATCGGAGAAAAAAAATTAGGTAAATGATTGGAAAAATGAAATACGTCGATCTTATGGAAGAAGTTATGTTTGCTATTAATATTTGATTTATTTTATAAGTGTATGTCAGTAAAAGTCTCCGAAAGTTCTTCTCTTGTCAATGATATAGTAAAGAGTAGAAAACCAGATGATATGTAGCCATGCACTGAGATGCGAACACAGAATATACTATGGATAAGAAAAAAAATTAGCTGGCATCGATAACATAGACGAACTGCTGATCATTGATAAAGTATGGAAAAATAATGTATATGGATTGATACTGGATATTGTTGTTGTTGTTGTTGTATTCTTTTAAACGATGTTGAAAGTTGTAAACATTATTAGCTATCTTCTTATACTTGATCGATGTATTCTAACAGCAAATTTTTTATTTTCTCGTGATAAAGAATTAATACTGATTCCATCAGTTGCTTTTCGTTATCGTTCAAATGAGATTGAATCAGCGATCAATAATCATTCTTCAAACGATTGGACTCTCTATGTTCAAGGTTAAATTTTATTTTATACTTTACATTATTTCACAAACAGATGTTTAGTTTAGGTTGGTTTTTCGAAGAAAATCGTATTCGTGCGACATTATCAAAATCTGCACTATTTGCAATCGTTCATAATATAGATAAAAAACGTGTTGCTTATTTTACAGCAAATGGAAAAAAATATAAAACGGTATGTATTGATGGTTTACCTCATGAGATATGTACGAAAACCGATGCACATGGTTCAATTAAAAACCAATTTCAATTACCAAACGAAAATGTTCAAAATTTGCTTGTGACGGGTGGAACATATGGGAAACTTGAATATTTTGTGTCCGCACATGGGGAAAAAATTCAAACAAAAGGAGAAATTTTTCTATGTGATGATAATGGAATATCGATTATCAGTGATATTGTAAGTTTTATACGAGAGATTATTTTTTGTTCGAATAGACAAAAAAAGAATAATAATTAAAATGCATTACTGCTACCTTGAATATATTTATGCTTTAATAAACAAAGGATATCCTAATCGATTAAATAAATAGACTTAGTACCATCATAGATGAAGTTTTTACGGCAATATATAATTTTTTTTCTATTTGAAATCGACAACTAATAAGATATGAAGAGAAAACACTTTTCCATCAATTAAAAAAGCGTTTCTCTTTCTTTTTCTATCACAGTGAAACATGGTGTAGGCAAAAGGGATACATTCTCTTTTCTATATTGATTAGGTGCAAAGTTATATGTATTTATTTGAGAATGATCATGAGTTTTGTCATTATAAGGTATTATGCTAGGGATTTCAATCCAATGTTTGTTATCTATTTAAGGATGATACTATTAAAATTACAGGAGTAACAAGCGTTCGTGCTGTACTACGAAATACATTTTCTGGGGAATATAAATCAGTGCCAGGTATGTCTGAACGTTATCGTCATTATGAATCATATTATAATACAACATTTCACTATTTAACTGCATCACCCGATCAATTATATCCATTTTTACGTGAATTTTTACAACGTGAACGATTTCCGTTGGGTTCTTATCACATGCGGCATTTTACATGGTTTGATATGAGTTTTTTTCAATTTTTTTCATCAAAATCATTCATAAAACAAAAAACAATAATTTTAAAAATGTTTTTTCAAGAAACTCGTTCAAGACAATTTATTTTATTTGGCGATATATTTCAAAAGGATCCAGAAATTTATGCGACTATTTATAGGCAATATCCAGAAAGAATTTTAAAAATCTTTATACGCGTACCAAGCAAAAATCTTAAGAATCGTCTAAATAACGTTTTTGAAGACATACCAAAGCATAAATGGGGCACATTTTGTAATGGTTTTGATTTACCGGAAACATTCTTTTAAGTATTTTCAATAAAGTTTTCCTTTTGGTAAAATAATTCAAAAACAAAAAAGTTTAATCAAACATTATTACTATTGTTTGAGATCGAAATTAGCGGCTGCACCGAAAGTATTTTATAATAAGAAACATAATTATTAGGAAACTTATATAATATTTAGATATAAATACATTTATGGACAGAAAAATAGAGCGTAGTTTGTTCGTAGTGTGATAAGTAGCAAGTGCCAGCTTATTTTACTCGGTAAGGTATTTTCTTTCCTGGAATTCTACTACGTACAATTTATGTGCCAATGCCTTGTTTTGTGTTGACATTGGATTATGAACGTCAAAAGTATTTTGATATACAAGTGAAATGACATATTAAATTTTGAAGTATTAAGTTTCAATAGACAAGATCTAAAATTCTACCGTCTTGAATATAAATCCAGTGAAATATTAATAAAAACAACACAATTGTATAATAGATTTCAACTTAATACATTATCTATACGATTTTTTGAAGATGAATAAATATAAAGCGCAAACTTAAAAGATCCTTTATTATTTTTTATTTTGTTTTGGCAAATACTTGCTTTGTCAAACAAATGTACCGTTGAGTAAATTGACGCAATCTACAGATATGCTCACAACTCAAGATCAAGATTATACAATATTTTGTATAATTGAAGCATATTGTATAAAGAACTTATAGTATGGCTTTATCAGAATTGTTGTCTATAACATTGACAAGCGAAATTGTACGAAATCTGATCAAATGATTTAGAAAAAAGCAATATTTTGACTAACAAAAGTATGAATGGAAAATCCTTTTAAAACAATGATAGACCATACTACTTTGCATCATATTCTATTGTTGTTTATTTAGTAAAGATGTTCATTAAGGCTGCAAACTTGTTTTTTAGTATGATTCTAGCAAAAAACCAAATGTCCTTCAGCAGCCAATGACACCATTGCAATGAATAAGCGATGTGTTTATTAATTCAAGGAAGCCATTTGGTATCAATTTATTTTACATTTGTAAACATTAAAACCCTATACAAATACATGTAGTCATACCAACGTTGTTAAGTCAAAAAATAGCTACTTTAGTTGCGCAACGCTGTCGTCATGTGATTATAAACATTGTCTGCGTCATTGTTGCACTGTGTTGGTTGTTGAAAAATTTTACCACTATCATCCAGGTGGTGACAATCATAACGTTGTCATAGAATTGTATTATGATTCAATATTTCTTGTTATTGATATTTTCTATAAATTTAATTGTTTCCCCTTGGACTGTTTTTAAAAATGTTACTAAGATAGTTACCATAGAAAAGAAAATTGAATTTCATATTTTGATTTATGATCAAAGAGACGATAAACAGTACGTTGTTTCTCTGGGTGTCCTTGACCATGTTTTACTCAACTTTATATTTAAAAGACGCAAGCGGGCTTTCTTTTGCGTTCTGTATTTCGTGTTTTTTTCGCAGGGCTTGTTTCAATAAAATATGTCTTCGGAGCTGTAAAAGAGGAAGCTGTTTAAATGAAAAAGCTGATTTTTCCCGTTCTTATTCATATGATCAAAGACATTATTTTCTGATTGCTTACCGCCTATGACTAGTCATCCGTACGTATAAAAATATGAATACCCGAAGAGAAAAAAACAACGGCTGTTTTTTGCGTTCTTTTAATTTATTTATTTATTTGGGTTCCGTAGATGCATCATATGCATACAAACGTCAGAGCTGTTGAAATAAAATTCCAGGGTTCGTTTTTTGTTCTCTTCCCCAAATTTGTTATTGAGAGCATTCGATTTTAATTGTTTGTTGTTTCCCTAGTACTCGCCTGTAAATAAAAAAAAACAAAAAAAAACATTTCAATATCTGAGACGAAGAAAAAAATGAACGAAATGTTGTCATTCAAGGACATTTGATAGACGAAAGCTTATTTTCATCTCATACATTATTCTCAAGCTCTCCATAGAGTATATATAAATATCTTCGTTTTCTTTTTCTCTTATTGATTGAATACTATCCAGTGATGATTTCACCTCTATTAACTGGTTTGGATGTGATTAACTCATGGACAATGAGTGTTTGGTTATCAATAATTGTGTTCGGTCTTACAGTCGCATATATACATGAGCAATTTGTCTATATGTCTAAACGTGGTTCTCTTCCTGGACCCATATTAACTGTACCATTTATTGGTAGTATAATACAAATGATTCAGGCACCGTACGATTTTTGGCACGGTCAAATGGAATACGGTAAATTAAGTTGGAATTCTATTATTGGCCGTTTTTTTGTACTGATAGCTGATAGTGAAAATAGTAGACGAATTTTTGAACGATGTTCATCTGAAATGCCATTGGTATTACATCCAAATGCAACTCGTTTATTAGGACATGACAATATTGCATTTATGAATGGTGATGTTCATAAAAAATTACGCATAGCATTATTACCTTTATTTACTACAAAAGCTCTATCAATTTATTTACACATTCAAGAAAAAGCAATTCGTGATCATATGAACAAATGGATTGAAATGAGTAAAGCATCAAACAATGGTATAGAAATGCGACCATTAATTTATGATTTAAATATGAATACAAGTTTATCAGTTTTCATTGGTCCTTACATAACAGATGAAGCTCGTGAACAATTTAAAAATGATTACACAAATTTAACTCGTGGAATGTTTGCACCTCCGATTTACTTTCCAGGCACACAACTTTATAAAGGTGTTCGTGCTGCTGAATCGATTCGTCGATCTTTACAATCTATTGTCACCAAAAGTAAACACAGAATGTCAATGGAACAAGAACCTGACTGTTTAATTGATTTTTGGGTAGTTTCAACTCTTAAATCAATTCAAGAAGCAAAACAAAACAATCAACCTAGACCTTTGCATAGTACCGATGAGGAAATGGCTAAAATTGCATTAGATTTTCTATTTGCTGCACAAGATGCATCAACTAGTTCATTAACATTTGCTGTTCATGAACTCTGTAAACATCCTGATATTCTTGAAAAAGTTCGTGCAGAACAAAAAGCTCTTCGTCCTGATCCATCAGTTCCCATTACAACTGAATTATTACCACAAATGAAATATACATGGCAAGTTATGAAAGAACTTTTACGATTACGTCCACCAGCTACAATTGCTCTTCATCTTGCGAAGAAACCTGTACAAGTTTCTGAAGATTATACAGCACCCATTGGAACTATAGTTATTCCAAGTATTTGGAGTTCAAATCGTGTAGGTTTTCCTGATCCCGAAAAATTTGATCCAGATCGATTCAACGAAGAAAGAAAAGAACATATCAAATTCGATAGAAATTTTCTAACTTTTGGTGCTGGACCACACTTATGTCTTGGACAACGTTATGCTATGAATCATATTATGTTATTTATGTCTCTTTTAAGTGGTATGGATTTTGAACGTGCTGACCGACCCAATAAAGATAAAATTATTTATTTACCAACAATTTATCCAGCTGATGGTTGTGTTCTCAGCTACTTTAAACCTAGTTATTGAATACAAACCTGATATACACTTCTTTTCAATCTGCAAGTTTTATTTTATTTCTATTTTTTCAATAAATACATGTCGTGCTTATGATTAAATTTTCTTTGTCAATTCTTTTATCTAAAACAAGATTTATAATTTTAATATGAAATAATACAAGTTTTTTCAAATGAATATGCATCAGCTTTGATGTTTTATATCTGTAATCAATAAAATACTTGTAATTTGAAAGTTATTCAATAATTGTATTTTCATGACGATCAAC
Organism: Rotaria magnacalcarata; assembly: GCA_900239745.1. Lineage (NCBI taxonomy): Eukaryota > Metazoa > Rotifera > Eurotatoria > Philodinida > Philodinidae > Rotaria > Rotaria magnacalcarata. The sequence goes on from OENM01000009.1 coordinate 317,514, forward strand.
TTGACTTTCGCATCGATGATTCACTAGACATTGATTGTATTGATGAAGAAAAAAAATTTGTCTCAAGAATAAAATAGTAGACAATGATGTTAAGCTTTTCATTAGATAGAGTTCCAAAAATTATTGAAGGATCGAGAAAATATTACTTTTCTAAACTTGACATGCTTCAATTGATATCAATGATATTGATAAGATACTAGTTAATTAATAATGTTTTTTTTTGCTGCATCCAGCACTTTCGATTTAATCTATCGAAACATTTTTTCGTGTAATAAATTATATTTGAGCATAATATCGTTCAAATCTTGTTTTTTTTTGTATAGAGCAAGTCAATATATTCTTATTAACAATGTCTATAGTGTGTACAATAATGATAATAAATCGATGTTGTTGTTGTTTTTGTTATGCATGCTTATTTTGATCATATTAATAGTGAATATTATCAAGATGCGAGATACTATCGTTATCAATTGCAAGGTTTTTTTCTTCATTATCTTAGCTAGTAAAATAATAATTTTGAATACATATACTAGATATATCATACTTGAGTAAAAATCAGAATATGATTAGTCATATTTTCAGTACGAATTCGATAACCTAAAATTTAACTAAATTACATACTTGTACTTGTCTAGTGATGTAAAAAAAGTAATGAAAAGTTAAGTCGCTCATAATTGAGTTCTACAAACTTTCAATTTACACAAACAATCAGTTTTTTTTACCTAACCATCTATTTGCAGCTTCTACGATTATTGCTTTGCTTGAATTCGACATTTTAACTAATACGCAAATTTAATGTTTTGATTAATGACAAATCTATTTTTGGCAATTTTCTTATCCATTAAGATGATAAGGATGAGTAGAGTTATGATGAATATATATCATGAATATTAAATCGAATCCATCTATGACAATATACTATCTCAAGGAGTTAAAGTATTTTGAGCAGATGACGGTTGATACCATAAACTGATTCAATGTCTTTCGTAGCTATCTATACCCTTGATAATGTAATTAGAAAGTATTAAAGACCAGAAAAATTTCTATTAAAACACATCTTTACTCATCACTACCGAAAGTCACAAATGTTACTTCTCGAATATATATAGGTCATCAAATAAGAAGTACCCTTATTTCATTGAAAATATGAAAATTCTGAGTAGAAGACTGAACATGTTTTTGTAGCAAAATACGAAATCTTCAAATTCTAAATACTATCTAATAGTAGTTTGAAAAGTAGAACAAATTTTTAGTTCGATCAAACATATTGTAGTTGAGAGATAGTGGTGTCACATTTAAATTTAAAAATATTTATTAAATCGAGAAATAAATTTTCAAAAATTTAAATTTAAAATAAATTAAATTTTTTTTAAATGAAAAGTTAAATTTAAATTTTGTATCATTTAAATTTAACTAAATTTAAATTAAATTGTTTGAAATTCAAATTAGTTGAATTTTGAAAACTAGTAGATAAACATAGTTTTTGACTTGATTGGTGCTAGTTAAAATCAAATTTGATTATGTTTCCTGTTTTCTAAAGTAAAAGCTAGTCATTCTTCTACGAATTGTGCTATTAAATATATTTTTATGAGTATTCCAGTATTTTGAAGAAGAAAGATGACAGATCCTTCATAATATGTAGAGGAATTTTGACTATTATGAACAAATATTAACCTAAAACACTAGGTCTTTCTCTCATTTAGTATTTACTACTGTTAAAGTCACGTATTTTCCTCGTAGCAATGATGTGCATCCATCCAAGCAATTTATTAAGTTTAAATTTTAAATTTAAAAAAATTTATTAAAATGAGAAATAAATTTTCGAAAATTTAAATTGAATCAAATTTAACTTTATAGAATTTTATTTAAAATTAAATTAACTTTTCACGAAGTTAAATTTAAATAAAATAAACTGTAAATTGACACCCCTATTGAGAAACGAGAATGGCTTATACATATTTTTCGGTTAAAAAATTCGATTAAAAACAGATTACCAATCTAAAAATGTTTAGTCAAACAAATACTCTGTGTCATATAAATTCTTCTTTTTTTAAATGATTTTATTCTTATAACACAATTCAATGTCAAGAGAACAGTACAATAAAAATCACGTTGAATTATTCATTAAATTAACTTGAAAATAATTGATCTAAAACTGAGACACTGAAGTTTCGAAACTAGAATTTGATACATTTTAGATCATTGAAAGTTTTTTTTTTTGTTTTTGATTCTCAGAATCTATTTTTATTCTTTAGATTTTACATCCAGTTGATTTATTTTCTAATGTAATCAGCAGTTGAATGAGTTAGATTTCATATTCAATTATTATTCACACATTTGTTTTGCTTTGCAAAGTTACTTGGTCCTTATTGGTGCATGCAAGTTCACTTGACGTATATTGCACAATATCTTGTTGTGCAAGTCTTCTTCTTGATTCGTTAATCATTGACAACAACAACAACAATAATAAAAGAAATTAGAAGCCAATAATCAGAGTAATCTGTTTAAATTAAAATAAGTCAATGTAAATTTCATCATCATCATTATCTGACACAAATAAAATTTCATTTATTGCCGATTCAATTCGTTTTTTGTGAAGATCTCATAAAATTAAGCAGATTTTGAAGCGTCCATTAAGATAATAAAAAAGGTTAAAAAGCCCGATATTTTAATTTTCATGATGCAAACATTCATCATTAATGTTCAGACACTTGCATATGTAATAACATATATTCACTTATATAGTATATAGACAAGATCTGGACGAGACCCTCAAATTGACGCTCAAGTCGATGGCATAAAGATCAATTATTGTTATCAATCTTAGAAATAGAAGAACGATATCTGAACAATTTAGCAGTTGCCGTATCTAAATGGATTTCTATTTAAGACTATTACTTCAAATATACGACATGTTTATCATCGGAAAGTTATTTTTATCCGAAGAAAATTAACTTTTTCGAGACAACAATGTACGAATAAGAGAAGACAAAATATGTCATCTATGATATCAATAATACTTGAGGGAGGAAAACGACTAGTTATTTGTAGAGAAAAAACTGTTGAGAAAATTTGCTTTTCATACGCTGCGATCGTTTCCGGAAAAGATATCTCATGATCTTGAATTTATTTGGAATTTTTGATAAAATCTAATAAAATGAAGAAGTTCACTGTAGAATGACCATCAACTGAATAAAATCTTTCGAAATATTGTTCTCTCGAACTTTCTAAATAAAATAATAACATCGATACAGATATGAAATATTTTGCAGTATTTTCATTTTAACACAATCAAATTTACGTTACATTTCATTAGAAGTTGATCCATCGACTTTTCATAATACAAATTTCTAAAGTTGAATGCTGTTACTAAATAGAAACATGTTACTGAATGAGGCCCGAAAATTCAAAGAGTAATTTAAGATGACAAATTTCATCATGATGATTAATTCCTATGTATTTGTTTTTCTTTTTCAATCATCTTTTTTTTCGTACATTTGTTTTATACCAATA
>OENM01000010.1:0-34075 GCA_900239745.1 Rotaria magnacalcarata
ATAAAAAACGGCGAAAAAAAATTTTTTACTCGAAATTCGTCTTGCCCGCACCTTACTAATAATAGAATAACCTTTGCTTTTGAGTAGCAATGTACTTGATGACTCATGTTATGCATAACATGGCGTACCAGATGTCTAGTTAAGCATTCAACGGCACTCAAAGAACGATTTCGATTTATATGTCGAAATCAACATTGGAAATACGATAATTAGTAATAATATATATTTCAGAAAAATATGTTGCTCTTCGAAAAAGACAACTGTGACCACAACTTGAGCAATCAAGAATTCATTTTAAATAATTATTAGTATTTTTTTGTGAATCTGAATTTGACCGACGGATAAAAGGAAAAGGATGACTAAAATTATACACCAGAAAAATTACCATGTCGAAAGACTATGAATGAGAATAGTAGAAAGGTAGACATTATTTCAGTTGTATTAATACAGATTGAATGCTATTGTTAGAAATTTAACAATCATATTTGAAAATTTAAAGAAAAAGGCTTTTGGCAAAGAAAAAGAAATAATACAATAGTAAAATAACATACATAACCAAATAAATCAACTGGCATTCAAAGAGTAAAATAGTGTGCTTGTATGTTTATCATTGTTTTCTCAGCACACACATGCTTTGTTCTTCTAATACCCGTAATGTCAAAGAGTGGACATTTTTTCACTATTTTTTTCTTTGAAAATATTTCATTTGATTTTCATTTTAGCTAACACCCAACAGATATATATGAAATACTTCGTTTGATAGAATATCATTCCATTATATAGTTGAAAATCTCGATTGTCATTCAAATAGAAGCGATATAAGATGATACTTTTTAATAAATCGAAGTAATACATTTCACTGTAATAATTTTGTTTTTGTTGAATTATATTTTCATAAAGCAATCAGCAAAAGAAGATGAACTAATATCTTACCATAGTAAATATTTTGAAATAAGTAAATTTATTAAGTAACACAGAAAAACATCCAAATATTCATTTTGCGTTGAATTAAACACAGGATGTTACTGTCGTATGCGAAACATATGCACATAACACTTTCATTTGATTCTGTATGATGAAAAAGTGAATATCACTATGAGTGTTTTACGACTTGGACTAACTTCCGACTTGCAACACTATGACGCAATTGAATTATTCATAATTAGGAAGTTTATCATTAAATGCAAGGATGTCAAAGTACATGCAATCTAATATCTAGTCTTCATTTTCGATATATATATATATAGTGTTTATTCTTCTATATCATTAGTGTATTTCAACTCTCTAGGAATAAAAAGTAGTCTGACAATATGACAATATTTCAACAGAATAATATTGGTATTCGAGAAACAAGTACAACCGCTAATCGCTCCTAATATTCCAAGTAAAGATGTAGCAAGGTATATGTACTATTTACAGTGCGTATGTTCGGTTATTGATTGTGAGGACGCAAATATCTTGCGATATACAAAGTATCAAAATTATTGACTTTTGTCAAATTCTGAGGATGAAATTGTTTATAAACTTTGCCTAGCTCTATTCCAGATTGATTCGAAGATAGAGTATTTTTTCAAAGCGACGCAATGTGTGGTTCATCGGGAAATAAATTCTATGAAATTAGTCAAGTAAGCAATCGTTTCGATGTTGTTGGATCGATTCTTGTAGCTGGCCGATCTCGACGAGTCACAAGTATCATGATATACAAAATGTCTTGGCTTCGAACGAGCTATTTTGGCCCGATGAATCGTCTAGCTGATCGATTCAATCCAGAACAACGATTATTACATACGTTACAAGAGAGTGATTGTACAATTTCATAAAAAATACAAATTATATATCTTTTTTGTCCCAAATTTTGCAAAATAAATTCTTCTTTATTGGTCAATTGAGATGTCTTCTCTTTCTATTTACGTAAATCTGCTTTTGTCGAATACTATGATTTGTGCAAGCACATCTAAACAAGGCTATTCGAAAATTTAAAATATTTTAAACTTTCTTTTTTTTTAAGCGTTCATTCTTTGGTATTGTTTCGAAAAAGAATAAAAAGTACCAAATATATGGATTTGCCATTTGTGATTAGTCGCAACCGAGTATAGGATAGTTGGAAATTTTACTTTAGCCTACAGCTGAAAATTATTGAATTTATTGGTAGCAATGCTAACGGTGAACAACAACATAAAAATCATATTTATGTCATGACTCATGAAATTGTTTCGATAGTAGTCAAGTACACTAGAGTTTTGCCTTTGATTCTTTTCACTAAAGTTTTACTCTGCACTTCACTCTATTTTTTTTGAACTTTGTTTGTCGCTTATGGACATGATATAGAACAATTAGTCAGATGAAACGTGAAGATCTGTGAGTCATAAGTGGAAAAAAATACGAGACTAGTCTTCCGTAATTGATGTCCTCTTCTTAGCCTTATTCAAATTGAGACAAAAAATAACTACTGAAATAGAGTTTTAACTCGTCTTTCTATATATTTCCACGTGCATATATAACAATTGTTACTAACAGTAATGCTGACTTTTACATATTAAAGCTACAACGACATACGAGCACAATAGCAGTGCCGACTAGAATGATCATTATGTTGCGTAAATAGTCGGCATTTGAAATTGATTAAACTAAGAACGCCAAGATCATTCGCATTGGAGACCATTCGCCTAAGTAGCTTAAAATATGACTATTTTCCCAAGGAAATATTCGTTTTATATTCAGATACAATCGTATATCAGTAATTAAGTTATTTTTTATCAAAAATAAATCTTTGCAAGAAATTTCTTTTCTCGATAAAACAACACGTAATAGAGATCTCCGATCTTAAGGTTTCTTTTTTTTTTATAGATTATTGACTTTTGGAAATTCTTTTGCGCTTTATGTGATTCGTGATTGAAATTAATCTACTGGTCTCAAGTATCACTTGAATCTCGACTTTCAGTATTACAAGAATATCTAAAAACTAATTTCTAGCCAAAGTTCTTGGGCTTGAGCAAATGGTGCACAGTCTGTGAAAATTTTCATAAATTGACTCTACCATCATTAATAAGATCTACAATAATCGACATGATAGATTTTTAGATAGATTTTTGAAACATCATTCAATTCGATTATTTTCTATTTTCTTTTGAACTATAGAATCATGTTCTCTTTGGTATAAACTGCATAGATGAACAACTTTTTTCAAATATTGTTGTATGCTTGTACAATCTTGTGAAATACTATCGCATATATAAATTAATACTATTAAAAAGAAGATATGACTTGAAGCTTTAGCATGATGATTTAATTCTAATTGGATGAATTCTAACTATATAATCTGGTTTATGAATAGCGGACTGATTGTTTTCGAAAAATTGTCTTGGACTTGAATAGCATACGGAAAGAGTGATTTCTTAAGATGTCTTTTTTAGATCGATCAGTTTTGCTGAATATGGTGCTCATTCAATCACTTCGAATTATGATGTGCATACGAAAATTTTCTTCAATAAAGCAACCGTTTTGGATATGAGTATTTGAAAAATGAAAATTATTTTATCACCGGTATTCAAAAAAACCAAAGCAACTTGAAGCTACCAAAAGTTCTAAACTCCAATGCAACTTTCAATCATCGTTTTAATAGAATATTATCTGAATTTTTTCATATTCGAGAGTAGATCTTTTTCTTAAATATGGACTTTTTCCGTATTGTATCAAAATTGTTTTTGAAAATCTCAATAATTTTCTTGTCTCTTGTCAAATGCACATAAGCAAATAATTTCACAGAGTGTATTAGTCGACAAATCTTCATGTATACAAGATTACTTTTAATAATATCTTCTACAAAACATTATTCACTGACTGAGACATATCAAAATGTAGAGAAAATGTGTTGATTAATAGGTGATTGTTTAACTGCAGTACAATATTTCAATAAGAGGCTACGAATTCAACAAAATATACTTCCATTAAATCATTCATCTCAAGCATCGACTTACAGTGATCTAGGTCAAATATATTATTCAATGAAAAAATATGACGAAGAACTATCATATTTCACGAAAACATTTGAATTACAATTAAGCTCATATCCAGAAAATCGCCCATTACTTGCTAAAAGTTATAACGTCATTCTAACAACATTTACAGAACTTCATCAGTATCAAGAGACTATTACACATATATCAAAAGCAATTCATATTATTAATTGCAGCATAGAGCCTGATCATTCGCAAGCGAAGCACTATCAAAAATATCGAAATGAGCTCTTGGGTGTAGCCAATGGTGAAAACATGAACAAAAAAAACAGTTTGTGATCAGTAAATTAACAGAATCAGTCATCCTGAAAACAATCAATTTTCTTGATAGATGGATGTATGCTGTACTCCTCATTCTTTCTTCATTAGAAGAATCTCGGCTATATGTCTTTTTGAAGAGCATTGCTGGTGACTGCCTCTTATCTCCAGTTCAGACAAATAATTGTTTTCGATGTTTCGTCGATTTCTAATTTTGAACGAGACGAACTGCTCGAACAAGTCTCATCTCTTTATCATATTGAATCAATCTACTTATTAGGAAAACCATCAAGAACAAAACAAGAAAAGGAAAAGACTTTAAATCATTTTAACAAAGTTTGTATATTCTGCGAGGATTTGGACGAGCTTGTTGTTCAATGAGCATTGAACACAGCGAATAATTGCCGCATATCAGGTAAACAGTGCATTGAAGTAGGTGACGAAGATACTGCTAGTAAACATTTTCAGCGAGGAATGAGTCTTTATGATAGTCGTAGCAAGTTCATTAAAACATCTTATCATAATGTATCCCAAACATCCTTTTGCTTGGCGAGGACTATGAAATAAAAGGAAATATATTTTTCTTTTCTTCAAAACTAATAACTATAATATTTACCCAAAAAAAAAAGACTTATTAATCATGTTTATACGAAAGTTTTAAATTTCATGACAAGTCGTAACAACAGCATATCGATGCGTTCTGTCCCTGACAATAAATATGGACGATTTGATCTTCTCTTCGATCAAAAGATGTATAGGCGTTTTATTGACTCGCATATGTGCAAAAACCAAATACGTACTCAAGTCAGAGATCAACAGATGGATGTTCGCTTTTTTCTTCCAGATACTCAACTAACATCTATTATCAATGACTTCCTGAACATGCAGAGACGTATAAATATATATATTGTCGGGATCAAGCTTCGATACATTTAATTATACAAAACTATCGAAGGCGCTGCCTTCATGTGGTATTTTCTGAAGACGAACTAGAATTTCAAATTGTATTGTTGTAGTCATTAGCAAAGCAAGAACCTGAGAATTCGACGCAGTGTGATGAGATAGTATCGAAAGCTTTGACACAATTAGAATGTCTTCGCCACGGGTTAAAACAAATAATGACAACAGGATTAGAGGAAGAGTCAACTGAACTTCGTTAGAATTCTATATGATTCTCTTAAGATTACTAATTTTTCTCGCTACCAATTATTTTGTAATTACTTTTTTAAACATAATTACTTATTCTATGTAATTAGGGGCGCTATTAACGATAGAAAGAAAAGAAAACGACTGATTGAATGTTTTGACATCAAATACATATTAATGTGTCTCCATAAAGGAGATTTTGAAAGTCTTTAAGTATGACTTAACACAGATAAGACAATCACGTATCATACCTGTGCTTTGAAATAGTTTAACTCTATAATCGATTTTTCGTTTGATCAAAATTAATGTATTATTTAAATTAAATATTTTACACATTAGACTATAATGATGAACATACTTTTCAGTTGAGTTCTATTTCCAGTTTCTACTCAAAATTACAAAACTGTCATTAAAGGTTTCACAGTTTAAATTTCAAACAATGTAAGCGATAAATCAAAAGGACAACCTGCATGACTAGACAGATTTAGATATATTTCAAAGCAAGAAACACTGTCTCGTCAAGGGTAAAACGACTGCTATCGTTTTGTTCTTGATTTTTATTCTGGTGATTTTCGATTGTATAATATTAAGAAGTTCAATCCAATGTCCGTAAATGCATTGTTTGTGTATAACGCGTCATATAGAAAAGGAGCATACTGAAATGTAACTTGGACGAATTATGTCAGTATAAGTATTTACAAATAAATGCATCTTGCATCATTAGTTCACTTGATTATACTTTTGTTGATTTATTTTTTCCTTTCAATACGCTTTCCGATGCTCTAGTATGTAAATATATCTTAATTATATTTCAGGACATATCTTTCTATTTTTTGTTATTATAATGTTACAAAAAGCTGACTTTTGATTGAGTTTCACATCTAAATCATTAATCAACACTAGATCAATGAATTCGATACTAGATAAAATATATAAAATGCGTGCATTGTATGTATAAACAACAATACCCAGGAGAATCATTCCGACAGTAAGAATCTATCGGATTCCGATAAGGGTCAGACAGTGAATATACCGAATACACCATATGTGTTTCAATAAAACCGACGAAATCTTATGGGATTCCTAGACACGGACCTACAGTCGGATCATTGTTATTGGATCCAATCGGATCCGATGTCGGATTTTAACGAGATTCAACTCTATCGAATCACTCTTGCGCTCTGATAGCTCAAAATGCTTATTTGATCGTGAACAAGAAAATAATTTTTTTCCGTCGGAACCGACAATAGGTCCGTGTCCAGGGATCCTATCGTATTTTTCCTGGGAGTCGGATCCCATAGAATTCGATAAGATCCGTTGTCGCATTCATTCACCTGGGTAGTTTCAAAGTTAAAATTAGAAATATATGAAAAGCTACTAAATTTGTTTTTGATTGCTATCAAATGGCATCAATCATCTTCTAATGACATCTATTAATAAAAAAGGAATGTACGAAAAATTCGATTATTCATTTGTAAAAACTTTCGATTATTTTTCTACTATTCAAGTATCATTCGATTTTTAGTCTTTCAATATAATATTTATTATTTATTAGTATTTCAGACTGACTCATGTCTTGATCATAGACAAAAGAAAGAAAGTAAAAATAAATGAGTTTGTCACAAAGAGAAATGCATCGCATCATAGTATAGCATGGTAAAAGATTTGTGTCCAGTCGTTTAATTTTTATTTATCATTCTATCAGAAGTATACTTTAACAATTTATTTTTCCTTAATATAAATCTTTTGTGTGTGTGTGACGAACAAAGACTTTTCCCTTTCGTGTCTACTACATTTGTTATTGAAATTTCTCTTCGCTCGTTTTTCCATATTGCGGCGCTGTATTCATATATATTATTTTCATTTGTTTTGACACGTAAAATAAGAAATCTTTATGAAGTTAATAAAGACTATCTTGAAAAAGAAAAAAATAAACAAGAGAAATGGTATGCTTACTTCACATGAAATTTCGTCTTAGTTGGACTAATTATTTAGCATCGTTGGTTCACGATTTTCCAATATTATAACCTAATATAAAAACATCAATAATTATTTCATTAGATTCTTTGCATATTTCTTTTACATTCTTTTCAATGACTCATAGAAATAATCTACAAAAACAAATATGAATTTATTTTATTTTCTTAAGAAGTAAATATTACCTTGTTAGATTGATGACAAATATAAGAGAAATAAATTTTACATTAAACATTATATTATTAGTTTAATGTCATTATTCAACATAATAGTAGTAATCTTTTTCCATACCATGACACAAAACAGTTAGCTTCTTTTCTGTCTTTCCAAGAATTTTCTATACGATATTTGAATAAATATCTCTCGTTGGTTAATTTTAAAAAATACGAATATTGAGTGTCCTTTTTCCTGCCAGAGTAACTAAAAAAATTTAAACAAAGCTGTTCTCTATTTCAGATCCTATATTTAACACAAGCAATGTCAACAACAATACGAAGTAAAGAAAATGATTGTGATTTTCCTTTATTTAAAACACCACTGCGTACTGCTATGCATACACCAGGTAAAAATTTATCCGGAATAAAGTAAAATCTTAAGAATTTAAAAACAATTTCTAGTACGCAATCGTATGTTATCATCAGCGACAATGAATGATATAGCTTTTTATTCAAATCATATCAAGAGTCTCAAATTTACTGGTACAACCAGTATGAATGATTTACAATTGTGTAATGATACAATAAAAACACCAATTCGTTTAAATAAAATTAAACTTTCAACACCAGTATCTATTCAACGCCGTCGTGCCTTAGGACTTGTGAATAACAATAATCCGATATGTCATACATTACCTAATGATGATCCTGCATTATTAGCTAATTTTAAAGAAGTAAATAGTAAACTGGATGAACCTGTCATAGCTCAAGTCTCATCTACTAATATGACACGTTCTAATTCAGAAGATGATCTTCCACAAATAAGTAGTCATTCTTATGAAGATACATTTGATGATCTTATACCAACTGATGAACGCATTGAACGTATGCTTACCAATCAAACAAATGGTATCAATTTGTTTGCCTTTCATGCTGGCATTGAAAATACGATTCGATATCAATCACCACATTGTTCTCGTATTGATGTATCCAGTCTACTTGATATGCTCAATTAGACATGGATTTCGAAATATTTCTTTTTTCAAATGTTATGAATCGGTTTTTGTCCATAATCACGCAAATCTTTTTTTCTTCTTCTCACTTAGTTTCGGATCTCAGAAATTTGACTGTAGAAATGTTTTCTTTTTTCTTACTTATTTTTTTGGTCGCTGTGTATATCTGTCCTCTAGCCTATTGACTGTATGTGTGTTTGTGTTTAGAAACTTGTCATAAAATAAATACTACGAATGACTCTAAAAATAAAATAAATTTTCATGTTTTATAGATTAATTGAAAAGAAAACAAATTGTTTTTTTTTATGGATAATTTACCAGCAGTTGGTGATCGTAATACACAAACAATTGTATGTTCATTCTGTGATGATATTATACTTCGTCCACAAACAGCCATTTTAACAAATAAACCAACATTATTACCACAAATGAACATTGAAAAAACTCCGTCATCAGATACAGAAAGTAATCGTCTGTCAATCAATGGTAGTGATCATATATGTGATTCATTAGAATCATTTTGGCTTGTATCGGATATGTTTACATTTGAAAATGTTGGTTTTTCAAATACAGTTAATAATCAAACAAAATATCTTGTTTGTGCTAATTGCGAACGCGGTCCAATAGGGTTTTCTCCGATAAATCTATCAACTAGACAATTAGAAAAAGAGTTCTATGTTGCTATTGACAGAATTAAATACAAATAATCATTTATAAGATACATTCTTTTGTGCATGAAAAAAAGCAATTATTTTTTTTTGTTCAATCCAAATAGAGAAATAACACAAAACAATTTTTTTGTTTTGTTTCAGATGTCGAACCATAAATGGAATATGAAACAAAACTATATGCTAGCGTTTACTGTTTGTAAATATGGTTTGAACTCAGAACGATGGGATTCAATTGCGAACGATCTCGCTGATTTTATTGAGACAACACCACAAGTAACTACTTGTAGTTATTTTGAAACTAATTCATCCTTATTCCGGTACTGCTTTTTTCTTCACAGATTTGTAAAGCACAATTTAGCCTTTTGTGTCAACAATACAGTCAAGACTGGTAAATAAAGAGAATATTGAACGAATTTGTGGAATACGACTTAAAAAAATTGTTTCGCAGTACGGAACGGAACGAACGTTATTGCTGTACGACAAATATCATATATTAATAACGTCTCGTTCTAGTAGATGACCTAACTTATTACACTTTACGTGGGTTAAATTAAACACCAAATTAGGAAATGTGTTCAAAAATAGAAAGAATCTTTCTCGTGTTAACCACAAGAAAGATTTTGTTTTAGTTGTTCTGGGAATGTGCTAGGAACTTTTTCAGACAGATTTACTTTGTCTAAAAAATGGTATGCTTATAAGCGTTAAGAGATAAACATAAGCTACATTGTATTCTCATAACCATATGTGAAGGTTAAATTTTCTTTGAAACAAATTCGTTCATACAACTTTACCAGTAGTATGTTTGCTGAAGTGTTTTATATCGAAATTTTTCTTCTTTCAAGGCAAGAAGAATTAGCTGAACCTCTTGATAGCTATGTGTTTTCAACAATAAAACGTATTTATTATGGTGATCTATGTGGAAGAATGGCTGAATCAAGAGATTTGCTTATGGTCATGTATGATTTCATACGTTTGTTTAAAACTGGTCGGATTAAACCAAATGATATAAGTGATATTTTACATGATATTAAAAATAAGTAAAAGAATCAATCTCTCTTGTTTGTGTTATTATTATGAAATTACTTCTACGTTTTGTTTCCTCTTAGTGTTTCAACTGATAGTAATACCCAAGCTAATGAACGAGACCAAAAAATAGAAATGCTTGGGCGTCTTAAATCACATATGACAAAACAAGTATCGATTGTAAAAATCATTTTCATAATTAAAATTTTAGTAGAGCCAAATAGTCTAAATAGCTTTCTTTTTCTCTTTTATTAGCATCAGTATTCATCATGTCCAGATGAATTGCTACCTCCGCCACCAGTCTTTCATCACCAACCAATAATTAAACTTCATATTTCTCAAGAAGAACCGGTCGAAGCGCAACTTGAAAATGATCGTCAAGTACCGTCAATTGACAATCATATTAATTCTGTAACAACAGATGGATCGTCATTTCCAATAATCGCACAGTCAAATAATGTTTTTCTTAAAGATGAAAAAGATTCTTCAAATAATAATAATAATCAATCAAGTGAAGCTGATATCGAAGAAATTGAACTTAGTTCAAATAATGATGATGATGATGATGATGATAGAATCGAAACAGTACACACACCTCATAATGATGAACCCATAAATAGTACAAATATAGTTATTGAACAGGATGAATCATCATTTATGTCTGCTGAACAAATGGAAACAAATGAATCATTAACTATTCAGCCACCACCACCACCACCAGCAGCAACTTCTGAAGTATCTAATTCAAACGATAGATATTTATATGAACATGCAAATAGTACTGGTATTAGTAATCAATCAACATCGGATACTCGACTATCGACTGAAGAAGGAACATCATTCAAGTATATCTAATATTTATGTTCTTCGTTTCTTAGTTCATGATTCATATTTCTAGTAGTAATGTTCCATTGGTAGCATCGAATCGTTATCTGAATGCAAATGTAAGTAGTTCGAATGATAACTACATGTTCGGTACTGATCAAGTACAACCGACACAAGATCAAGATCGTCATGTAACTGAAAATGAATCGATTTCGACCACATCAAGACGTGTTTCTGTTGAAGACAATGAAACGAACCAAATGGATACGACTGAACAAAGTCTCGATGCTCACACTGATGTTACAGTACAGAGTAATCATCATGCTAGTTTTACTGTTGATGAAACAGCATCAAATGCAGATACTTCTAAAGCTTCAATTACATCAAAATTAAATGAAAATGATGAATCGACAGTAGCAAATAGTTCGAAAAGAAAATCACGGTATAAAATTGAATCTTTTAGAACAAAAACGAAAATCACATTTATCTTATTTTTTGTTAAGCTTGAGAACAGTCTCAATCACAAACAATTATCGTAAATCAATTATGTCAGTTCTTACTAATTTAAAAACTGCTAAGTAATATAAATTTCAATTACGTTCCTTTTTATGTATTAACTTACTTTAGATATGGTTCTGATTTTGCTAAACCACTTAAGTCATTTAAACTACCTGAAGAATACTATGTTCATGTCAAGAAACCATTAGATATACCTGAAATACGTGAACGTATGAATAATGGTGATTATGATGATAATCTTCTATTATTTGAACGTGATATTTTATTAATGTTTACTAATGCTTTATCAATGTATCATCGAGATCTAGATATTCACGGGCATGCGCAATTCATGTTAAATTATGCTATGGAATTATTTCTAGTAAGAAATTTTTCATTTTTATGATGCATGACCCAAAAAGAAAGATTGAAGTATAGAGATAGAAATCTGAATCGTGTTTTCTAAAGACGACAATGAAAGTTCCTGATAGGAACTTCGTGTACATAAGAAAAACTATCTTTGATCTGCTAATTATTATGATTGCAGCATAGAAAAGTTTTAAAAGAGTCTTCAAAATATGAATTTCTATCTATCAAGTTTCGAATACCATTATTAGATGTTGATTCAATATATTTCGTTAGTTTTTTACTATCATTTTCTTTGAATTATTATCTTCGAATTCAGATCGATGACATATTGATAAATATTCGGAGTCATTATTACATTCATCAATCATTGTACTTATTTCAATACGTAAGTCATCACTAGATCTATTACGATTATCAAAGTTTGAATTTTCCTTGTTACAAATGAACGCACGTTGTTGTGAATCATGACTGATACAAATAAAGTTTAGTACTAATCCTTGCCTAGCTAACAATTGCTATTTCTAGGGGTGTCAATTTACATTTTATTTTATTTAAATTTAACTTCGTGAAAAGTTAATTTAATTTTAAATTAAATTCTATCAAGTTAAATTTAAAATAAATTAAAATTTTTCTGATGCGAAAATTTAAATTTAAATAAAATTTAAATTTTCAGAATTTAAATTTAATTTAAATTAGCTTTTTGAAAATTTATTTCTCGATTTAATAAATTTTTTAAATTTAAATTTTAAATTTAATAAATTGTTTTGGATGGGATACACATCGTTGCTACAAAGAAACTACGTGACTTTAACGGTAGTAAAATACTAAATGAGAGGAAAACCTAGTATTTTAGGTTAATATTTGTTCATAATAGTCAAAATTTCTCTACAAATTATGCAGGATCCTTCATCTTTCTTCTTCAAAATATTAGGATACTCATAAAAATATATTTAATAGCACAATTCATAGAAGAATGACTAGTTTTAACTTTAGAAAAGAGGAAACATACTCAAATTTGACTTTAAATAGTAGCAATCAAGCCAAAAACTGTTTATCTACTAGTTTTCAAAATTTAACTAATTCGAATTTCAAACAATTTAATTTAAATTTAGTTAAATTTAAATGATACAAAATTTAAAATTTAATTAAATTTAAATTTCTTGAGTTTAAATTTTATTAAATTTAAATTTTCCTGCTCAATAAATTTAAATTTATTTTAAATTTAAATTTTTGAAAATTTATTTCTCGATTTAATAAATTTTTTTAAATTTAAATGTGACACCCCTAGCTATTTCCTTTCCTCGAAGAAAATATGCTTTCCTTTGTTATATGACAAGATTTTCTTTCGTAGACATTTATCAGCATTTGTTCAATAGAAAATGTTTTTTTAATTTAGTATCTTACCATAACACTCGAATCTTGTAGTATTGCAAGAAGTTTAAGTAAAAAAAAATTTTGAAACAATATATTTTGAAATCTAACGTGTTTTCATCCGATTAACAAGAATGACTGGATTGTATTTCACATTTATAATCTCAAGAATTATGCTTACAGCTTTTTGATTTCAATAAACATTAAATTGCCTTTGTCTATTTCTAGCCTATTGAAAACGCGCGTACTCCGTGGAAAAATGATGATAATCAAGTTGATGATAATGATTCTTCAAGTATGTTTCATCCTGATAATGAAACGGATAGTGATGATAATATATTGAATACTTTATCAAATATTCGAACACCTTCGAAATTATCACCATCGTCGTCATCCAGTCTTATTGATTCATCAACAAAAGGTCTGCGACGTCAAGCAACACCAGATCATCGAATACATAAACGTCAACGTAAAACGATTCAATAATAATTGTTATTATTGTTTTGTTATACTTCTACTATCTCTTTCATTAGGACTGCAGTTTTTACGTATTTGATTTTTTTTGTATATAGTTATATATGTTAATAATAATTTCTTGTTACACAAAAAAAGCCATTATGTTATTTCTTATATTCTTGCTATAATGCAACTATGTTGATTTGAAATGCTTGAAAAAAAATAAAAATAAAACTTCGTCTATAAAGAGAAAATAAAACTATCTATTCGGGCAGAAGATAATTTCGATCTGTAATACCACTATTACTATATTTCAAATGGACGAGCGCTTTATTTGTGGAAACATCTGCAGTTGCTGGTGCATGTGCAGAATGATGATAGCGTTGCGCGGAATTTTGAATATTTTGATACTGAACTAAATGAACGCGTGATTGAGTACTTTGCTGCTTTTGTTGTTGCTCTTCTGGACGAACAGTCATGGGTGCAGATGGTATAGATCGTTTAGGACTACGTGTAGATACGGGTTCAACACCATTAATTTTGCTTGGTAATAAATTAGACGAATCGGAAACATTGTCAGGACTATCTGGTTGAACAGGTACTTGTGATGAAATATTGTTTGAATGATCAATAGGAATATCAAACATAACATGAAGTGTTTTACTACGTTCTAAATAATGAATTGAATCATCATTCTTCTTTCCGATAACTGCTGGTAAGTGAGTTGTGGATGCATTGGCTGATGTTTGACGTGTGTGAAAATTTTTCACAATAGAGATTAAACGTGTTTGAGGTAATATATCGGAATGTGCTGGTTGCCGATATGCTGAACGACGCTCAAGTAATCGTGTATTTGTACTATTATGAATACCAGCTGATCGAGGTGGCGAATTTTCACTCACAATTTTTTTCACCGAAAGTGACAGATGATCAGAAGAAGTAAAAGATGCTGAATCTGATGTAAAAGGTGATCCAAGCGAATTGTCTTAGAAGAAGAAATCAAGAATTTATCATTTCTTTTCTCACTAAATCAAATACCTTTTAATGCTGGCGCAGTAGTTTTAGAATCTTGACGTGGTTTTTCAAGTTGTAGTTTTGCTTGTACTAATTCTTGATGAGTCCGCTTAATCATGGAATATTTTTGCATCAATTCATGAATCATTAAAGTATTACCAGATCCTAATGTACCTTTTGGTTCATAACCTGTAGATGTTTGTTTGATATTTGCAATTAAATTTTTTGATGACATCGGTTTTTCTGATGTGCCGGATTGCAAAGTATCATCAGTACGATTTGTTGAAGATGATAGACGGCGAGCTTCTTGACGCGTACGATGACGTTTAATAGTTTTATTTGATGTCTTAAAGTCCGATTTACTTGTATTACTACTTTTACTTGAACGTGGTCGTTCTTCCGTTGGATCTGTTAGATAATCTTCATAATGATAAACACGAGGTATAACAACTGGTTCAGGTTTTTTCGAAAGTGTTTCATCAGTTGTTGTAGTAGTAATGGTTATTGTTGCTGTTGCTGTTTTTATGATGCTCGATCGAAGACTTTTGATAGATGATGATTGAGGTCCTTGTTCTGTTATTTTCGAATCAGATGTTGGTACTGGTGGTACTGGTGGTAATGGTGGTAATGGTGGTACCGGTGGTGGGGGTGTTGTTGTCGCTGTTGTTATTCGATTTATATGCCCATCATCATTATTATCATCATCATCAGCACCAGGTTTAGGCAACCAAATTTCTAATGAACATTTTTGTCTAACTTTACCAGTATGCGCAACAGATCTTTCATAAGTTATTGTTTCAAGTGGTAAACTACTGAACGTTTTTTGTGATTTAATTCGTTTATGTGCTGATGATGAAATACGAACATTTGCCGTTGCTGATTTTTCATGATTTGATATAAAATTTGTTTCATTTAATCCATCTATTGATTCTCGTCTAGTGAAATCAATCTTTAATTTTGAACTAACATGTTTATCAAGTTTTGTTCGTACAGCTATTAAACGTTTAAGTGTAGGCGAATTAGCACGTAAAAGTTCAACGGTAGGTCGTGCTGATGTAGCTAACTTTGTTGAATCATTCGTATTATGATGACCAGAGAATATACTAGCTATATCATCTTTTGTTAATCGATTATCGAAATTCGTACGTAGGACTTCGGCGTCATTAGATAATTTCGGATCACTACGATAGCTTGAAGGTGCAGGCGCAACACGATCAAGTATAGGGAAGCCTATTGTTTTTGAATAAAAAGAATAACAGAATTCTACTTTGTATCGTATTTTATGCACAGTGACATTCAAAAAATAAAATATTTCAAGAAAGAAGAACCAAGATTAGCATTTACCTTTATTACGTTTCGTTGTCATTTAAAACTACAAGGTAAAATCCTATGACTTATCTCTAATCATTTTTGTTTTGTCTTTGCAGTATTCGCTAAAATATCGAATTTGAATGTTAACTCAATACATGTGTCCTTTTTTTTTATAATATTCTGTCACATATATGAATTTTGTTTCGAGTTTTTAGCTGTAGGTAAGTAAACATAAAATTTTTCAACTGTTTCATTTAATTGGCCATATTTTTCTTTTTCTTCGTCACACATCGCTTTACTTTTGTTTGTCTTTACATTACTTCACACATTTATTTCGCTTTTTTAAAATCCATTGACATTTTGATGTATGTCTTCATGTTTGTCAATGTTTAAGCATAACATTTTGCAGATCCTATGTATGAAGATGCAAATGTTATTGAAACCTTATGAAAATCATTTAGAAGGCTTTGCTGTTATTTGTTTTTAATAAAAAATTTGACAAGCAGTTTTATATTGGAATGCAGATTATTTTTCGCTTTATTAATTCTAATTTGCATTTTGATTTCATTAATCTAAAAATAAGACAGCCATATAATATTGCTGTTGTCTGTTTCTCGTGCTGTTTTAATATCACACATCAATTTTTAGAATATGTGTTTTTTGTTTTATCTTCAATAAATGAACTGAAACGTTTGTTTTTTCAAAAATGTTAGACGAATAATTAGGTAAAAAAATGATGGCTATAGATATACAAGTCTTTCGACAAGATAAAACAAGAATAAAACAAATACTATCAAGTAAGTATTTGGAGATGCTTAAATAATCATTCGGTAATCGATCCTACCGTTTATTTAGTATTTCACATGAGCAATATCATCTTAATATGAATGAATATATATATTTGAAGGACATAATTTATAATCTTTGATATCCATAAAATTATTTACGACAATTGAAAACTAAAACGTAATAAAAGAAAATTAAAGGCAATAAACATGAAAGAAAGACAGTATTAACTAAATAATATAGAACTAGCCTGGTAAGCACGTAATAGTATATTGTATTTTTCCTTCAGATAGAAAACAAAGTTATTCAATCGTTTCTTTTTCATACTTATCTATGATAGTAATCAATATGATGACTTTTTAATTACAGAAGAAGTTTTTCTGTTTTATAAATGCTCTCGAAACCTGATGATTCAATCGAGGTTACAGGTAAAAAATAACTACAGTACGTACGAATCATCGTCACTATTAGCATAATCTTAAGTCTACACTTTGATAAAAAAAAACTGTTTGTCATTGCTGACAGTTCATTGACAATAGATATCTTTTATATTCTTATATTTTCTTGATGTAATTAAATAAAGTTTAAGGACAAATATAAAATATAAAAAGTCCACCATGGTTTTACTTTCGAAACATTCTACTGGCAGATAAACTAGAAGATTACGATACTCCTAAATCTCATACATAAATAATGACTCGATATCAGATGTACGATATCCTAGGAACAATACTACAGTAAATATTTACTTTGACATAATATCATAGGTGAAAATGCACAAGGACTATTAATTTGATAAAACATTTATCATGAATATTGACAGAAATAACTGACAAATTCTAACCTTAAAATTATAATTTTGTTTTAGATGATTAAATTTATCTTTATCTTAATTAGCATTAAACTTGCATATGGCTATCCAGACGATGCACCCAATAGCATCTGTACCGTAATGTTGCCTCATCATGATGTTTCTCCAAAAATATGTCAACCAAAATATATTATTCAATCCGATACATCTGAATATGATATTAACCAGATTATTCGAAGTAATATTATTCATTTAAAAAACTGTGTGAAACACACAACTTGACTGCCTGAGAAGTTCATTTCCAGTTTAGTCGTCGTAAAATCAATATAAAACTGTCACTTCATTTCACCAGATTATTTTGAAGTTGGCTACAAATCAATTTTTATTGTTATCTAAGATGCTGCATCAGAGATATAGAAATCTTTGTTTTTGTGGGCATTCTATGCGAATCTCTTTCTACATAGAAGAGTTTCACAGAATGCTCACAGGAAAATCATATCGATACCTATGATATAGAATCTTCTTACATATGAATAAAAGTTGATGTATAATCAAATCCAAAATAACCTTGTAAAATAAAATCAAGGTCGAATCTCGATTTTGAGATTAATGAAATAGGCTTAAATTACTCGAACAGCAAAGCCAATAATTTGATAAAATTCTTTCAATTTATATTGTTCTTTATTTTGCTTTTAATTATAGTTACTGTTCGTGGCTCAACAGATACTGATTATTTCAAAGGATTTCTTCTAGTTGCAAAAGATCAAAATAATCAACACATCATTGGTACTTGGTCTTTATCAAATTCATCAATTAAAACAATTTCGTGTAATGGAACAGATAATACAGTCATAACTCATTTTTCAACTGAAAATAAGTTACAAATAGCCGCATTATGGCATGCCCCATCATTCATATCTGAAGGAAATATTTTTATGAAGTCAGTACTTTTTATTTTCAATGCATATAAATATATTCGAATATCATACATACGTATATAGAGCAACTATTGTTACATCATATGATGAGATTTATGTTGATTGTTTTAACATTACACTAAAACCTAAACAAGTATGCTTAATTTTGACATTGATCTAAGTAATATTTTCAGTTTCCTCTTAATTTCATTCAGAGTAATTCTTTACGCGTTCAATCGATATCAACAAATATTGAAACACGTATGATAACAAAACCAAATACAAAGATAAGATGGGATTATAGTGATAACATAGTAACAGTAATAATGACATCAGAACCAGTCAATGTTGGAGAATGGACTGCTATTGGTTTTTCACTTGATCAAGAAATGGTAAGGAAAAAAGAAATAAACTTCTTATTCTTAATTTTGATAAATTGATTGTTTCTATAAAAGGGTGATGAATACATATTTGTATGTCAAGTTTCATCTACAAGTAATGCATTGCTTCGACGAATGCATACAAAATTTGGCAAGCGACCGTAGTTATTATTTTCTTTTAAATCCTGTTAGTACATCTTTAATTGTATCGAATAGCCCATTGCCGTCTAGTGTACCAGTAAATATTAGTAGCGCTGTATATGAGAATGGTGGTGTAACTTGCAAATTTTCATTTGAAACAAACTCTACACAAGCGGATAATGAATCAGCACCAATAACCATCGGAGAAAACTATTATCTAATTTCTGCAGCAGGAAATCTCAGAACAGAAGGTATAATTTTTAAGAAATTCTTCTGGTCACAATTTGATAAACGTGTTTTTATCATACTAGAACAAGTAGCTAAGCATGATTTTACATTTGTGTCAACTAAAACATATCAATTACAAAATTCTGAAGTTATTGATCTTGACGAATCATTTGTAAGTTTAGCTGGCGTAGTTTACAGAGTTATCCATAGATGCAACCATATTTTATATTTCATAGACAACTACTACAGCAGCTTCACAAACAAACGATATTAGAGTTAATATTACTTGGTCATATGCTGGTAGTATAACGACTGTGAAAATGATGATTAGTAATTTAAAAATATCTCAATGGCTTGCAATGGGTCTTTCACGTGATGAATCGATGGTATTTTATTTGATTATATTTTACAGAATAATAATTATATTTTCTTCTATTCAGGGACGCGATCATGTATTCATTTGTCAACGTTTAAATAATAATGCAATTTTACTGGAACGTTTTATTAATCCAGAAGGTCGTACGCGACCAGCTTTAGCTAGTACAATAGTTAATCCAGGTGGTAGTTTTAATATTAGTCTTCAAAAATTTGAAAATGGTATAACATATTGTGACTTTACTTTGTCTAATTTCGCTGGTACACAACGTCGAAAACGTCAAAATAGTTTTCCTGCACTTTCTCAAACGGCTAGTTATCAACCACTCATAGCAATAGGAAATTTAGATAGTTCGAGTAAGTGTATTAATGTTATTATATATATTTAAATCAAAGAGGAACTTCTATTTGCAATTTATAGATAATCTAATGCAACATGCACAGAATTCACGAGTATCACTATCGCAAACTGTTTCACTTAATAGAAACGAAATAATTATCTATGATCTACAGTCCGTTGGATCGGATTCAACAGGTCTAATGAAAGCACATGGTATCATTATGGTATTTACTTGGATAGTGCTTGTTTCAACAGGTATTCTTGTCGCACGTTATTTTAAACAATCGTGGCCAAAGTCAAAAATCTGTGGTAAAGCTGTTTGGTTTGGTATTCATCGTACAATAATGACATGTGTTGCTATCTTAACATTAGTTGCATTTATTCTTATTCTTGTCTATAAAAAAGGCCAATGGATATCACAGAAAAATCAACGTGAATTTGCTCATTCAATAGTTGGCATACTTGTCATAAGTTTTTCTATAATTCAACCATTTATGGCATTATTTCGTTGTAATCCAGATGCTCATTATCGATTCATATTTAATTATGTACATGCAACTGTTGGTTTTAGTGCATTAGTATTATCAATAGCAGCGATATTTCTAGCAATGTTTTTCACACAATTTCAATTTCAATTAAATAAAGAATGGTCAATTTTAGTTGTATGGTCATGTTGGTTACCTATTGCTGTTATTATATTTGAAACGATTGAATTTTATTTCCGAAAGAAAAATTCATCATTAACAGGCAAAATAGATGTATATGATATGAATAATCTTCATGCAAATTCTAAAAATAAACCAGAAACAATCCAATCGATAGAGAATCCTACAAAAGATCGAATAAAGCTATTAGCTCTTTTACTTCATATTATATTTGCTTTTGGATTAGCATTAGCATTGATGATTCTTATTGGTAAATCATAGAAATATTCAAAAACTGTTACTGTAAATACATATATTGTAATATCAAATTTATTCATATATTCATGCACTTTTATTGTTCATTGGATATATAATATATAAAAACATAGAATAAACTATGATATGAGAGATGTCAATACAAGAAAATTAACATTAGAATGATGCTTTTTGTAGATCTCAACAGTGTAAAACCTTTTTTTTTATCGAATAAAAGAAGCATCATAATACAAAATTCAATTCAAACTTTTTCCAACTGATTTTTACATAACAAGGCATTCAGTCTATGCTAAAACTTTTGAATAAAACAGAGATAGTTTATCTATTCGACTAACTTGAATAAAAAATAAAAATAGCGTTTCCAATTGATGTTGTCTAGGGCTATAAAAAAAGTTATATTTTGACTTCAAAACACTTGCTAATTCGTTTTATTTTAAAGATCATATAGACAAAAACTGAACGAATTTTGATATTATCTTGCTTTTTAATGAGAATTCTTTTGATTTACACTTATGTTGTTGTCATTCCAGTTGTGCAAAAAAGAAGAAAACAAAAGTAACCAATGTTTTACTTGTGTCAAGGTACTCTATGAAACTTTACTGAATATATCATCAACAAATTTGAAATTCTCATGAATTATTTCTCAATTCAAACAACATTAGTCTAGCTAACAATGTGTTTAACTTCACGATTGCAAATATCATATTACTAGATAGGAATCAACTCTGTTGACGAATGATTCTCAAACATACATTAGGTGACGAAAAGAACCTCTCACACTTTTTATTTTTTTTAATAATGCATGAAAATAGCATCGACTGAAAAATAAAGTGCGATAATTGATATATGTAAGTTTAAGTAAGAACAATCTAACAGACTAAAATTGATATCTTTGTTAGAAATCTCACATGTTTTGTTCACACACATTAAGCACGGTGTATCGTTGAATCAATATGAAGAAGAATATTTCAAGAGGTACTTGAGGCATTGAATTTCCTTTTTTTTTTATTTACGACATTCGAATCAGCAAATAGAAATTTAAACTACATGTTATACTCTTTATTGTAATCCTATAAGCCTAGTAATGGATAGAGCAACAATTGATCATGAATCAACAACAACAACAACAGAACTATCTGATAACGTTGGTCATGAAAGTGAAACGTTACGTAGTACCTTACTGATTGGATTCTTTTTATGAATGAAATCATACAGGAAAGCAGTACTCATTACATACTGCACAACGATTTATTGATCATGATGATGAACTATGAGCAGTGTAACATAAAAAGGGAAATTTTTGAATACTATTACGACGATTGTAATATTTGACATGAATACAACATACAGACAGATATTTTTTAATTTCCATCAAATAAGTGTTGTGAGACCATTGAATACTATTCTGAATTAAAATTTGAGTCAGAAAAATCTAAAGTCAACTGGCTTCTATTTTTGGCATTGACTTTATAGATGTAATTATAAGTAAGTTATTGTAAAGCCCTCAAAGCATTTATGACATTAATGGTTTGCTACCTTGAATTTGTGTATTTCTATTCAATGAAGTTCAACAAATTCTACTTGACCAAGATTTGGTGGAAACATACGATGACATCTGATGCGAATTTAAATTCCATTTTGAAATATTTTCTAAAGAACATCAACTAAAAATATTCATTTGTAATCGTTCAATTTCTATTGACTATACCTATTGTAAAACAAAGTTCAGAGCACTATAACAACATAGGTAAAATGTTTTTTTATCATAATTAAAGTGCTTTTCTTAGAGCTGATTGGTTAGGATGCATCGAAGTTTCTCACAAATATTACTTTTACATGTTTTTAATTGATCGAGCTATTTCAGTGAAGAAAAAAGTAAAGATTTATTAAGCCGGATCATAAATAATAACCAGATTCGTGAAGAGTTATTATCTAGTACAGTGCTTTCTCGATTGAATGTATTCATAATCAAATATTTAACTTTCTAATCAAAATACTGGATTTTTTTATTAACCAAGATGAATAATCGAGAGTCACAATTAAAATTTACTGAACAATATTATTCTATTTTTGAAAACATGTTTTTCATATTAATTTCTTCTTTAGTAAGGTTTTTGTTATTTGCAATTTGCAAATAATAGAAATGGAAATAATCAGTCAATGATATCATTTTTCATGTAATTTAATGAGCTTGATCAAGGAAGAAATTTAAGCTCTCTGAGAAAAAGTCGCCTTTACACTAAACAAAACAACTTTCATCAAAACAAGTTATTCACTATAATTCAGTGTTAGAGTGTGTGGGTATGTGCAAAAATCTATCTATAAACTATCATTATTGTGACATGAACGTCAGTAGACATTAGTTGAATTCGAGTTTACATTGAATGAAACAATCTTGAAAATTCTATACAGTAAAACGAAAGGCAGGGATTGTAAATAATTTGTTTTAAATGATGCAAAGAATCATATGATCGTAGATGTTAATTGTTTTTTTCATTCCAATTAGGATCCTATCAATTTAATCTATACTTTAACATAGAATAAATGAATGATTCTTTTTTACTACTAGAAATAATTAAAACTATTTTCATCATTAATGACTTCCTTCTCTCATACGTAGATCCATCTGGTTTGATCGATTATACAAAATAATATCGTAAAACTTGATTTGAATTGCCAATTGATTAAACGAAAAGATTTTAAAATAATAAAGAAAATTTGATCGTCTGTCTATTGTGATCAAGTAAAAAAACCCTTTAGGATACGAATCAACAAAGGACAGTTTTATTGCTCTTGAAAAAAAACGAAAAATTTGTTTCATTTTCTCTCTCTCAGGCTATTAAAATTATTGTTTACATCAATCACACTGTGCTCAATTTTACATCAATTTTAATATTTTGATTGAGTTATTCTATACTGTGCATTTCTACTTGGAAAGATTTTCTTTTGCTTCTTTTTGCTCTCGTTTTCTGTATTATATTAACTGCTAGTGTGTTGTACTGATTTTATTTTTGTTCACTTGTGCGTTATGAGCGTTTGTCTATTTCGTTTAACAGAAGAAACAAAGAAAAAAAAGAGGCAATAAGGATGCTTTATGTTAATACGTAGCATACATGACATAATGTTAAACACACATATGAAAAGAATTAGATTTTACGAATACTAAACAGCCTTTTTGTTGTTATAAGTAGCGAGAAAAAGAAACAATCGGCGAGTACGAAAAAGAAATCGAGCATGAATTTAAGCGATTCTCTCTAAGTTTTACATTTCATTTTGTATATTTACTGAGAGAAGCATCGGAATTCCTTTTTTCTCTTCTTTCTTTTTGATTACTAAGCAACAGAAAATGCCGCTAAGAATATTAAAGATATGCAAAATGAAAGATATAGGGAGCGACACGGCAATTGTTAACCACGTATTGGCCAACGGAGGCTTACGTTGAATAGCAACCAACCACAGGTATTTAAAACATCACTGCCAAGAGCATTGGTAGTTATGGCTTCTCGCATTTTCTCTTTAAATAGCGTCACTATATCTTCATCTCGAAAAAGAAAAGGAAGTTTTTCTTCTTTACTTCTTCATTATTATTGTTTTTCTTGCACTGTATATTTCATTGTTAAAAAAATAAAACATTATTTCAGATAGAAAATAATTTTGTCGTAAGAAATAATCGATGGCTGCATCTGGTAAACAAGGATATAATGGCTATAGTTCCTTTCTTGATAAATATCGTCTCAATTTAAATGCATCAAATGGGTAAGATACAAATAGTGATATTCTTGTAAAACATTATCTTCTCCACAAAACACGATATCACGTACCTTCTAGAAAGAAAAAAACGATCGTATTTATTCAGAGAGAAAAAGAATGAGATAGTTTCGAAATAGTCATATCATGATGGAAGAAGAACGAGAATTAATACACCTTTATGTGTCTCATATTGTGAAATCTTACATCCATTTTTTAAAAATAAATCTCAGCAAACGATCAGACTTTCAGATATATGTCACATACTCATCGAGAAAAAATTCCTGTACTATATCAGAAAAGTACTAGCAAACGACAATCGAAAAAATCACTAGATCGAATTGGTTATGATCATCGATATCGATCTAAATCTAGTTTTTTGGATAAATATCGTTCAACAACAACTTCATATAATTCAGCATTAAAAGATACAAATAAAGGGTAATCGTTATTTCCATTAAGTTTTTCTTTTTGATAAGTTGCAAAAATGTCAATCGAACATTTTCTCGAAGCATTTATAAAATTGATTTTTTTTCTCCTTACACAGTACATCAACTTATGTGTCAAAGTAAGTAGTTGTCGACTTTCGTGTCTCTTACCCTTCCTTCGTCTTTTTATGTTTTTCTAACTTTGATTGCTTACTTAAAAACAACCAACTACTTTCATCGAAAGAATAAAAAATGAGTACGATTTGACTTTTCTTTTGAATTGCCTATTATAGATACGACTCATCACAGCTACAAAAGTCTGGCAACGAATAAAATGCTTTTAATATAAAGATTCGTTTATTTCTCTAGTCTATGAATAAAGTTGGTCTAAATCTTATTTTATTTTGTAATTAATGTACCAATACGAACCCTTTATTGTTGTTCTGTTGTAAATTTTACATAGAATACTTTTATTTCACATTATATTTCAGTATTAATACGCAACAACGATCCCAAAGCTACGGTAATAATTATGATACGTCAGCAATGCGTAGCACAGGTAATGTTATTAATGATGAGCGATTTGGCAATGAAATTCTTTCTCGTGCTGGTCCAAGTCACCATTATCAACATCCACAATATCGTACACAAGAAGGTTTGAAAAATTTATCTGAATAGACTTTCCAATAATTTCTCTCATTGGCATATAGTTATCTCACCTGACGGACATTTTGAATACTCAAATGTTCAAAATGATAATGAACCATTACATGTGATAAAACCAAGTGATCATAGTATTCATTATAAACAAAAAGTTAACGTACGATTTTTGGAACCACCACCTGGGCCTGAACCAGCACCAATTATTATCAAGGTTAATACCTAAAATAATACAAATTCAATTTAGATCTGTGTATATTTAGGAACGACAAGCACCAGCACCACCTCCACTACCACCAGTGATTGTGCGTCAACGTCCGCCAACACCGCCAACTCCTCCTCCTCTTATTATTCGTTAGTTAATCGTTTTATTTTTCTGTTAATTTAAATTATTATTAATGAATATTAGGTGAGCGTCCACCAACACCGCCCGTTCAACAACAACCGCAAATCATTGAGAGAATTTTACCAGCACCACCAGCAGCACCTCGACAAGTGATTGTTGAACGCCTTGCACAACCACCTCCAAAGCCACGTCAAGTAATCTATGAAAAATGGTTACCTTATCTAGAAACAAAAGAACGACCGGTCATTGTGGAAAGAGCAGCACCCCTCGAAGTGTAAGCGAACATAAGCAAATTGCATGTATCATGTATAGATGGATTTTCTTTGTAAAATTAACTTATAGTATTCGACCACCGAAAAATGTGATTATTGAATATGAACAACCAAAAGCTCATCATGAACAAATTATTATTGATGAAGGCGTTTTTCGTGCCGATCCTCAGTCGCATCGTGCCACCAGTACTATGGGGTAGGACAATGATCAAAAAGAAAAATATCATATTTTTATATTTTATTTTGGTTCACAGTGAGGTACGTATGGTTGATAGAATAACTGACTTACCAGTGGACTATTCAAAATATTTAACAAATCATCGACCTCAAACGGTTCAAGCACAATCGTATCGGTGTTCAAATTTTTATGACTGCCAATCACCTCAACCACAGTTGAGTCATACTGAACCGACACAACAATATCGTGCAACAACTGCCAATTATCCAGGTTTGTTTTTTCAAAGATTTGTAAAAACAAAATTTACCAACTAGGTAATCCTTTTTAGGAGCTTATACAACAACCTATCGTGCATCATACACAAATAAAAACGACAGTCGAAGTAGTTATGGTCAATATAATAGCAACGATGGAAATCGATCAGCATCCTATTCAAAATATATCTAAAAATATTAAATGAACTAAATCTAGCTGAGAGACATAAAGATATGCTAATTATAAGCGAGTTTTTTTTTTATACTTACACATATAATCATCTTGACACGGTGCATATTCAGAAGAAAACGATAATTTTCTTTTCTAAACGATGTTTCTTTTCTCTTCTCTTCTTCTACTTCTCTTAGTTTCTATTTCTAATTTAATATAATGTCTATTTTTCGGAAACAAGCAAAACTTAATTAGCTTTCCCAGAGTTACTTATATTTTTTTAAAAATATTATTGACTTGCAGTGAATTTGTCGATCAAAGTTTGTAGGTACTATCATCAGTATTGTATATGAATTACTGTGTTTGTTGCATCTATGGTTCTAATGTAGGGTGACGTTGTTCAATTTGCATAATACAATCATGTTTACGATAGAATTTTTGCTGAAAAAAACAAACAAACATCAGTATTGCATTGTGACCCGTATTCATGTTGACCGTCAGTCTTATAATATAACTAAGTAAAAGACTATACATACAAGTTTTAATTGACTAAAATAGTACTAGAAGAAAAGAAAATTCATGCTTTACTGTAGACGAAGAAAGGATGTCATATTTGATATATGGTTTTCAATATGTATGAAAACAATCATACACAAGTAGATGATATTTCATATTCTAATTTGAAGCTACTGTTTGTGTCATACTTCTCAAATTGGCCATAATTTTTGTATTCCAAAGAGATAGGTTTCAACAATGGTACAAACCAGCTCATTCAATAATTCCAACAGACTCCTATCATAGAATAGATTTATATAGTACACGCCTACTTTCTTTGATGAATTTCTTCCACAACAAAAATTAGAAACCTATGCAAAAAGGCAGCGTACAGTAGAGAAAACAGCGCATTTTCTGATACTAATAACGTAGATGCTTTTCATTTGGCAAACATTAGACGTTTAGGTGTATATCGTATAAAAATAATTTTTCTCTGTTTAGTCTTGTAAAATAACATGTATTCTCGAAAAATAATTTTTCCTTCAATTGATATGTCATTCGTAGTACTTATTCAATAGATAACACTCAATCGTCAAGTAAATAATTATAATTATATAGCAGTTCTAGTAGAATTTTGCAAAGCTTTGAACTTTGAGATCAACTATTTAGACACGAGTATGATGGTCTCAGATAATGTAAAAACTATGCCGATGATGTCGTCTAAAGTACAAAAAGACTATCACACGATCCATCTTCATCTAGACAATCGCATAAATGTATGAGACGATTCATTGGCAACAAGATTTTTGAAATAAATCGATGATCTCTCTGTTCTATTTTCATTTTTCCTATTGATAATGAAATCGAAACTTCTGAATGCGAGAATTCTAACGCTTCCACTCTGCCTATGCTATTTTTAACTTCTGAGTGCAGTTTTTTGAACATGATCAACTATCCACTAATCGTAATCATTATATTGTAATTGATCAACAAGTTTTTTTTCTGTCACTTTTGTTTGAAAAGAACATGAATAAAATGCCTTGATGTTAATGACTCGAAAACAGAAAAATACAAATGAACGATAACAATCTTTAGGCAGCAGAATTATTTTTTCCCGCTTCAATGCCTTATTTTACCACGGTAATGAGTAAGGAACTGAACAATTTTTCCATGTAGGGCCTTTATTGTTTCCCCACCAGTCTGGAAACTGAATATTATTGTTTAACAATGCTGTATAGATGATGATTAGTTCAATATTGACACCAAGATCTAATCCAGAACTAGCTAAATAGATATGTCGTAAATTATAACTGTATCTATCAAAGGCTATGTACACAATAGAGGTGTCCACAGGGCAAGGCTATATCTTCATGCCCTGCAAATTCTGCGTAGACCTACTTTAGTTCGAAAATAACAGAAATTTTATTTTTCTCGGAAACGTGAAAGAAACTAAAAAATTCAGGTGGCATTATTAAATGGTAAATAAATTGTAATATGTGTGTTTGCATGATGACCGTATGAGATCCAATCAAATTTGTAAGAAAACAAACGAAAATAATAAAGGAATCATAATAGTGATAATAGTGCACATATGTTTAAAATATAATTGTAATAGTTGCTCATGTTCTTATTATTTCAATAAAACTATTAAAAATAAAACTATGCATTGCTATCATCGTCGTTAGATTCATGTGTTGATATTTCATCTATCTCTCCTGGTGATGAAAATGAAGTTTCTATTCTCTCTTCGTTAAATATATCTACTGATGGATCACCAGTGATGATGCAATATCACCATATACACTTTTTCAATTAGGGTTACTTTATTATTTGTTGATCATTTATCTATTTGCTGAACTATTTTTCAAATAAAAAAGATTATTTAAACTTGAATTTAAACATGAACAAAATTCTTCTTCATTAGCAGGGCAGGGCAGGGCGAGTTACGATAAAAAAAGGGCAGGACAGGGCAATAAAATTGGCCCTGTGACCACCTCTGATACAAATAAACAATGTACATATTATAACAAAACTTAAAGAAGTTTCTTCCCAATACATGAGTTCACCGGTTGGTCTGTCTTTCAATCCGCGCACGTCCATTGTATAGAGAATAGGTGTAATGATCCAAATAATTAGCACAAAACCAAATGCAATATTGAAAAAAGCCCAACCGGATAGACTCATTGGTGATCCAAGATATTTAGTAAGTAAATGTCAATAGAGTACTACAGCATCACCACCTAACACTGTACCATGAGTAGATGTTACATGTACAAGAAGAGAATTTTGCGGTCGAATCATACACATCCAAGAGAAATAGCTCAGTAGTGGCATTATATATAATGGAAACCATTCGTAGATGAATGATAAAATTCCAATGGTGAAGAAAAATATAAGTTTATGGTCGATGAAAACTCGAATCCACCTACGAAACTTGATCTTACCAAAATCTGTATCTGCTGTAGAAGATTTACGTTCATGTAGTGTTCGTAAAGTAGCAATCAAGGGTAAGTTTTGTGGCCAAATAATGTGCATGGCCATACCAAAAATCGGCGAAGCATACCTACAAAGATGAGACGCATGAACATACAATGTCAAAAGTAACAGAAAAAAACAGCAATCTTTTCTCGTCATAATATGAATGACAAATTACATATTTCTACTGCAATTCAGAAGTTACCAAAATTTTTAAATAGAATTTTCTTATTTTTAAATACTAGAAAACACTTCTTCTTTTTTCTCCATAAACACTAATTATACCCTATATGATAGCTTAATTTTATTAAGAATTATGGAACGTCAATCAACCTTACCTTTTTATGTGCCATCAGTGGCTGCTTGACTTCTCTATGTGCCATCAGTGGCTGCTTGACTTCTCTATGGGGAGTAATATTAGTTTCAGAACTAATTTCCATTGAGTGACTTTCAGTGAATCCAACTACTCTCTAAAGCACTCTATATGCTTATATTAACCATTATAGAGCGAGGTGACCTTGTATGAAAGTTTTGTAGGTCAGTAATTCACATCACTCAATGAAATCTGCTATTTTTGATGTTGCTGTTCATATCTGGAACTAATGTGAATGATATTAAAGTCAAAGTTGCGCATACTAATTCAACATACTAATTATTTTCAAATAAAATATTTAGTTTGAGTTTCGACCCGCACACAGATCAATCTAGTTAAAACACCAGCTATAAAAAAAGACAATTTAAACATATTCTGAACACTCTGCTTTTATATTCGAAAACTAAAAAGTAGTGGAGAAATATCCTAGACTGAGTTATTGAATTTCATTGTTTAAAAAGAAAAGAAAAGAAAATGTGTCCAAAATATTTTAATATCTGTCTCTTAGCTCTGTTTGTGTTTCAATATCACCTACACGCAGATCACCATACTTAGAATAGATTAATTAATTGATAAAAAATAAGTAATTATTATAGTTTTAAACTAAAATGAATTCTAAATAAATTGATAGATTTTACCTGCAAGTCCAAAACCAAGGTATTGAAGTGCAATATTGAAAAAGAAATAACACGCGAAATTTCGCTCGCTCTTTTCTATTGTGGGTAATACTGCTGCTGTTGTAAAACTAAATAAATATAGGACGTGCAAGTAACATTTGCCATGACTATAATAAGAGCATGTTCTTCTAAAGTGAATGGCTTCGCTTTCTGTACTATTAATGTTCACAGGTGACCAAGTGGAAAAGTTGCTACGATGATGATGATTGGTGAAATATACGCACGAGTAGGTTGAAAATTGCTCCATACACGAAAGATTGCCATGCTTACGGCTACGATTCTTCCTATGGATACACTTCGTATTGTAAAACATGCCGCATTAATATCATCCTGGTTTGAACAGGTTCCAGCTACTTCTTCGCATTGAGACATTTCTGCATCAATAAAGACGCTAGCTATATCAATTTTTCTGTTTGAATTGTTTCATCATTCGTGTTCATTTTTTCCTTAACTAAAATGGTAGAGAATAAACAAACGCTATATCGAAAAACAATGAGCCCTATTGATACTGTCTTCTGACGTTCGTAACATTTTTATACCATCATAGTGCAAGATTTTATCTTATCTGAATAGAGCAGTTTCTTGTAAGAGTCATAATATAAAGAAAAGTATTTGCGCAAAACAGGATGAATAAAAAAAAATTATTTCATTTTATTGGACTTATCAAGCGATTCAAAATACAGAATAAATCATTAGAAGATAACTAGACTACTTGTACAGTGCTGAATCCATATATAATCAGAAATTTTTAAAATCAATAGTCTTAACTACAAGTTTAACTAACAAATCAAAATGATTATTAATATAATCTAAAACAGAGTATAATTTATTTCAAAACAAATCTAAGTGATAAATTATCTAAAATTTCAGATAAGAAAAAAAAATGGAATGATTCGTCTGTATTTATTAAAATAGATGCAAAAACCACGATCGAAACATAGGTAATCTGTTGAATAAAAGTCACCCACTTTTGCTCAATTTTATGTGCTGTAGAAAGAAAAATTCTAATGATTGTCACACAAGATGTTGCAAAATAATAGTGAAGTTATGATTCTTTTTATGAACACTTTACGAAAAACCCCAAAAATGATCACTTCCATCAGAAGTGTTTTCCATGTGATTGTAACACAGGGTTAACTCTACTGATTGAACTGAAATTTTCTATAAATACACATCTTTGAAAATACCGTTCACTATAAGTATTTTTGTCTCAAACTATTGAGTCGTTTAAAATTTTATGAATCATCTACTTTAATCATCTAGGTTGTTCCGTTTGGTCAGGAGAGTCCTGTCAAAAGTAGAGTTTTCAAGGTAGATTATTTTCCAAGAAATGGATACGTTTAGGCGCTGTCATATAGAATTTGTAAGTACTCACTATCCCGAAGAATCCCATAAGATCTACAGAAACAGCTTTCACAGGAGAAACATCTTTGGTAAGAATCTATGAGGCATTTCACGAAAACTACGGTCGGATTTCACACATATTACTCAATATAGATTATTACATATTTGACTGTTTCTACATCTGTTATAGAGACGAATTCTTCATGATTTTCTGTGCAGGTTGCTTAAAAAAGAGATTTTTTTCATTCTTGAGATATTCATGCTTTTCTAAGAGCATGTTAGTCAGAAAATGAGACGATCTCGATTGAGCAAGTTCAGTCGTGGCTCTCATGGACTGACTCATAGAAAAAAATTCAAACTTTGATTTGATACCAAGTCATTTATCGAACATTGATTAAGAAGTTTTTCTGCTATCTGTCCCTCTGACCTCCATAATGGAGTTAAAAAATCAAGTAAAAATCTAACTTCACTAGCGATGTCTAATTAAATTGATTCGAGCTAGTCAAATATAATAATTTGCTAGAAGAAATGAATGATTACAGGAAAAAAGAACTTATTAAAAATTCAGCTTGACCATATACAAACGTTCAGATAAAATCAGTTACTAGTAGAATCAAATGAAATAGAGAGTGCATGGGTGTGGATGTGTGCACTAGAAAAAAGTCGTAGAATACTAAACCCTAGTACTAGAAAATAAGTTTTATAAACCCTAAAAGGGTTTATGTTTTCGTTCAAAACTCTAAAAGCGTTCATTGCCTGAAGCGTTGATGAAACTAAGGGTATTTTAAAATAAAAATGATTTATTGCACCAGAATTTAAGGAGAAGGGTTTATGATTCTACGATGAGGGATTTATTGTTCGATCCTTGTACTCAAAAGGTTTCTTATTCTATTGTGAAGGGTTTATTATTGTACCCTTCCATAAAATAGTTTTTTTCACTAAAAGAATTCAAATCAGACCCGTTAAACATATATATCAAAATGATGTTGACTTTTCTGGTTGATGACACTATTCATCAAGTATTTTTGTGATTAGATAGGAAATCGTAGAATAGAAACAAAGATTAGTGAGAAACAGAATAACGTTAGCTCTCTCTATGTTGCAATAGCTTGTAACCTCATATTAAAAGATTGTCATTCTCCATAAATTAGATTAGCCTGAAAAACAAAATGAAACTTTGTTTTATGTAGGTGAGGCGTCTAGAGTAAACCTAAGTATTTATTCATAAATCTCGAAGAATTTCATCAGTAAGTTAGAAAATTGTATGCAATTATTATTTTTGTGAATCAATCGCTTTTGATTTAGATTTTTCCAAGCGATCCCATCAAATGCAAGCATCACTTTTTATAAAACTTCTTTTTTCAGTCTTTTAGTTGGATAGAAAAGAAAATTGAAAATTGTAGGCAAGTATAATTTTTTTATTAGAATTATTACTTTTAATATTATACTTTAATAGAAAAGTGAAAATTCTAGTTGAGTATAATTTTCGTATTTAAGTTATTCTTTTCTTTTTCCTTTAGTCAATCTTAAGTCCAAAATCGTATGTGAGTACTTTTTTTTTAATTCTTATTTTTAATCTTTCAGTTCAATATCAAATTCAAAATCGTACGTAAGTATGATTTTTCATTAAGAAATTTTTATTTTTATTCTTTT
>OENM01000010.1:42031-62417 GCA_900239745.1 Rotaria magnacalcarata
ATATAGATATATACATATAGCATGCTGATCAATTAATTTTTCGATTTCCTATTATTTTATCAAATATAATGTCCGTTAAAACAAACAAATTACAATTATTCTCTGTGTGCTTGAATTATGTTTTTTATGATAAAGAATTCGTTATTCTTGATTTTTTTTCTTTGGTTGGCTATGTTTCAATCTCAATGGTTTCTTTTTAATTTTTTTTTTTGTTATTATCTATGCTTGATTTTTTAATATAATAATGAATAGATTGCTTTCATTACATTTAACGAACTTTATTTTCATTCTATCAGAATTAGTCAATCGTGAATATCATATCGATATTGTTGAATTAACATATCAGATTTTATATTAATAAAATTACTAGCAATATAGTTTCATTCATTTTAAAAATGATAAGATAAAAGTCTTCGATAATTATCCTTTAGTATAACATATTTCTCTTATAATCATATCAATTCAATTGAAGATACAAACACATTATAGTGTATGTACAGGAAATGATTTATCTAAATATGAAATACTTCAATCAAGTCTATTGATCTCAAGAATCGTAGATAATTGAATGCCAACAGAATTGATATAATTTAGAATTGACTTTCTCCACAGAGAATACAAATTGTCGCTTCATTCTTTTTTCTTCTTCTTCTTCATATGATGATCGTGTGCAAGATTGCTATTATTACTCTTTCTGAGACCACCAAAATATGCTCATCTATCTTAATATTTTATATTGATTGAATGCGAAAGTTGATGATCTAATAGGATGAATACTTGTTCTCATTGATAAACGACAGCACATTCATTAGATTGGTACTATTTATTTTACAGAATCTAAGAGGACTCTTAACGATAGAAATATATTTAAACACTTTTACATAATATCAAAATAAAAGATGATTATTTTCTATTACAATATTTGTACACATTTAACCATTAGCTGATTGTTTCAACCATACCATATGACATAGAATTCTCTGGAGATTGACTGACAGGATAGTAAAATTCATCATTCATTGTAGTTGTCAATTGTTATTTTAGTCATAGTGATAAAATAACCAATGAATTTCTAATATAGAACAGCAAATGATGATATGTAAATTACTCAATTCTAAATAATTGTTCAATAAAGAATTGCTTAATACGTTTTCTTTATTGCTTGAACTGTTTCAATTTAGAATTTTCTCTTCTACCTAATATTGATTGTGAGTTTATGTGAGGGACTGTTGATTTCCGTTTGATTCAATAGACATTGTCAAAAACGGAAGAAACGATTGACTATCCCATCAAAATGTTGTGCTAACAGGCGTAAGATGTGCACAAAGAAAAGATTTCTCTTTTTTTTTCTTCTTGTTATACTCATGGCTTAATGACAAATTGCTTCCTAGATTAAACACTACATTTATTGATGAAAGTCATCGACATTCAATCATCTTAGATACCGTAACTTAATTTTAATTTTATTTTGACTTCGTATGAGACTTTCACCATATATTCCATAAGCCCTTTTCGTGACTTGTCGTCAATACACTTCTCTCAGTCATTCGTTGCTAGAAAAACAAAGTACTCAAATTAGATCAGCATAATTCGTATGTTTTTCTTTTCTCTCACTCTTCTTCACTGCTTAATCGTAACTTTTATGGGCATGTATATCTATATGTTTATTGATATACATCCCTAACTAATAGCACTACTTAAAGCATCTCAGTATGTTAAAATATTGTGTAATATTTTATCTGAATTAGTATCATTGATTTGATGTTCACTTTGTAAAAACTAGGTATTTTCGATTCTATTTATTATAATTAACTTCTGACAAAATAAAGAAACCATATAGTATATTACAATTTATTTTTTCCTATTTAGACATCATGCACAAATAATCGTTTGATAATGACTAAGAAATCTTGTAAATAGAATACGTAATAATTCGTTTATTTGAAGTCCTGCTGTAGTATTTATTATTTTATAGAACAAATGTATAAAATAAAATAGATTGTGATTCATCGTATTTCTGTTTTTATTGATAAATGAACCGAGAAGATCATTGCTTTATTTTATTAATTGCTTTTAGAATAAATATGCGTTTTGCTCTTTAACAAAACATGTAGTTGGAAAGATCCCGATCTCTCTCGTGTCATAACAAAACTAAAATAATATTGTTTATATTCATTTTTAAGAAAAAACTCCCTTGATACTCACTCATTCTTCCTTTCTTCTTCTTCTTCATCCATCATTATTTCAATAGGGTTTTTCCATCACTTTTTCATATTTTTAAACAAATGTAACGATTGATTTCGTAAAAATCGACTGGATACTTGCAATTCTTCAAAAATAAAAAGAAAACAACCTAGAGTTAAGTAACAAGCATTCAAGCGTAAGAGATTAAACGAATACTACAAAACTTATGATCTTTTTTAGTTCTGTTTTTTCTCTCTCTCTATGTCTTCTAGGTAAAATTGCAATCCAATCAAGAACGATGATAGTGATGCATGTATTTTTAATAGTGACAGTGCGATATAAGAAATGCCCGGTGAAATTTTTTAGTAAATTATTAATTCGTGCCGAAAGAATACGCATCAACATGTTTATGTAGCAACCTAAAAACTGAAACTATAAGAAAGAAAGACAATCTAGTGATACAATAAATAGGATGGAAAAGGAAGATGAATTCCCCCTTTCATCTTCATCCTCGCTATCTATCCATTATTATGATTACTCCCGTTCATGGAAGAGGAAAAAAGATCTTTTCTTCTTGCTACATGACTCGTGATACACGCAAAGAAAAAAATGAGAGAAAAAAAGGGAGGAGAGAGAGAGAGAGGGAGAAATATGTGGAAATCAGCAAAAATGAAAATAGAAAATAGAAAATCTGCTACTACGTAGTGCGTGATACATTGTTGCGACAACGAGTCTGTCCTTCTCTTTTTCTTTTTCATCTTTCTTTGTTCTCTCATTCTTATTTCTATCGACACCTCTTTCGCTTCCTTTATAGCACAAGCATACAGAGATTATACATTGAAATTTATTTAAATTATAGTCAGATGGACGAACAAAGTCAATGATACGGATGAATGGTTCATCTCCGGGCTGACACATAGTCAGTCTCGATTTATTTCGTAATATGCCATGTGTCTCAAACTACTATTGTTAGTTCATTTAATTTGGATCCAAAATCTAATCTTCATATTTGCTGTACACACAGCTACCACAACGACTGTAGCAACCGAAGTCATTGATTTACAAGACGGTCATCCAAATCATCGACTGTGGCAAAAAATGATTGACACAGGACGTTCAGTAAACGGCAACTGGTATGTTGCTTATTTTGATTTACTTTCTAATCAATTTTTCACTCCTACTGCTACCTTTCTTCTCTGAACTTCAAAGTTTATTAAACTAACATAGAAAAGAAAATTATGGTTGGTATGCGCATGAGAACTAATGATGTTCGTGTTGCTGATAATGGTATTGCCGTGAACCGTATTTAAATCTTGTCATAGTAAACACGATAAGAAATGGAAACAAAGAAACTCTAGAAAAACTAACTAGAAATAACAAAACTAAAGGGTTTTATTTATTTGTTACTTTCATTTAAGATATCTCTAGCTTAAATTCGTTTATTTTCTT
The DNA here is from genome assembly GCA_900239745.1 of Rotaria magnacalcarata. NCBI lineage: Eukaryota > Metazoa > Rotifera > Eurotatoria > Philodinida > Philodinidae > Rotaria > Rotaria magnacalcarata. The sequence goes on from OENM01000010.1 coordinate 45,665, forward strand.
GTTTGTAAAAAGTAATTATTATTAATACTTAAATCTACGATAAAAATAGCAGTTATTGTTTTCTCTCTTGAATTAGTTGAGAAACATATCGACTAGTTATCCGACCAATTATTGAGTAAAGTTAAAGTAATAGATACAATGTCTGATGAATGCAGTTGAAATCGTTCTACTACTGGTAACGATTATTACCGAAAGACAAAGAAAACCTAAAGATAATATGTTCATAGAAAACATCATTACTAGAAGCTTCTGATGCGTGCAATCCGGATGTGCACTACGGTTCCATACATTGCTTATTAATTTTTTACCTTGATTCTTCTCAGATCGTTATTAAAAGAAAATACAACATAATTTAGCTCGACAACGCAATAACGGGAACTGATTCTTTTTTATTTTACAATCTAGCAATTAATTATAGATTGATTGAACTAGTTGCGAAGCATACGTGCATTGAATGCCGAGATAATATCATTATTCTTAGAAAAAAAGTAAATTGCGATCACAGTCATACTTACAGTTGATTGAAATTGCTGCATGTTCTTGTTCAATGTGGTCATAGAAGCGTTAACAGACCACAGCTATATCTTTTCTCTTCCAATTATTTTAAAAGACTATCTTAAATAAATAAATATATATATATATATATATATATAAATCTTCGTCGAGATGAGCCTTTTTTTTTTGCTATTCATCATTCATTTCATCAAAGAAACTATGATCCGAGAGATGCGCAACAAATTCAATGATAAATTCTCGTCATGTTCATTTCATATCGCTGGTATTCATATATTTCCGTTTCATTATGATTGACTCAATTACGGCTATTTAGTATGTGTACATATTCTTGTGCTAATTAGTGTAAGAACCGAACACTGTATCACCCATAATAAGATAGACGAACATAAGACAATTATCAAGAGACAAATATTGAAAGAGACAGAATACAGAGACATTCTAGACGCATTTAGAACGTGTCTACTGATTACAATAATATCACGAACAAACGAATAAGAACACGATTGAATTATAATACTAAAGAATCCAAAGGAGAGACCAACAAGCAACCAGGAACTGAGGGAATTGTCACTTTCACTACTAATCCATTTCAGTTAACATCAATAGTAATAATAACAATAGTAACAATCGATGTGTGACACGATATTATAAATAAGAATTGGTCGATATGCCTTGGATACCTTATTTCAAAGTATTATGCTAGACTAGAAATGCACAAAATAGATTTACTCTATTAGACTAACAACGTAGAAAGATGTTCATGTTAATGCTGATAATTGTGATCTTTATAAGTCTCTCAATCTCTACGGGTGAGTATTACATTCATTCACGCCCTCTTGTCAACGTTGCCGTCGTTCTATTCATTAAAAGTATGTGTGTTGAGCCTGTAGTTCTTTGTTCTTTCTCAATTTAACTGAGAATAACGTGGGTCCCAAACTGTGAAAGCAAGAAGAAAAAAGTGAACACTATAAATAGATGTCGATAAAGTAACGTAATCATTTACTGTAGTTGTTGCTTTCTGAGAATCGAATAGTGTTGATGCAAATTGATTTAGATCATGACGAGCGAGCATGACGAAAGAGAAAGTTGAAAAAAAAGACAAAAAAGAGAAAGACAGGGAGAGCACGAGAAAGATGACAATAGAAAAAGAATGGAAGAGAGCAGAGGCAAGGTTTCGATCAATAGACAACGTCTTAAAATATCTTCATCGAGTATGTGATGTTGTGAACAACTGCAGGGCACAAATTGCAACATAAGAAGCATACCTAAGTAAATAAGAATAGAAACGAGAAAAAAAGCAGAGAAAAAAACTAGCGTGAAGAAACGACGCCGTGAACAATAGAGTAGCATTGACAGCAGGGTGATTATTATCTATCATAGTATATGATCATGCTTTGCAACGTTCATTGGTCTCATTGATGACTCAAGCAAATATTATTAGCGTGCTTATTTTTCACGTACTATTCTTTCAATATTCATTATTTTGTGAAGAACAGTTGACAATTAAGAAGAACTTAATCAATAATGATTCGATCGGGTGGGTCATTGAATATTTTGTTTTCTCAACCGTATCCATTTGAAATTTTGTCGTGTTACGTTTTTCGTTTTTTCTTTTCCTTTGAACATTTTCTTGATAATTAAGTCTACTGTCGCCATCAATTGATTGACAAATAACACCAACGAGGAGAAAGCAAAACTAAAGCGGAAGATCTACGAAAAAATCATTCGAAGGAAAAAGCTGCGTAGTCTTGACTCATGAGTGTACGATGTAGAGCCGCTCGAAAACGACTAATGAACTCACTATAACTATAATTATCATCATTCAGAATATATTTATTGTCTGAATACTATAGACTGATTTCATGCGTTTTTACATAATAAGAAATCTATTATATATACATATATATATATATACATATATACGTGCATACATAAATATGTTAACGAATAAATTTAGTCCTTGACCATTACCAGAAGAAATTTAATCCAACAAGGATTTCTCTCCGCATAACATGAAAAAAACACTTCGCCATGGAGAACCACTTGCTATTGTTTTTACTACCATAACAATCATTATTATAGTATTTTTTAGTCTTCATAAAAAATGTTGAATTACACATATGCACGTTTACTGTACATAAGATCGCTTCAAGAAGCAGAAAGAAAAAAGATGCATCTTTTATTCAATATCTTAGTTTGTATAGATATAAACATTCGTTGACTGTTATTAATTGAAACTATCACAAGTCTAATAAATACCTTCTAAGTCGTTCTATATTTTTTTTTGTCGTGTTCGTTCATACGCTCTTGACAAATGATGGAAAAGTCAATTTAGATACATAGAAAAGAAAGTAGCTAGAAAATGTATAGAGGACTTATATAGTACATCAAGTTGAAGATTGTTACTACATTGATTGCTTTCGTAATAGAAAGTTTCTAGAAGCCTGATTGTTTCATCAATAAGCGAGAGAGAACGGGAGCGCAGATGAATTGACAAGCAATCAACAAACTAACAGCACATGTTAAGCGTCTTATTCACTGGCTTAATTGAAACAGCGGAAATATATTGTATCAAACCTATCATCAATATAGGATTTAAGCTTAATATTAGCTTTATACTTTACCGGTAGGGTATATAATTATTTCAGAAAAAGATAGCACCGGGCGATTGTCAATATAATGACGTCTCTATTGATGATAATTAGATGTTTAATTTTGGATCTTTACTAGTGATAAATGAGCATTGAGAGCATCCGATTATAGTTGCACAGGAAAATCTCATTAGAAAAGGCCAAGCATTAAACGAAGACAAATTTGTTTTCTTGTATATATATTGCAAATGAAAATGTTTTTTTTTTGTACATCCGGATTTGAGAGTTAATCTGATATTTAATTAATTTTTGTTTTTATTTTAATTTTTTTTGAAAGCGAAGAACGCGCTTCTTATATTAATATTTCCTTTCAACGACATGACGAACTACTCTTCATTCGTCAACTAGTTATTTTCTCTGCGTTTTCCTGTTATGCTCTTTCTCGCTTATTCTCTCTCTGTTTTCCGTTTGGCCCTTCTCGCTATCTTTCTCTTTGATACTTTTCTCTATCTCTCGTCTTTACTTCTTGTCGGTTGTATGTCCTCATCATTATTGCTGTCGTAAATCTCTACATTTTATGTGCCTTCATTGAGAATACACACGGACTCATCATTGCTACAACAAACTGTCAGTCAACCAGTCAGATAAAAGTTGATTCTGTGTGCACGAGCACCTCTTTAATAAAGACATCATACCAAGCAGTAAACCAAAACATCTTGCATAATAAATTAATTTTCATATTAATATACGGTTGATAAGTGTTTATTTATCCTTTTTGATGCAAAATGTCAACATGTCGGCATCAATATACCGTTAGCATTCGCCGCAACTGATTCCTTATTAAAAGATGTATGTGTTTGTTATATCGTGTTAAAAATTTGTTGGCCTTCCTGTGTGCACTTTTATGTAAATATATATATATATATATAAATTAATCGATGCGATATATCGCTACTGAAAGACAAATAACGACAAATTCGCATTATCCATCTTCTTTCGTGATTATCAAAAAACTATGTGTCTACATATCGATCTATATATTGTAACAATAATCTTCACACTTATTTCTAGTGCAAATTTACTACGCAATGATGCCTCAATAAATACAGTTGAAGAATTTCTTGATACACTCATTAATTCAAGCCACTATGATAGGCGAATTCGACCATTTTTTGATCAACGAAGTTAGTACATTAAATTTTGTTTTTCAGCTTTTATTTTCACGAGACTGTTCTACTACAGGACCGTGCAATGTGACGATGACGATTCATATTAACACGATTTCAGCTATCAATGAAGTTAACATGGTAAGACATGTTCATTAATGAGAATACAGCTAGTTTTATTCAAATTATATTCATTATATGTCGCTTTTCCTTGATTAGGATTATAATACAGATTTGATTTTTCGTCAGTCATGGTACGATCCAAGATTGAATTATTCAGGAACAGATTGGGCAAAAAAGTCACCACAGATTACATTGCATTATTCACTTATTGATCGTATATGGGTACCTGATTCCTTTTTCCGTAATGCTAAAGAAGGTAAAAGAAGTGACATCACAGTACCCAATCGATTAATTCGTATTCATCTTGACGGAAAAGTACTTTACAGTCAAAGGTCTGATTATTATTTAACTAAAAATAGAGCATAAATTATCATTTCATATATTTATTATATGTTTAGACTTCTACTTAAACTTGACTGCCAAATGAAATTACAAAAATTTCCACTTGATAATCAAACATGTGTTGTCAACATTGGCAGCTGTACGTTAAATCTTTCGAGAGAAATCCTCTTAAGTTTTTTTTTTCTATCTAAAATACTAACAGGGATTTATCTGAAAAACATTTTTCAAATAATAAATAAAAAAAAGAAAGAGCAGTATTCATTTATTTAATCCATATATTACATTTTGTTTTTGTTTTATTTTCTGATTTATATTTTGATCTTGATTTAGACGGTTTTGGTACAACTGATTTGGCATTTTTTTGGGATGAAACCCAAAATATAAGTGCTATCAGAGTAAATGAAGATCTTGAAATGCCTGACTTTGTTTTGAGTAACCACGAAGCGCGGTATTGTAATAGAACAACAGCAACAGGTTAGATATCTACGTTATTCATAATTTTCGAAAGAAAAAAAAAACTTTCTTCATTTCTCTCACCATTTCATTGTATTGCTAATAATATACAGCAACAACTCTAACTTACTTTGTGATAACTAAGTTTTCCTTCACTCCCCTCATAGGCACGTACACTTGTCTTGAAGTACACCTAGCATTTCAACGAAATGTCAATTTATATATTCAACAACTGTATTTACCGGCAACATTGATAGTTGCTTTATCATTTGTTGCATTTTGGGTCGACTATAAATCACATCCTGCACGAACTTTATTAAGTCTGCTTTGCATTGTTACTTTAACAACAAAAGCTGAAGGTACACAAAAAAAACACGTCTTTTTGTGCTTTTTTCAATTGTAAAGCTAGCACAGACACGCGCATTTTGCTTGCACATCTATTTAAACACACAGTATGTAATAATTGATGCACTAGTATTTTGTGTTATTTAATAGTGATTATATTTAAACACATGCACTAATTTACATTTTTTTGTTTATTATCTTTCTTATAATCTGGTTTTTACCTATCTTAAATAATTTCCGTTTCCTTTTCTTGGATATCTACATGAGCAGCAAAAAGAAATGTGTCAATGAAGAAAGTTTTTTTTTCTATCATCACTTATATAGTAGCTTTGTTTTCTTCGAACGATTAATTTTTCTAGGCAGTTTTACATGCCTTCTTGTTGTGCTTCATTTAAAACGTCTATTTGGTTATTATCTCGGTGAGTTTAATCGTGCTTATTATTTGACCAGAAAAAGAAGAAAAAACATAAGAAAATCATTTAATATAGTTCAAGTTTATATTCCATCAATGCTCATTGTAATTCTTTCATTTGTCTCATTTTGGATTGATCATAAATCGGTAAGATTATTAAATACATTAGAGATGATATTTTCATCCATATATATATATACGTATATATATATATACATATTAAGGTTCCAGCAAGAATTTCAGTCGGGCTTTTAACTGTTCTTACCGTTACTACACAAAGCTCAGGTAAAAATGATAAATCCCATGGTGCCTCTTGCTTTCTTTTTGCTTTGCCTAATGCCTTCTATCATACTAATTAGCAATAGATAATATGATATATGTTATGTATGTAGGTATACGATCACAACTCCCGCGTGTGTCTTATATCAAAGCAATTGACGTATGGATGTCAGCATGCCTTGTTTTTGTTTTTGCTGGTTTACTTGAATATGCATTGGTCAATGTTATTGCACGCAAGGGTGAATTACGACAGCAAGTTCGTTTCTCAAAAGAAGTAAGTTGCTTGGATAACGAAAACAAAGAACTTTCTTTTGCTTTTGTTATTTTCTATTATTTCTTGCAATCATCAATACACTAGAATTTAGAATTTTTATTATTATTATAAAATTTATTTTTATAGAAGAAAAGTTCGGACAGACCGCCGAAATTAACTTTGATTCAAAGACTACAAAATGGCTCATCTTTTGCTGCTGAGAGAGTAAATTAGTCACTAGATTATCTTTTTTCCCCTTATAATTATTATTATTCTTTTTCTTCTTTCACTCATTCACATATTTACCATCACAAATTATTTTATATTTTGTTTTAAATAATTTTCACTATACACATAATATTATTAGTTTCTTTATTTTAATTTTATTATTTGTTATATGATTTCCAAACAGATTTTTATTTCTTTCTATATTGTATGAGTTTGTCTGTTGTGTAATATATTGTGACATTATTTTACAGAAACATATTCTATATCATCTTTTTAGGTTATTGGAAATCGTCTTGCTCAAGTACATTTTTATAAAAAAGATGATGCACAGGATGGTGGTGAAATGATGGAGACACTGGTTCATAAATCAAGTGGTGGGGATAGAAGTATGACTCGTAATACTAGTTCTCATGTACAATATTCATCCATGTCAAACTCAAATGTAACACCAGCTACTGCGCCACCACCACCACCACCACCACCACCAGCAGCGATTGCCGTGCCTCAGGCGGCTCGTATAGCACAGCCAGCTAAACCTGTTCGTGACAGTGCACAATTTGTAAGCTGATAACAAAAGAAAATTATCCTTGGAATTTAATTTTTTTTAATTTTTCAAAAAAGGTCGATATTGTCTCCGCAGTTCTTTTCCCCGTTGCTTTTATTGTATTCAATATTATTTACTGGTAAGTTTACTTGAAAATACTCTGATCTTTACTTCTTTTGAATACTTAGGATGGTCTATCTAAATATGCACGTTGAGTACGTTCTGAAATAGACTGAAAAAAAAACGCATGTATATTATAGAAAATAGAAACACATAATAAATGGTCTGGTCTTGAATTTTTTTTGAAGAATATGTTGTTTCGTTTTCCCATTTATTTTTATTTTTACTCTATTTTCTTCGTTCTTTTGTAATAGCCATCATCGAACAGTACGTGTATGTGAATATGTTTCTCTCTTTTTTTCTCTCAATGTGATATATGACGTATGTGTTACATATTTTACGAGGGAAAATAAATAAATTAATACTAATATCTCTATTGACAACCAATTGAGATACTATAGGTTGACTTTTTTGTGCATTTTATTATTTAATTGACATTGAAAAATAAAAAAAATGAATGGCGAAAAGTCTTCAAAAAAGAATAATAAACAACGACGAGTTCGTTTTGATCTCCAAACAAGATCTCGTCAACCTATAAGAATTCAATGGACTATGGAAGAATTTAATGATCTCTTTAAACGATTCCGATGTTCGGTTACAGGTAGTTATTGGCAAAGTCTAAAAAATCGTGTTTATGAAAAAAATAATCATCACATTACAGTTGGAAATTTAATTTGGAAATAATGAACATAAAGATGTATATAAAACGTACACTTAGTACTGAAGAAAGATAAAGGAGAAAACAAGAATTCATCAATCATATTGACAAATATTTTCATAGTATGCGATAGGTCGGCTATGCTTTTAGTTAGTTATTAGGCAGTTTGTATTGATCAAATCAATCATTCTTCTATTGTTTATTGCTATTAAAAGAAAATTACTCAAGTTTCCAATAGTGCTCATGTTTTTATTATCATCATGGCGATACTGATTCTTTTTTTTTAAATTAAGTCAGACATTCATCCCAGATTATGGACTCTTTAAAGAATCTCAATCGAGGCTTTTTTTTTATTATATTAAAATGTTTTATAATAGGAAAAAAATTGATTAACGTCAGACGGCGTCAATGGAAGAAGTCAAGTATTCTCTCAATAAATAAGACATTGTTAGTTTTCTAAGAGCAGAATTGAAAACTAAATTAGCAAAAAATTATTATTTAATAGTCGGAAAACAATTTATTATTGTATATTTATTTATTTTGTTGTTGTAAGGAACAAGATCGTCTATTTCCAAGGTCATGAACAATTTAGAAAAGATTTTTGACGCACCTTCGATCATATTATTTTACATTTGAATTATGAATGGAAAACACGATGTTGGCAGCTCAGATCAAACCAGACCTCGAGCGACAAAAGATGTGAAAAGACTTCAGAGAAGAATTTTTATCTCATTGATTATAATATCAATCTTCTCTTATGTTCAAAACATGATGAAATTACTTGTTGTCAAGGTACTCATAAGATTTTCTGTTCGAACTGTAAATTTAAACCATAATTATAGAAGAAGTAGGGACTAATTGAGACATCAATGAATAAGCTTCTTTTTGTGTCAGAATTACTATGACTAATACTTGCTGAGTGTATAATACAAAACAAGAATATGCAATTATAATATATAAACAATTATAGCATAAATGACGGTAAAAATCCACAAAGGGATCGTACATGATAAAACACAACCTGAAAAGAATGATTCTATAGAAATTAAAAATATATGTTTACCGTCGAATGCTCTTAAAAATCGTATCGTTCTTTTTTTTAAATAAAGTAATAAAAGATGAAATTATTTGTTTATTTTAAGTTTATGGCATTGATTTCTTTGCGATTTATCCAAACGCTATAGATATTAGTCGTAGACTACAATAAGTATATGATGATGGGGTTAGATATGTAGAAACGAATTGCTGATAGTATTTGAAGAGGATTTACATTTTGCTCTGTTTTTTATCAAAAATAATGAAAATATTTTCTTACCGTGGCAAAATGAATCAATAATTAGTTTGCTAAAAATAATAACTAGATTTGTATGTGACCTAGTATATACAAACAGCAGCTGGATTTCTTCATTCATCTCTCATGTCCGGAGAAAAAGATGACAGTTAAAACATCAGCTAATTTGAGGAGCATCTGTCAATTCTTTGGATTTTAGTTTTGTGTGATTATTTGTAAGCCCTAACAGCGAAAAATCAACTTCCACGCAGAAAAGCAATCAAATAAAATACAATAGTATATAGTTTAGTATAATTAAATAAGTATTCTTAAGAATGTTTAGATTAGTGTCATGATTTTCTATCTCTACATACAACTAGATCATAATAAAATAGTGGTTATTTTTTTTCCGCAAAAGAATATATCATTAGTTGTTAATCTTTTTCTATTAATAAAGATTGATAGAGTTCCATACGGACATATGGACATGGTCATCGTCTGTGGAAACACACAGGTCGAACGTCCAAAGATCGGTGGCTCAAGGTTTTAATATACTTCGCAATATTAAGAACTCATTCAATCTTTGCCAGAAGAACAGTTATATCCTTTTGAATTGCTTTTAAGAACTGCTTGATCATATACGTCTTATCCAAAACTTTTAAATGGGTCATTTCTGAGAAGAGCTTTTGTCAGAAAACTCGACAGATGATAGTGATGCCAGATCATTTGAATAATTTAATATTAGTTTATCGAATTAAAAATAGCTCTAGAGTTGCATGTTATATATTGAATTATTTCTTTTTACACGACCCCAGCATGAAGTGAATAAAAGTAAAAACATGATCTATGTTCAAACTTCTAAAATAAAAGGACGAGAAACCTATAGAACGAACAAATACGATAAATTTCAAAAATTATAGCTACCAATAAAACGATTTCAAGACTTCTATTGATATCATCTTTGGACGACTATCGATCGATCAATCAATTATCATTTATTTCTAGTAAATATAACTCTAGTGGAACCTCGTGTCTCATGTGCATAGCTTTCTTGAATTTCTTGAGCAAGCAAGTCATGTACTTTGAAAAAATCTTGAGATTTTCCGAGGTCAAGTGTATAGGAAACAAATTTCACCTAGATAAATTACTTCGGCTACGTTAAAATATGTGTTCCTTTGAAAAAGAATTCAATTCCGTTACTCATGTTGTACAGAAAACAATATGATACATTTCATACTCTTGGATAGCAAAAGCTTGTTTTGTATACCTCGAAATAAATTTTGTGAAAGCGCTTTATGAATGTGCTTTTGAGAGATTTTGGTTGTGATGAGTAAACAACAGAGGGCGCTGACAAACAATCAATCAACTTGAATAAGTTGTTTTTCTATGGTGATTCTTCTTGACGAACGAGATGCAGGTTTGTTCTCTCTCTTCTTCTATTTTATTTTAAGTATATTCAAATGATTCAAACTTTGGTCAATGAATCTAATGTCAATCGATGAGAATCGAGAAATAAAGAAATATATATGTATCATTTGAAATCAATAAACAATTACATATCGTTTTATTACAGATAAACTACTGTAATATTTAGGCAATGGATCCTTCAAAATCTACATCAAATTCTCAAGCAAATACTCTTCCTTCTACATATGATCCAACAAATATTGATAGTCCTGGCTTTGATCCTGAAACATATGTTACTAAATTATTACGTGAATCACGTTTAACGCAATTGGTAGATAAAGAACAGTTATTAACCAAACAAATAAAAACTCTTGATAATGAAATGCAAACACTTGTGTATGAAAATTATAATAAATTTATATCAGCAACAGATACAATTCGTCAAATGAAAAAAGATTTTAAAACAATGGAAGACGAAATGACACGTCTTATATCAACAATGAGTACGATTAACTCAAATAATCATCAAATACATTTAACACTCGATAATCGTCGTCAGGAAATACGTAAATTAACAAGCATACATGTACTATTACAAAAACTACAATATCTATTTCAATTACCAGCTAAATTAAAAGAATATGCTGATGATAATCAATATGATTTAGCAGTAAATACTTATACAAAAGCCTTAAAAGCACTACAAAAATATGAACACATACCATCGTTTAATCATATTCAACAGACATGCAAAGAAACAATGACTAATATACGTGATGAACTTAAATCAAGAATCGATCAACAACAAACATCAAGTAATGTAGTTAAATTACTACTGCAATTAGGTGAATCGTCTGATTATCTTGCGCAACAATATCTTTCACAAAATAAATTAAGACTCGAACAGCCATTAGAATTAATGAAACAACAACTTATTGTTGTTGAAAGTCAATTGGGATCATCGTCATCATCAGTAACAACATCAAATGTAGTTGCACAACGTAAGTAATATGAATTTGTTTTTAATTGAAACTAATTTTCGATACGGTAATTAAATGTCATTTATATTTTATAAGTCGTATTCTTTTAAATAGAAATGCATCCAATGGATATACTTGAATTTGTTGATACAAGTTATAATTCCTACATAAAAAATCTTCATGAATTTGTTGAATCTTATGAATTATTATTCATTCGAAATTCATCGAATATACCATCATCGCCAAGTATTGAAGATGAATATAAAGAACGTTGTAAACATTACTTAGAAATGTTTTTACTTGAACTTTATTCTGCCTATATAAAATTAATTCATGATTTATTTCAATCAAAATACTATGGACAAGATGATGATATTCAATTATATGTACGCGCAATAGATCGATTTTTACGTCGTTCATCAAACGATATTTACAAATATTTATTTACTCAACATGCATTAGAAAAAATGCGTTCAATGCTCGATGCATTTCTAAAATTTGCTATTGAATGTCGTTTAAAATTCTATCATTCACGTATCGATCGACATTTTCACGATCAAGTTATTGAATTAAGAAAATCATTAACTATCATTCAAACAAATGAACAAATCCAATCGTCACCTGACCATCAACAATCACAACTTAACTTATCACAATGTGTTGATAAAATGCTTAAACAATTGACTAATGATATTAAATCAACATTTCAAAATTTATCAAAATTTCTCGATGGTACAGAATTAGTTTGTTATACAGGAAAGAAAAATGTATTTATGAAACAATTTGCTACAAATCATGTATGGAACGGATTCTTTTTAACATTACTAGAACGTTTAATAACTTATTTTGAACATGAGTATACAACAGCAAGTAATCACTCGACAATGATAAGACATGAGCAATCATCACCGCCAATTCTTTTACTTATCTTGAGTAAATTAATACTTGATTTTGATTCAAGCTCAACACCTTATTTATGTACGGTATTTGAAGAAAAGTTTAATTTTATTCTTGAAAATAATCAACGAGGTATATATATGTAGTGTTCATTAAATTAATTTCTCTATCATTCTCAACTATTTAGGTGATAATCAAAAGAGTGGATCATCATCATTTTCAATTGATCGTTCGAAATTAACTGCAGTTCAAAAACAATTTAGTGTTATTGCCAAACAATTACTTAAACAATACATTTGTTCTCAAGGTTTCACATTGTCTCAAATGCTTCGTAAATCCATTGAAACTCGAGATTGGTTGAATACTGTCGAACCAAGACATGTTCGTTCAGTCATGAAACGCATTGTTGAAGATTTAACTCAAATAGATAAACAAGTCAAAACGCTGTATAATGATCAACAATCACCGGCACCATTATCATCGTCTTATGGTCGTTATTATCATCGTTCGAATTTAGTTAGTGGAGGAGCTCGAAGTTCTGATGGTGGCCGTCGTACAATAATAATGCCACGTAGTTCAGCACTCGATCGAACAACAAGCGGTGGACCTGGTAGTTCCGCTGGTTCCACGGGAAATCTTCAACTGAATTTTCATAAAGTATTCAATGAAAAATTAGATATATTTATTGATTTACAATTTCAAAAAACTTCTATTTTATCTAGTATAATTAAATTACTTTTAAAAACATATTTAGAATGTATTCGTTTAAAAACATTTTCACGTTACGGTTTACAACAAGTACAAGTTGATATTAATTATTTATACAATTATCTCTGGTCATTTGTTAATAACGATGATAGATTTATAACTAATCTACTTGAAGAAATTGTTAGTAGTACAGCTATGAGATGTTTAGATCCTGTTCTTATGGAAGCTAGTGTTATTACTGTAATTTGTGAAGGAAATTAGTGCTTTTCTTTTTCCATTCCGAAATATATCTATCTATCTATTGATTATTTTATTTTGTCATCTTATAATTGTCGTTTTTTGTTTCGTTTAAAGATTAAATAAAAAATATAAAATTGGGTTTAAGTCAACATACGTTGTATGGAAATAATTATTAATTCTATTCATGCATGATACTAATAATGTGAGTACTGAGATTTTAAAATAACAATTATGTGATCAAATGTACATAGATTAAATACAAAAAATAGTTATTGGTATTACTTTAATAAATGTTAATGGTGAATTAGGCTATAATGAATAATGTTCGGCAACTTGCCCAGAAGAAGCTTAGTGAAAACAGATGGATTATGGGAAAATGAAGATATGATTGATTCATAGTTTTAGTTTTCCTTAATACGTTTTGTTTTTCTTGCTTAGTTAGTATCCTTAGAATTTATCAATCAATTTGATTAAGAATTTTGAAACATGCTTTAGCTTCTTCTCGTATTTAAAAGATAATAATATTGAAGGAACTGATTTTTAATGAGTTTAATCTTTCATCAACTATAGACGATTCATTCGATTTTGTGCAGAATCATAAAATGCAACTTCTTTATTTTTCAGATGATAAACAACAACGAATGTTGTTCTCAATGTCAAAAAACATCTTATTTACCGGTTCGTTCCAGTTGGGCTAAAGCTGCGTTAACAAGAATAGAAAGCGATCAACATTTAGCAGATATCGATCGACGTGCATGGTACCGTTTAACACGAAGTGATCTTTTACTTGAAGAACTTCGAGAACTATTTCATGAATTTCATGAAGATGAAGAAACAACTGAATTTATAGATCAAAGCCAAAACAGATCTGACAATATTCCTTTACAAGTTCTTCATAGTCTTGCTAGTTCTTTATTGACTGTATTTATTGCACGAACATCAGGTATATTCTTATTATTTTTTTTTATGGAAGATAAATAGTAGGGCTGTCACATTTAAATTTAAAAAAAATTATTAAATCGAGAAATAAAGTTTCAAAAATTTTAATTTAAAATGAATTAATTTTTTTTTAAATGAAAAGTTAAATTTAAATTAAATTGTTTGAAATTCAAATTAGTTAAATTTTCAAGACTAGTAGATAAACATAGCTTTTGACTTAATTGCTACTATTTATAGTCAAATGTGAGTATGTTTCCTGTTTTCTAAAGTTAAAGCTATAGTCATTCTTCTACGAATTGTGCTATTAAATATATTTTTATAAGTATTCCGGTATTTTGAAGAAGAAAAATGACGGATCCTGCATAATCTGTAGAGAAATTTTGAATATTATGAACAAATATTAACCTAAAATACTAGGGCTTCCTCTCATTCAGTATTTACTACTGTTAAAGTCACTTATTTTCCTCGTAGCAATGATGTGTATCCATCCGAACAATTTATTAAATTCATGATTTAAGTTTAAAAAAATTTTAATCTAAATGATTTTTCAGCCGAAAATTTTTAATTAAATTTAACTTCTGAAAATTTTAATTTTTGTATGAGAAAAATTTTAATTTATTTTAAATTTAACTTTATAGAATTTAATTTAAAATTAAATTAACTTTTCACGAAGTTAAATATTAATTAAATAAACTGTAAATTGACACCCCTAATAAATAGCATTGGACGCAAAAGAATCTCATAGATTGAAATAATTTCTTTTATATAAATTGAAAATTATTATAAAGAAATTTTCGATATTTATAAATCTATTTAACATTTCAGACGAAACTGTTGTTTTTTTTTCTTTAAGAAGTCTATAGCATTTTTATCATTACATTTTATTTTAGCTAATGGTTTAATTGGTCGTGGTCGTATGTTTGTTTATTCTACTAATCAATTTAAAACATTACTTGGTCTCGATAATAATTCACAATTCAAATTCAAATCACTTCTTGATATTGGTGCTGGAGATGGCTCTGTCACTAGAAGAATGGCTAGCCTATTCGAAAAAGTCTACGCTACTGAGATGTCTAAAGTAATGCAATGGAGTCTTTCAACTTGCGGTTATGAAGTACTTGATATAGACCAGTGGGGAGATATACAATTTGATGTAATAACATGTTTAAATGTTCTTGATCGCTGTGAAAAACCATTGAGTTTATTGAAAAACATTCGTGAACATACAAATCCTAATCATGGCCGTGTTATAATGAGTCTTGTTTTACCATTCAAGCCTTATTTTGAATATAGTAAAGATCATCTTCCAGATGAATCAATTCATATAGAAGGTCGTTTACCTGAAGAACAGATAAATGAAATTGTTTCAAATATTTTTCAACCATTAGGTTTTCGCGTGAAAAAAATAACACGATTGCCATATCTATGTGAAGGTGATATGGAACGAAGTTATTATTTTCTTTCGGATTATATTTTTGTATTAGAAATCAATTAAATGCTTTTTTTGTTTGTAGCTTTTTTCCTATTCTACTGTTTTATGTATTTTATATATATATATATAACGAGTGGGTCATAAAGAATTATACTACTTTGTTTTCGCTATAGCTCAGTCAGTTTTGATGCTATTGGCCAAAACGTTTTTCAAANAACTACCAAACGGCTAAGTTCTAAAACGAAGAGAACAGGTTTCGAAAATGTTCAACTTTCTAGCTCAAAAACCGTTTGTTCTCAAATTTGCTTTCTATGAAAGAGCTACGAAGGAACCAAGACGACCATCTTAAAGAGCATTAAATGCTAGACAAGATTCATGTGTTTGAAAATTTTCTTGATTAAAAAAAGTGTAAAAACTTCAGGATAAATTTTTTCACTTTTTTGGAAAAACTCAACTTTCATTTCATGTTTTACTGGTTGCATCAAAACGCATGCAATTTAGTAAGAAAACGTTCTTTATTGACGAGGTTTTTTTCTTTAAAATTCAACATACTAGACTATATCTCTGCACACTCGTTCGAGTCATTCAAAGTTTTGCTTGCGATTGGTCTTCGTGAAAATCCCAATTGAGACGTTTTGGATGAGTGGTCGGAAAATATCGATTTAATACGTGTAGGTCACTTTGAAAGAAAATCTTTTCAAGGATATCGAAAAAAGCGTATTTGAAAATGCTAGAAAATATTTCTCCCGCGAAACGTACTCCAAATATTAATGTATTTTGAGCTTGAAAGTTGAACACTTTCGAATAGAGGTTTCAGCCATACGGCTGAGTAGCCGCAGCAGCCGATTTT
>OENM01000010.1:62479-87496 GCA_900239745.1 Rotaria magnacalcarata
CATCAGTGAATTTTTAACTCAGCCGCCGCCGTCACATAAGGACTTGTAAATATCAGCCGGCGTCGCTGCTGTGGAAAACATTTTAAGAATTTTTAGCAGCCGCCGCTGAAGACATTACTCATTCAAATAACGAGCCGCTGGAAATCTTCAAAAATTGAAAATTGTTCCCCGCCGCCGCCGTTCAACCCTTCAGCTGACACCTCTACTTTCGAAACCTGTTCTCTTCGTTTTAGAACTTAGCCGTTTGGTAGTTTACAAAAATCATTTACATATGGTTTTGTAGAAATTGAATTGCGAATCTGTTTGAAAAACGTTTTGGCCAATAGCATTAAAACTGACTGAGTTATAGTGAAAACAAAGTAGTGTAGTTCTTTATGGCCCACCCGTTATATCAGGATTATAGTTGCCTTCATTTTTGATTAATATGTAATCGAAATATCTCTCTGTTTCAAAGATGTAAATAAATATCAACTAGATCATTCAAGCTTATAACAAAAGATATATTCATTTCAAAAACTGTGTATTTACGATTATTCTTAACTAAAGTCATAAATATGTGTAATTTTGAATAGAACAGGAGCATCAATGTGAGATTTAACATTGATAAACTTTCGAAGTCATGACTATTGAAATCATGTGATAAACGAACCACAGTAACATTAAGAGATCAATTACAATTACGAGAAAAAAACAAAAGATTTCCCATTATCTAGAACTTGTACCAGAGGAATTGTTTGACTGATATAAGAAATTTTGTAGCTAGATCCAACAAAATTCTTCTTCTGATCGAATCATATGCAAAATTCTTTTGACAATATTTCAAATAGAATTTCACAATCTTCATTTTTGAATACTCGAAAGAAAAAGAATTTTTCAATCTGAAAGCTTCATCTATATAGAGATTTTAATAGGTTAGTAGTTATATTGTAAAATTTCCATAAAGTATCATTATTGATATCTTGAAATAAGAATTTGTAATTTATAGGAACTATATAAAGAGTACGGTTTTACACATGCCGTAGTTTTAAGTAGGATCAGGAAAAAAATTGGGAAACTTTGAAAACAAAGTATTTTAATAATTAATTCTTCTAAACTACGTGGTCAGGTGTAATTAGAAAATCATATTATAAGTGATCATGAAGAGAATACTGAAATGGTATTAGAAAATTTCATCAAATTGTTGTATCTCGATAGTAAGAAATAATGGCTTACGAGAGTTTTATTTAAGATAAGCATAGCTGAGCAAGGCCTATACGATGCGCATCGTTTATAGTAAAGATTGATTCAGTACTGGAAGGACTCTCTTCGTCAATCTCATCTTTTTGTCTTTGATCTTGATATGTTACACGTCGTTTGGTGATGCAGTTTATATAAAAGATTTTTGACTTACTAATTTTTATCGAGATACATCTCTTGTGAAAAATTGTTGTCATCTTTATAATCAGTAATAGAGTAATAAATCTCTATGAACTTATTTCAATAGTGCTTTGCTGATTGATAATATGTTCCTCGTTTTTCATTGGTCTTTATCACTATAGATCGTTTGATATTTAACTTATCATGTATGACGAATCAAATGTGAAGTGCCTTGAACCTAATAGTTTAAAAATCTAGTTCAAATAGATAGTGTGCAGAGCATAACAAAATGTGCTAGATTTCTACAATACACTGATTGAGATAAACGAATTTTCATTCTTATTTCTTTATCTATCACATCTACATGCTCTTAAACTTCCCTAGTGTATTTTACATCTTAATGAAGAATAAAATCCCGCGATTATTCTTCAACATAGTCTCAGATTGATGTGTTTCTTGATTAACAGTACCAGACATATTATCACTACTATTATCATTATAAAACATTATATATGAAGTTTATTTAGATATGTACTGTAGTCAACTTCAATGATACATGTATATCTATTTATTGATTCCATTGATTACGATTTAAATACTATGAAACATTATAAAACATTACGATATTAATTGTTATGATTAGTATGATTTTTTGCATAAAATTGTATAGTACATAATTATTATACTATTGAATGAGGACCACCCATTATTTTTTTGCATTTTATAAAACATTAATAAATAAACAAAGTTTGGCCAAAAACAAAATAATGCAAAACGAACTGAACAAACTCAATTAATGATGGCTATAATTTTATAGTTTTTCTATTGCTTAGACAAGGTTGCATTTATCTTAATGATATACCAATGTAATACAAGTAGACTGACACAATTATCACATTATGATTTATTAGGTTTTATATTTCGATTGTAGAAAAAGGTCGTGGAGTATATTTTGTTTGTTCTTAACATTGAGTTCGTATTCGACTACAATTGTACGATAAATTTTCTATTTTCAGACAACAGTTATCGTCGGTAGAATTTTTTGACTTTGTGCAGAAAAAAAATGATTCACTATCGAAAATGTGACATACATTTTTGCAAACATCTATTTGACACTCTGAAAAGAAATTTCTCATTCTTACCATTTTATTATCATCAATAAATTTAAGTTTTATCAATGGATAGATATTATTATATTTCAGATAAAAGTTCGCACAAAAAAGATGTTATCTGTACATGTCTAACACTTCCGGTACATAGAGAACCAAACACATTTTACTTTTCAGTAACATAGAAACAATAAGGAAAATATTCAAATGCTATTTTTGACTCATTTTATCAATCATTTATTTTTTTCATAGTATCTTTATTTCGATTATTAATTTCATTATTATTCTTAAATTTCCTGTCACGTGAATAACATCAACGAACCATAGCATTAACGACTTCGTTATCAGTCAAATTTTTGTTTCATCTATTAATAATAGCTTGGCCTTTCGGCTTTTATTGCCCACAGGAAGAAAGGAGGAGAAAAACCTATTATACCTGTTCTATGTTCTCATAGAAATTACCAACGAAGTTTATTTTTGTTTTTCGTCGATATCAATCGATAAAAAACATCGACATTTTATGTCATATTTTCTTTTGTTATTCAGATTTGTCATTTTGTCGTTTCAGTTTCTGTCTAAGTTAAGTACCTTCTTAGATACGACCAATGGCTAAAGGCTTTCATCATCTGCATACTTTTCATCTATCGGTACGATCAATCTCTACTGAACAGAAAATAGTTTTCGGAGGTGAAGCACCAAAAATAGTACTCGAAAAGCAAAAAATTCTAACAATGAAATCAACAGAAAAAAGTAATCGTCGACGTTCGCAAAATTTTCTTAGAAATTATTTTTACTCAAAAATTAAATCGAAATCTAAAAATCAAGAAAAACGAAAAACAAATAATGCTTATGATAATAAACGGGAAGAACTCGAAAACAATACTGTTTACATATTACAAATCATGCCAACTCCATCAGTTATCCGTCAACAGACGTTAGAAAATAAAGTTGATTTAAAATCAAAATCAAAATTAAATGGAGAATTCAAACCTAAAGTATGTGAAACGAAATAATACTAATTGTATTTTAATTTCTCTTTTATTTTAAGGGTATATTAAAACAAGCATCAAAATCTTTTTCTTTTCCCGGTTTATCCAACGAGTCGTGGAGCAATTATAATGCACATCAACGCGAACAATCACATTTCGAAAAAAGTCAAACAACTAATAGTAAAGAAAACAGTAATAATTTTGCATCGGCTTCGAATGTTCATGATAGATCATGCTCAGAGTTAAATACTTGTACACCTGTTAAAAACGTTACATTTAGTGATTTGCTAAGTCCATCGAATTGTAGATCAAGTAAATCAATACCTGGCATGACAACGTTGTCCGATGGCCAATACAAAGATTTACCAAATTTATACTAAACGAATGCGATAAAAAGGAACTCAAATGGAGAAAATTCTATCGATTCGTTACAACTTCAAGTTCTCAGCTTTTGTGAGCCCAGTGAAAATACAACGTGAAATGAGGATTAAATAATTTTCTTTTAATTTCAATCAGTAAAACGTCTATTCGTTTTGTAATTTTATTCACATTTCAACGAGACAATGAGAAGAAGTATTCTTCAATGTCTTTCATGTTTCGTTATATTTTTCTGGGTGTGGGTGTGGCTGTGAATCTCTCCATCAACACCCACACCCATACCCTCACCCTCACCCGCATCCGCACCCACACCTGCACCCGCACCTACACCCTCGAAATTAGAATTTTTTAGTGAAAATCGAAATTAGAATTTTGACTGGGATTTTGTTGGGCAAAATTCTAATTTGAATTCTGTCTGGGCAAATTTTAAATTTGACTGGGTTTGAATTTTGACCACAACATATACATATCGTATGGTTCTCGTATTTTGGTATAATTATCTTCATCTACGTAATGTTTATTTCTTATTTTCGTACTTGTAGTTATAATGCAATATATGATAATATAATAACATAGGCGGGACACTTTTCAAGAAATAATTTATTATTTATCTTAAATTTTCAGCTGATTACATAAAAATAGTTGCAGATATAATATATCTAGATTAAGTTTTCAATAGATCTGTCAATGTTTTGAAGTAGATTGATATTAACATGGAATACTTGAATAAATATATAAGAAACTCCTGTGACAATCAGAACTTTTCAAAATGCCTATCGAATGTTGACATTGCTTGAAGTATTTGCACTAGTTCTATCAGATAAATATTCAGACTAAGAGAATTATTCAAAAGTTAAAATGAATATGTTTAATCCTTAGTAAAAACTGATCCATAGTAAGATTGAATTAGTATCATTTATGATCACAAAAAGATGATATTTTCTTTTTGTTTTCAAGTATAAAAACAAGAAATTTTTTATTTCAAAAGAATGTGCTAAACTTTAACTTCGTTTTCAAAAGTTAATAGCATCTGTAAAAGCATAAATGACTCGAAAATTTGTATACATTAATTTTCACAGTTCGTAGTGTTATTTACGTTTGAAAAAACTACAACTGCTTCTCTAAATTTGACGTGAAAGCAATTCGTAAGAAGAGTCTAATATATTCTTGAAATATACCAATTTCTTCAGGTATTTGAAATACAAGAAAATTTCTAACTGATCTTATGAATTTTTATAAAGTCTGACAATTTTGTACCGAATCTCTTCGAAACTAAAGATTTCTCTGAACAATATACGAATTTCTATTAGAACAATTATATAGTCGATATACATTCTCATTTATCATTATACAGATTTAAAAGAGTTAACTATTTTTCTATCGAGTGAACGATTGGATAATATAAAATACAATTTACTTCTATCTCTATGATGAAAGAAAGTAAAGTATATCATCTAAGGTGATTATTGCGAAATATCTTTGACATAGAAACGCTTTTTACTGCATGCTCTTTCTAGAAAAATAGCAACTCATTAAGAACATTAAAATTCAGTAGTTTTCGAATTTTCGAATAGAATAGATCATATATATTCTTCTTACGAATAACGTTTGATATCAGTTTTATTCTGACAGTTATTACTACTTTTATTACACTGCTTATTTGATCAAAAACGTTTTCTTGTGCCCCTCCTTCCCTGGTAAAAACAGTCAAGTTTTGTCAATAAAATGAAACTTGAGATACATGATAGGAAGATAACCTGAAATCCAATATTTTATAAGTGACACGATACTCTATTAGACAGTTCTTTTCTTTTTACAAAAACATTAAATAATTTTCGTCGTTTTCTGTTTGAAAAATAAATTTGCGTCTGTTCTACAGAGAAATTTAGAAATGTTTCTTTCGTCTGTTAATATGTTTTTGAACGCAAAACATCGTGTTCTCCGTGTATCTTCATTTTATCTATTGCACTCTTTTCATATTTGAAACAGCAAGATACAATTCGAGGTATGACACCTTTTTACTTTCATATTGAAGTGTACTTTTCTAATTCAATCATTTTTTAGAGATTTTCCGAACACATGGCTTATTAATACGGATGAATTAAAAATTATAAAAAGTTAGGCCATTTCCTACATTCTAACATTCAGATAATAAAATGGAAATCAATAATCTATGCAATACAAATCAAAAGAGAACTTTCCGCTTACCAAATAATGCACTATTTTTAATCGATGTTCATGAAATATCTCCCGAAATAATTATGAATTATGAGTAAAGATGTTGCTCTAGTCCCTGTGCTACAGTATTGATGATGAATCATTAAAATGTTAGAAGATTTGAAGTTACACACAATTCAAGGTCGATTTTCTGACGTGAAAGAGAGCTCAAAAATTATTAATATTGAAAACTTCTGAAAATTAATCGTGTCTACGTTAGTTCTCCACTCTTAGGATTGCCGTTAATTACTATCGTAATAACCCAATATATCATTGTTGAATAGTGTATTTAATGTTTTTACTGTTTCAATATTTGACTATTTTTGTAAGTACGTTTTGATTGTTCTGGTATCGTAATTATGTTTGAATGTTGTCTAAACAATAATTGATATACTTTATAATTGTAGCACATATTTGCAGTAGAGAATTATGTCTATCGAGTAATCAATAACAAAAAACAGTACCAAAGCAAGAGCAGCATTGCATGTTTCTTTCTCATTTCATGATAAATTAAAGTATTTTTCATGTCTTTTTGTCACTTTCTTTACGTGTCTCACATCAGTCGATCAATTTAATATAACGATGAAGAGCGAAGCGAATAGGTATAAAGTTAAGAAAAAAAAACGTTTAATTGAAGTTTTGGAAAAATAAATATGCAAGATTAATTGCAAATTACGTCTGATTAATGCAATACAAAAGAGCAGCCAAAAAGACACGTACCAGTCATTCTCTCATCTTCAATAACACAAGACTTTTGTATTCTATATGCAATTTGTCAGTTTCTTTAATACGTCTACAATTGTTGTTATTTTTTGATGACAAATAATACTCTAGTTCGTCTTATTTAAAATGGAGATGCCGTATAAAAAAAAGAGGACCATTAACATTACTAAACAGTAATCTACGAAACTTTCAGCATACACATATGCACAAGTGGTTTATGTCTACCTTCGTAGGATGCAATACATGAATGTGTGTGTGTGTTTGTCTGTCAACAATGTCGGATGCTGATAACTAAATGTGAGAGTGAGAATGAAAAAGAAAAGAAGGAAGAAAGAAAGAAAAAATAGTATTTGCTTTTGAAATACTGAATAACAGTACTGAATGATAAATGCATAAATAAATTGACTAACGATTTGCCTTCAAACATCATATGGTCTCAATCATTTTCCCAACTTATAATATAATCATTATTCAATAGGGTAAGTATTGATAAAAATTCATTTATCGAATTTTGAAAATATTTATCTTGATAAACAAAAAAGAAACAAACGAATAAGACGGAGTGAGAGAGAGAGAGAAAATGAAAGAATACAGTAACCTGATTGTTATTTTTTCCATCAAAGAGAAAGCGATGATGAGTTTTATACACATTTGTAGATAACAAGCAATTGAAAAACAAAATAACGATAGAAGAACGAAACAACTTTAAAGACATTGTTTCATAATTTATCATTCTTGTTTTATAGGCCCATAAATGACATATCAAGTACAAGAATTCTTCGTATCACAAGATTCAGAAGCGCAACCACCGTATTCAAAAAAAAGAATAGTTAACAATCGTAATAAACGTTGGTATCCTTCGTGTCCTTCATCATCAGAGTCTCTTCTTATCGAGTGTAAAGTTGACGAACGACATTTTATTGGCGATACTTCTCCATGCTATAACATTGATTCCTATTCAAAGCCTATACGTTTTACAATGAATGATCAACTACAACCAGCACAATTTCGTTCAGAAATTATTCTTCACAATAATTCTGAAACAGATTTACAAATTAAAAGACTTTTTGTTAATTTTCATTTTCATGATGATACACCGGAAAATGATCTAAGAAATGAGAGCCCCACATCATTTACAGTACCATCTCTACACCGTCGTTCTTTAGATATCCCAAGCAATTCAATTAAACAAAACCTAAAACAAAAGAAACGGAATGATTCACGAAAACCGCAATCAACAACATCGTCACATTTTAATGAATTTTTACATCATTGGATTGATGATCTGTGTGCTAATAAACATTTAATGAATAGTGAGGATATTGTATTTTTTATTAAGAATGGCGAATTCTTTGCTAGAATTTAGGTGTTTTTTCATCATTTTTCATTTGTGTGTACGTAAAAATGAATAAATTAAAATAATAATAACGTAGATTATTTTTAATATTTGAAGAAATAATCTATAAATATATGTGCATATAATAGGTATGTGCAATGTTTTATTCAGCTTTTTCGCTTCGAAACCCACGTAAAATATTTCAAGTAAAACCGCTTCATACCGCAGTTAGCTTTGTGAAACCGCGTCTTGTAGTGGTTTTATCTAGCTGCGATTACACAAAACCGCGGTGTCCATAACTGATGGATACCATTCATGTGATATACCGCTCTCTGGACATTATTCACTACGGTATTATAATTTTATACAAATTCAAATGAAGTTTGCATAATGAGTAACCATTAATAGAAAGAAAGAGGCTTTTGTAGGTTAAGGAGTTATGTGGAAAACCATTTTCTGGATCAGATTCGAATTAGTGGGAGAATTGGGTGAAAGAATAGGTTTCACAGATTAGGAGAAAGCAAATCTGTTTATTAAACGATGATATGAACAGTGAGCGAAGTGAACGATAATGAAAATAGTCTCTACGAAGATCCATGCAGATTCGGAAAGTCTGCAAAATAACATCTATCATGTCTTTCATAATAACACACTTGTTCGATTACGTTTTCGAGTGATATCAGATGCATTTAATTTGATAATATGTTACCGAAGATAACGTTTTCATAAAAAAAAGAAAACTTGTCCTTCGATATTCAAGGTGTCGTAGCTTGTATTCTGTAATGATTGTATTGCTAAAAATCATTTTTTCCGTTCTTCAGTATAATATATTTTTCGAATTATTCCATACTTTATACTACCCATATGCGTATGTGCAAACTATAGTAGCATCGGTAAATGTTTTCGATCTAGAATTATCATTTGTTGATAATATTGTGCTTTTCGACAAGACTTAAAGAGTAGAACAAGCAGTTTGCTATTGATTAATAGGTCTTGTTGTTTGTACTTCATTATACAGAATGAAAAGTAAGAACTTATACTTGACTTCATTGGTACGACTTTGCAGTCCTTTGGTATTTGTTTTTGGCTAATAAATCATAATCAAATTACAAGAGTTGTCCCATGTCTGATTTTTGCTTTTGGTTGTATTTGTTTACATTGAATGCGTCACTTGTGAAATGTAAGAGAGAATATACCGTACAATGTGCTTTCAACAATTTATAGGTTTGTTTTTATAATCAGAATATTTAATACCAATTCACTGGCAAACCATTTGGTGCCATGAATTGATACTGACGAATATCCTACACAAGAAGCAAAGACAATATAGTTAATATAAGTTATAGCTCAGAGAAAATGTTACTATTAACACTTTCATAATTGATTGTACTGTAATTAAATAGAGGTCTAAGATCGGATACAGTTGTTGCGAAATACTTAACTACATGAATATTCTGAACGATCTATCGCTCAGGACAAGGAAATTCATCTACGAATTTCGATAATAAATATTCCATATGATTTAGATATTTTGATGAGATACTACGTGATTCTCCAATAGTGATAACAAATGATAACATTCTAAGATGTTTATAGTACGTCTCAGGTAAATATCTAAAAAAAATAGAATAACCAATCAATAGCAATATACGAGATCCATTAGCTTTAAAATTCAAGCACCTAACTATATCCCGGGGTGCTCGCGTTATTGTACTCGGATATCGTATATGTCCTAGGTCGATATTAATTTCATCAAGACATTTGAATATGCACCATGATGTTTGTTTTTTTAATATTTGAGTTCATATTTGCAATAATCTCTTCTATTTAAATAAAATAGAATATTAAAAGCAGTTGAAGAAACATTATTAGGCGCACAAAAATACCGTGATAAATCTAATGCGGAGTATCAGACATGAATGATGTGCCACAATAAATAAATGGTAGGCTTGCTAACTCGCATTCTCCTACGTAACCGAAAGAATGAGGTCTATTCTCTTCAGTTAAAGATTATTTTTCATGTTGAACAGCACAATTGGCCTCATATGTCATCTAAAATTTGAACACATCTCTGGTGCTTCATTGATCGATGCTGGAAAAATTCTGGCATATGCAGTTGTCATATGTATAAAGTTACAATAATTTTCATAAAAATAAGTAAATAATTATTTTATTATTCGTATATAGATGAGCGCGATCCACAACATTGTGCTGAAGTAATTGCTCGTATTTGTAGTGTTACCAATAATAAGAAGTTGACAAAAAACGAAGTGAGTTTGATAAAAACATAAAATATTAAATTAATCATATTTTTGTTTAGTTTATTGTTGAATGCAAAAATGATCGCATCATCTGTAGTCTACTGATTGGTGATATATAATATAACTAATTGTTCAATAGGGTTTATATTTTAATACATTTCATATGATGTTTCTAATGTTTTTTTCATCGAAGCAATTTCAAGTTTAACCATTTACCACTGATTTACGGAAAGAAGAACTAATTATAATAGTTAAATTCTTCGTTTAGTTATTCTTGTTGAACATACATTGACTAATTTCAATAGAGCTTTCCAGTCCACCGACTCATGATCAATAATATGATGTTGATGATTTACCTATTTCGCTTCATTTAATCATGTTGTATATGATACGCATAATTTCAAAGAAAAAGTTTTTTGCGGTTAATTGATATAGATGGAAATGGATGCTTTTTTTCTTTTTCGCTTTTTCTTGAATATTGGATTGAGATCTCGTTCGTTTTTCAATTAGCCGACTGCTTCGACGTAAGTTGCAACTTGAAATGTGTTTTAGAATTCGGTCATTGATTATTTTTTATTGAGTATGCGAATATCATCTACATATCGACGCCAGCTATATAACATTGTATCGTTGTTTACTAAGCTGGGTAGATAACTATCTTCGAAATGAATCCTATAGATTTCAGCGAAAATTGCTGTAGCGATGTGCCCATTGAAATGCCGTCACATTGATCATAGATATTTTATGTTAAAAATAAAATGTGTACGTTTAGTTGCACATCTTCTATTTATTGAAGAAAGTAATCTTCAGGAATGAAAAGTTTTAATTTTGGATCGGTAAAATACAATTTATTGCAGATAACGTCGATAGTTTCGTTCATTGGGATGTTAGTCAACAGACTTTCGGTATAGATTCGAATAGAAATGATACGCTATAGCCGAAATATTTCATTTTTATGGATTCTCAAGTTGAAGTATGAATCTTTAACAGAAATGAACTGATAGTCATAATACATCAGAAATCGTAAAAGATGAACGATCCATAATCTAGAAATTTTCGTTCTGGGATCAACAGAAAGAAAATAATAAGATCTTTCGATGTTTCGCAGGATGACTGGAAATATGAACATATAATTTCTCTATACGTACCTCAATAATAGTGTTGCTTTGGTTAAATCACTTCAATTAATTGGTACACATTTATTTAAGTATAATTATATCTCTCTCTGTATATTAAATAACCATTTGATTAATTACTTTTAATTAAATCGTCAAAGCTCGTCTTGTTTATGATACATATATGAAATGAATGCTTCAAGAAATAATAAAGATAATATAGTATATCATGTTATCAACAATTAAAGTAAATAAACAATTAATTCATATTAATTTGAAATAGAAATTTTTGCTTTATCTTTGTGATTATCGTATAAGTTGTTTAAAACTAGAACAACATCTACGTCATTTTCATTTAAATAATTCTAGAATGTTGTATTTTTATGAGTATTTTGATCTTTTATTAATCTATAATCGTGAAAATATGAGTTCAGATTCTCTATCAAAAAAGTATAAACTCAAAAGTTTGATTTTTTTCTCAGCTATTAAAAATGTTTTGTCCTAGACAATCGATTTAGCTGAGTCAGCACTAATTTATTAACAGATGATAAATGAATTAAATATGACATCATTTTGCGTGATGAACGTAATTGGTTTTTATAAACAAACTTTCCTACAGAACAACGTTGATTCAAAGTTCAGCATGAACTGAAAGAGATGCTCATCAACATCATATTTAGAAAATAATAAATGCAATTTATTCATTTCAATAAAACGACTGATAACGCTGCTGTACAATAGGCGTGTAACATGAGAAAGTTCATTTAGACTATCTGCAAAAACGGCTGCGCGTCTCTGGAACGTATCAAGCTATTCTTTGATTGATCTGGATTTTTCGATGTACTCTTTCTTTTTATCTGGAGAAAGGACGGGGGCGCATAAGATACCTTATCGGCCCATTCTGATTTTTTCAACTGAACCTAATCAAATTACATATGAAATGAAAGCTGCCGTTGAGACAAGCATTTTGATACTAAATCCGTCAGGAAACAAAAGAATTAAAAAAGTTATGGGCACGATCGAAAGTTGACTATTTTACTGTTTCTCTTGAAAAGAGTCTCCCATTTTCGACACAAATATATCACAATAGAACTGTTCTCG
This sequence comes from Rotaria magnacalcarata, assembly GCA_900239745.1. Taxonomy (NCBI): domain Eukaryota; kingdom Metazoa; phylum Rotifera; class Eurotatoria; order Philodinida; family Philodinidae; genus Rotaria; species Rotaria magnacalcarata. The sequence continues at coordinate 75,065 of OENM01000010.1, forward strand.
NCAACCTTGAGGAGGAGTACAGGGAATTTTTTCGACTAAAATTTAATTACTCAAAAAAATTTGAAACATAGTGAAATCCACTGAGATTTGGATGCTGATTCCGAATATAAGATAATTTTTTACAACAAGTATAGTCTTTCAGGCTATAATTCAATAGAGATTAGGAAAAAACGACAAAATCAGCAGTCAAAAAAGTGAATGCCGTAGCAATCCTTAAGTGGCCAATGTTTTTTGGCTTTCGTAATCATCCTATTTTGTAGCGCGTAAAAATGTCTATCGAATGGTATAGACTAGAAAAATGGTACTACTTGATTTTCGCCAACAATTTTTCTCGCAATATGGAAAAAAATTTAAGAAAAAGATAGCTCCTTAGAGTATTTGCCTTTGATCATGAAGTGATCAATGTTTCTTTACTTTTCTAATCATCCTATTTTGTACAGCTTAAAAATGCCTATCGACTGGTCAATACGAGAACAGTTCTATTGTGATATATTTGTGTCGAAAATGGGAGACTCTTTTCAAGAGAAACAGTAAAATAGTCAACTTTCGATCGTGCCCATAACTTTTTTAATTCTTTTGTTTCCTGACGGATTTAGTATCAAAATGCTTGTCTCAACGGCAGCTTTCATTTCATATGTAATTTGATTAGGTTCAGTTGAAAAAATCAGAATGGGCTGATAAGGTATCTTATGCGCCCCCGTCCTTAGTCTTCAACACCCTTGGAAGTTGAGCTTTTAGAAAACTATGACTTTTTAACTATAGATGATTAAAAACGGTGCTTTTGCCATCTTGTCTTACAAATATCAAGGGGGTATGTTTTGTTTTTGATTACAGATGAGTCGATTTAAATTATTATCGAATTATGATGGTATACCAATCAATGTTTTCAAACGTACATTAGCGATTATTATTCCCATCGATTATTCTCTAAAGAATTTCTAGATTCATGAGTTTTTGATGAAAGATAGCCGAGCTAAATTATTTAATGTCCCGTGGTATTTGTCATATATGTCCAACTTGAAACTTGAATTCAATTGAAAATTGAAATTTTCAATTTTCAACTTTTAAACCAATAGCATTCTGAAGAATGGTGACTCACACATATATCGCCATACGTTGAAAGTTGAAATTTTCTATTTTCAACTGAATTCAAGTTTCAAGTTTGACACTACTGGTATTTGTTAAAGATCTATAATTTTATGTTTCGAAAATTCATTCAATATAATATAATAGTAATCAAACAAGAAATTTTAAAACTTCATTTTTTCTTCGTCAATTAGATCACATATTTATTGCTAACTGTAAATGACAAATTTCAAAAATAATACATTAAAGTAAAATAATGTTTTTAGAATAAAATATTCGTCATTTTTGTAATTCTTCGTTCGGAAACATGAGATAATAATATTTATTCTAGAGAAATAACTCTGTGGAAATGTGTCAACTAAATTTTGTTAATTAATCTATTTTTACTTCGATATTTCGTGAACGGATATAGCTACCTTCTATGTCTATATAACAAGATACTTATAATTCATTTTGAGTTCTAATTAAAACAGAGTATTTCAAAAATAGTCAATGCAAGTTAACTTCTTTTTAATATAATTAGTTTTCTTCTATTCAATTGATAATTATCCTGGATATTAATAAGAAAAATCCTTTCGTGTTACCATGAAAATCCGTTTATAATTGTCTTTATTCTCGAAATCAGCTTAAACAATAATAATAATAATAATAAACACAGTAATATACATTGTCAGGAATAAGAAAATAATAATCAAGACGATACTCAACAGAAAAAACAATAGCGTAGAGTAATAATAATTGCAATGTTCATTACTATCGCACTTGTAGCTTATTTATTGATTATGAAAACCTTGGAAGACAAAACAATTAAATAAATTCACAAGAAAGACATTAGTTATAATCGAATAGTAACAATATCAGGAGATGGCGAACGTCTATCTGATGTTGTTCTGGGTACTTGTAATTCTGCATTCGTGGTTGATTTACGTGAAGAATTTTGTTTCTCAGTTTTTTTATGTTTAAAATATTCTACTTTAAGTCTCTCTTCACCTTCACGTTTCCATGATTTATAATTATCTGCTTCATTGGTAGTTGCTTGCTGGTCTTTACTACGTTGTATACGTATTTGTCCCAGAACAGAATTAAATAAATGTTGCCAACGCTCATTTTCTCTTGAAATATGTAGCTCCGCATCGTCGCCACTAGCTGTTACATGTAAGGAACGATGATTTAGTTTTGGTTCATCATCAATACGATTATCATCATCGTACTGATGATGACGATGTTTCGATGATACGGTTGTTGGATTAGTATTATTATTGTTATTGTGATGATAATTATCATCATCATCATCATCATCATCATCATCATCATCGTCATATTTTGATGGTACTCTTCGCTCTGTCATTCGTGACATATGACGAATAGGATATGATCCTTGATTACGAGTTTCGTCTTGTTCTTTAACTGATTTAGTATTTATTGATCGTTTGATTTGCTTTCGCGATTTTCTTCCAATTTTTTCAATTTCAGCTGGACCAGTAATATTCATTTCTTCGGATTGTACATCAGATATAAGGCCTGATTTCATATACCAATCAATAAATTCATCTTTGGTTATATGATCATCATCATTTCCATTCAATTCATCAAATGCTTCATCAATGCGTTGCTGTAAATTAACTTGTTTTGTTCTTTCGCGTTGATTTGCATGATTTTGATTTTTATTGTTTGAACTTGTTACATCGATAAGTGTATGCAACATTTTACCAATTTCTTCTTTTGTTATTTTACCATCGTTATCTAAATCGAATACATGAAAAAGTGTTTCAATAAGGCGCAAACGATTCACTGTTGATGCAGCTGATAAAGCCATTACGAATTCTCTAAATAAAACAAAACGAAAAAGGAATAAATTAACAATAATTGATTTTAAAATATTTAATCTAGCTCAATAAAGAATAAATAGAAAATCTAACATAGTAAATAAAAATAATTTTAATAATCTGTTTAGCTAAAGGAAATCAGATCGAATAGAACACGTTCATTGTTTTAATTGTATAGAATTAATATTTGGAATGAATACAAAGTTTCGTACAAATCTGATTGGAAATATAAATTTTGATTATTCTTATTATTACTCTTAAGTACAGCAATTTCAGATATTTCTCCGTGGCATTATTCCATTTGAATTACCGAGAAAATACTAATATCATCGACTGTAATTACTTCTCTTATTCCACAAAATAGTTCTTCCTGTTTACTCCTCGTTATGTATATAAGATTTTTCTCTTGTCTTTCTATTTGAATGAATACAAAAATTTATAACGAAAGCTCCTCTAAATGTTAAGATTAACTAGAGACGTGAGAGTTTCTATACATTCACAAGTCTGTTTACACATTTTTATTATTAATTTATATACAATCAGTGTCAATAGTTAGACATTCGAACGGTTTCTTCTTATTCATATTGCTATTTTTTCTAAATCGTTTAAAATAAAATATCGTCTTTGAATTTTTATTTCAATGAAATAGAACAATATTCTTTTATTCTTACTTAAAATCGATAAATTGATTTCTATCTTCATCGTACACATTAAACATATGTCTGACATAATCGGCTGTCTTTTGAGTGGGTTTCCCCATTATCTTTGCATATTCTTGTTCGAATTGTTTCAATGTTAATCTGCCATCAGGACAATCTTTATAGAAATTTCTATAAACAAGCAAAACAATTTGTTTGGTTAAAAATTAGTAATATATGAATCAGTTCGAATTGTTACCTATGCCACTCTATAAGTTCATCTTCTGAAAAACCAGTATCTTGACAAAGTTCGTTAATTGTTCTTTGATCCAATGGTTCACTATTTATTGGATTATGTCTCGATGGTTTAGAGCCCATGTTTTAAATGTAATGTTTCATGTAAGAAGAAAATAAAATTTTATCTAAAATGGAGTAGTTTCGTGCATAGTGTGCGTCTTTTGACATGAATAGTTGTCGACGAATATTTTACGAACCTTTTAACAGAACGGTAAGAAAGTAAGTTACAAAGAAAAGAGGTAAAAAAGGACGACAACTATTAAATTGTATACGACGGTTACTACGCGTAGAAAATGCAGTGACAAAATAACAGCACACTCATGTGTATGTTCGGCATACAGCGTGCAAAATAAAAGAACAATAATAGAGAGAACGAGACAAATAGACTCAGAAAGAAACGTAGACAAAGAACAGTGATACAAAATATTCGTATGAGATAAAGTAGAACAAAAGTTGATATTCATCAATAATGACGTGTTAGCCGAATACAGATAGATATCTATCATTTGTGAGGTACAGGCATTTTCAGAAATAAAATGATCACATCATATTATTTCGAATAGAATCTAATTTTGTTTCAGGCAAGAAAAACATTCAGTGAAGTATCTCTTTTATGATTTTATTCGTTTACTTATATGAGAGCCATAAAAATTCTTACATTGCAGCGTAAAGAACTATTTTTTCGATTAGTTTAATATTATTAGCAAATATTACAGCTCGCACATAACGAATTACTCGGAAGAATACTTTCTAATCTTATTTTATTATGAGACAGCTGCTCCTTTGTGATGAATAGTGACGCTAGTATTCTATTGTTGAAGACTGTTTTCAATACGTAGTAGATTTTTATTTCTATTGGTACTTACGTTTTGTCTGATTTGTTTTATTTATAAAAAAAAGATACAGAATGAGCACTCCGTGCTCTGTACTACTTGAGTGCGTGCAAAGTCATTACAATCTTAAAACCAGGCTGTTAATGTATTTCCTGTTTCGACTCATTTTTTTACCATGGGAAATCTAAATAGAATAATTCTACGACGCTTCCCTAGTACTTCTATGAACAAATTATAATGGATGGACATGAGAAGACTATTGATGACATCTACAGATGTAAATGTACATTATGATTCAGTTCTTTGTTCTTACATATTTGTCTTTAAGTAATAAAGACAATTTCTTTTTCCCGAAATAAACCTGATACGAGACGAGCGATGTGCAACGCGCCTGTACTAGTGTCAATGATAGATAGTAATGATGAATATTTGCATGAATAGGAAAAAAATGAAAATTCATATGATTATATTTTTCCACCTAGTCATGTTTTTCTTACAATAGTCAGTAACGAATGTACAAAATATAGAATGCGTGTATTCAATAAGAATGGGGTTTTTGTAAGGTCGTGTTTGAATCATAATATCTCTGTGAAATAATGCGCAAACGAGCTCAAATTTTGCAGTGAAGTAGAAAAATTCTTTTCTATCTATTGGTGAAACAAGTTTTGAAAAAAGTTGAGAAATGATCGAGTTCTGAGCGGGATTTTGCAGTCCCCTGGTGCCGTTAAATAAAAACACTTTCCTCAATAAGACGCTAATGTAAAAATTGTCCTGAAGTAAAACACACCAGCAAAATTCATTTTGATAACTGGAATCGTTCAAAAATCGTGTCATATCTGCTTAGAATCTTTAAAATCGCTCAATCTCCGCTGGACAACTTATTCATTACACATTTCTCTATCATTCTCTAGAGATTGAGCTTGATACGTTGCTCAGCTACAGAGCTGCCGGCCTGGCCTGGTGTCCTGCCTGGTCAGGCCACCTGTCCAGGCGGAATTTTGAAAATTTGGCCTAGCTGAGAAATTATATTGATTTCTCCAGTAAACATCTTGAAACACTAGACGGCATCACAAATTGATGCTTTTGTTCACTTTTTAATTCGTTATTTATGATTGGTGGATATTTTTAGACCACAATAGTGCACGAATTGTATGAATAAACAAGAGAAGAGAATAGAATATGTATACTTAGATTTATTTGATGAAGATATATTGTTTTTATTATTGTGTTGAAATATCTTTCGACTGTGTGAAAAACTAATGATATTATGAAAAAATCTCAATAATTCAAGTTTTTCTTTCATGAAAAATATTTATGATGATTGTCTATTTGTTTTAATTTCTTATTTTGTGTAAGAACTTGTTATTTCTTATCTTCAGGCAAATAAATAAAATTATTGAAACTGAAATTATACATCAATTTGAAAAATCAGAAATATCACTTGACCTGGTTTGGCCTGCAGGCCAGACCAGGCCAGGTCACAGTGCTCTGACCCCCAGGCTGAGTCAGACTAGATCAGGCCAGGCCGGAAAAAAAGTGGCCTGTTGATATCTCTGCTCAGCTAATTAGATAGAATCAAAACAATCTCCATTAATTGCACAAAAAACGTCCTAAATACGTACATGTCTCTAATTAGAACGCACATGCAAATATTGTCCCTTTTTAGAACGCGTCTGTATAAAATGCATNGTTATCAAAATGAATTTTGCTGGTGTGTTTTACTTCAGGACAATTTTTACATTAGCGTCTTATTGAGGAAAGTGTTTTTATTTAACGGCACCAGGGGACTGCAAAATCCCGCTCATAACTCGATCATTTCTCAACTTTTTTCAAAACTTGTTTCACCAATCGATAGAAAAGAACTTTTCTACTTCACTGCAAAATTTGAGCTCGTTTGCTCACTTTTTCACAGAGATATTATGATTCAAACACAACCTTACAAAAATCCCATTCTTATTGCGTACACGCACTCTTTACATACACGCATAGAATCAAGATATCTATGAATAGATGAACAACTCGAGGATGGTGAAATGAAGGAAAAAATACACAGCGACAGAGGCACAAATAAGCATTTAACATTTCTCTTTCTGTACGTGAGCGTATGATAACCTTTCACGTTTCTATCATAATGATTAAAAATGCTTTAGGAGCGAGAAGAAGCAAACATTGGCACTTCTCAAGTATCTTTTCTTATGCTTGATTGCCATATAGTAGGTGTATATGATGCATAGAAAATTCATGAATGTTATTCTAAAATACTCATTACTAATATTTTCATCAGAAAATTTACTATGCATACAACTTAAAATAGTTGACAAATGAAACTTGAAAGCTAGATAGACAACATTCTTGTTTCATCATTATGTAATATTTTGGATAGATGAGATTCGAAAACCATATCTTCATTTATTATATCCTTCTGGATCATTTTTTCCTTGGTAGCAGTTTTTACACTGTGTTTCCGAGTGTATTCTCATCTGTGGCAAACATCGCTTCTGTTAGAAGATATTCAGAAAGCCCAGAAAAATAAGTACACCCAATACACATTGGATTTTACTCGTTATTATTCTCTGCCGTAAGATTATTAGTCGTTGTCAGAATCGTCGATATGTTCTGCTAACAGTTTCAAGGCTTTTGTATATCAGATGTAGTATGTTAACAATAAACAACAATCAATATACCGTATGATTTGACACATCGATCTAAGTTCGATTAATAAATAACTCAAGGGATAAAAGAACACAATAAAAAAAAATTTTCCATTGTTCTTAACCAGAATTCATTAAGATTCCGATCAGTATGCTAAAAAACCATGTTTTTCTATTATTTCATTAGCATATGCGTTTTGTTGATTAACATGTTTTCCCTGCAATATCGAAGAAACTCATACTTCTATAGTACATAAAAAATATTTTCTATGTTACTCACACCTAGATCGATAGTATTCACTTACCGATTAAATAAACGATTAATTTGCTTTTTATTTTTTATTGGATTACAGATGCAGAGTAAATTTTGTTATACAATTATGTTTATTCGAGTTTTTAGTACCGAGATACGTAAAAAATATAGTTTGAAAACGAATATATATCAATGATGATAAAAAAGATTATAAATATGTCATAGACTGAAAACAACGTACATCTGATTATTATTGTGCAAAGTCGCCGCTTATTGTATTAATATATATATATATATGTATATTTATAGTATTTACAACAAAACCTTCTGGAATAATACAATGTATACATAGGAATATGAAAGAAACCTTGAACTATTTTCTACCATATCATAACATTTTTTCAATGATAATTGATGCCATAAAACAGTCAAGATCTTCTTCTCATTTAATTCTGACTTGATGAGAAATTAGTTTTTCTATCTACGTTATTTTAATTGATTTCATTAAACTATTTTGTTACTATATGAGTAAATCAAACATGACCAAACATGTTGTTTTGAAAATAGTCGCAATTTAAAGGAAATAAAACTCATACTCTTACTTTTTTCTCAAGTGATAAAATCTATAAAAATTTTCTTACCTCTTTTAAGGCAGGGAGTACTTCACACTATTCAATTATAATATCGATTTTTCACAAAATCAAAATGTTTTCCATTACTGTTTCTTGTTATCGGTTGTATCATTCTTAGAGAAAAAAACTAACGTTACATCAACATTCATTAGCATAAGTACATATAGTATAAACTAAATAGTTTTCATAGTTTTCCAATTTTCTAGTGACTTCCTTGCATATATACTTCTTTTTTCCATCTAATTTACTGATTACATAAATACAGTACTTGTTCTAATTACCTAGTTATCATACTTATACTGATTTAAAAAAAAGATTTATTTTGACATTAGAATGAAGAACCACATGACTCGATTTGTTTTTCAAAGTCGCCATCGCGACCATATAGAACACAAAAAAAAGTGTTTAACGTCATCTTGACAAATGTTTTTTGTTTTTCTACCGACATCGTATTTGTACAAGAAATGGAACATGAATAATATCAAGGATTTTATACAAAAAAAAATGAAATCAAGGTAAAAAAACAGAAAATAAAATATAACACATTATTTCATCGTATCTGATTAAAGAAAAACGAATTACAAAGCTTAAAAATAATATTAGAAAAATAAATTGCAATCAAACTTTTATTTGTTTGATCCTATTTGGAAAAGGCATACCAATGATTATCGAATTGTAGACTATTTTCATTTTCTGTACGATCAATACAAATTATTTGTTTTTTATTCATCAATTCTTGACAATAGTCATGAGCTATTGATTCATTTTCCATATGACCGTTTGATACCAGCCATTGACAAAACTCATTCTCATTAAATGTTATTTCAATGTTTTCCACAGAACCACTTGTACTGAAAGTGAAAAAGAAAATGAAACTTGAAATTTAATTATTCTAATAGTAAATTGACTACCTTCGTGCTAGTATGTAATATCGAATAAAATTTGATCGAAGTTCTTCGGTAAAATCCAATGGTCTTTCATTTTCTGAATGTCGACGATGAGTATGATTTCGGGAAAAGTCTATTTTTAAACCAAAATGATTCAATAATTTAATAATTCTATAAAAAGACAATGTAAAAAGTTCATATATACTGTTCAATAAAATCATACTTTCGACTTATAGGTAATAATAAATCAGCATCAAGCGCGAAAACAAGAAATGTAATGATGCCCTAAAGATGCGAAACAAATTCAAATAGAAATTAAACGGGAAATTTTCAAGTTATCGTTTTTACTTGTCCATGTAATAAAACAGTATCAAGAAATTGTAATTCATAATAAACACCATCACGATTTCTTGTTAATAAGGACCATAATAAAGCCGATATACACTAAAAGTAAAGTAAAATTAAATGCAAGACTTAATTTTATTGATTGAAAACTTAAACTTACAACAAAAGCATTTATATTCAATAGGCCTACAAGTACTGAATGACGAAGCCATTGTGTACTGTATTCGGATGGTATTAGATCTACAATTATGTTTTCAAATAAAAAAAAGAGCTCAATTAGTTTAAATAATTAAATACCTATAGAAAGTGATGGTAGTGTTGTTTGACTGTCGGTATATTCACTCCCGTCATCAATTAATGGTTGAGTTTCACTTGCATTTTGTTTTAATCTATATGTACGACGAGCAATTCGAAGAAGATTCGAAGAAGTAATTACAATACATGTAGCAAGTAAACAGACTGAAGCACTAGTTTGAACAGTTCCAAATTTTGCTGGATCCGTCGATGGTTTACTTGTTGATCGATCGATGGACGATTGATAATATATTATAAGAGTCGTACAAATAGGAACCAGCCAACCAAATAAATGGTATACCCAGGAAAAATAACGAGCACTTTCGTTTGAATAACAAAATGATATCATCAAAGCAATTGAAACACTTGTTGCCCACGAACGCGTTGTTAGAGCTAATAGAATACTACCTAAAACGAATGAAAAATTTCACGTGATAATGCATATGCGTGTTGAAGTACATAGTAATTTAATTCAAGATCATAAGAGAAAAAATAAAAATAAATTCCAAACTGAATGGCATGTGTAGATTATATAATATGTCACTGTTGATTTGTTGTGGTCTATGCATGACATATGTAATTAAATTGCTCATATATTTCACAGAATACCTGGAAGTGAAAACCGATGTAATTGCGTTAACTAATTAGACAATAATTGATTTAGCCGATCTATTTTAGGAAAGTTTTTTTCAACCATGTTTTACTGAATTTTGTAAGAATGAAACATGGGTGTAGTGCATATATAAGAGTTTTTATCTTATACTAACAACATGTACTACACTCTGTATGATCTAAATTTGTATTTCTATATTTAAACTATCTTTATTTTGGATTGTATTTGCACGGAATGATCGTTTAAAATTATTTATGTTGTATAACTTTTGTCTAGAAATCTTCTCGCACAACACATTTGTTTGGAGAAAAAACCGATAAATTTGAATAATCCAGTTAAACACTAATTCATACCTATATTTCTCATACGATCAGAGCATAAACGATTGTAATTTGATACGTATGAAAAACAAAAATCTACATTGCAGATGAATATTTCTCTATTCGAAAAATTTCCTTATGAATCTTTATGTTTACACAAGAATTTGAATTTGAATCTGAATCATAAAAATGACTCTTGAATTTTTGCATAAAGCTTACTGTCGTTTTTCTTTTACCTGTATCAACTACTATTGAAGCTGTTCCCGATATAGGTAGTGGTACATATTGAATAAATATTGTCCAAATAGCATGTATCATTTGTAGGCCAACAAAAATAAATGTATATTTATGAATAGGTGACCTACTTAATAGGCGATATCGTAAACAAAATCCAACGAGAACAATAATCGTACAAAGTAACGATATCATACTAACATCATACGATGTTTTTATTAGCATTGAGTCATATGTGTCTTGCAGTTTTGGATCTAATGTTCTTAAATTAATCATTTTCGCTGATACAAGCATTATTGGTATTGCAAGTAAAGTGGAAAAAATCAGACCCGTTGAAGCAATCGCTTGTAATGCAGCATTTGATTCAGGTACATAAAATATAACTGATGGTGCAGTTGGTGCTGTTCCATATAGAAAACCGAAATTTGAAAAATCAATTGTATTATTTAAAGTTACATTCGTTGATTTAACAAATAGAAATACTGCTTGACGTAATATTAGTGGAAATAAAATTAATTTAATCATACTAAGAGCAAATACGGTTACAACAAGATGTGTATGCAGACGGCGTAATTTACCAGCCATTGTTAAACCGAGATAAAATAATGCCGTTGCGCTAAATGATTGTGCCACTGGTGTTAAGATATTTTCCATGGTCTTCGGTAAATGTTCCTTGAATATTCGATTAAAGACAACACCAAGTAATGTACATATCACAATTGGATTGCGACTTATATTACTGAATATTTTTCTAATTAGTTGGCAACGATGCCATATAGATATGTTAGGATGTTTTTTTTGATCATCTAAACGTTTTTGTATTTCAATTAGAAACAAACCGATTGGATTCAGTATGACTAAAGATATTGGAGCTAATAGATATATATATCGTCCATAATCTGTATGTAATTGCTTGTATACAGCATCAATTATGGGTAGCATCAATGCGAAATCATTACTTTGGGATGCCATTATTGCGTGTAAACCCATGCTTGCAAAGTTTCTCGGACGTTCACCTATACCAGTTAAAAGTGCTGTCAAAAGAAAAACAATTGTTTTAGCAACAAATACAGATGTAATAAATTGCCATGATACTCTTTCAAATTGTAAGTCAACGAGATTTTTAAATACTACAGCAGGTAAAGCGAAGTTACTGATATAACGCGAAAGACCTGTCGATTGTGTGCGTGTCAATAAATTTAGTTGACCAGCAACATAACCCACAGCAATTATAAAGAAGCATTGAATCAGAGCTGGATAAAGCTCTTTATCAATATCCACAGAAGCATCACTCGTATCATTTATCATCTTGAAGAAGAAAAAACGACATATATAAATGCAAAATGAAAACTTGTAGAAAAATACTCCTAAATCACGTCATAGTATTTTCTTTAAATTAATAAGACAGTCTAGTTGTAATCAAATTCGTAGTCGTACAAATAAATGACTTTTCTATTTGAGAATGATATTTTTAAGTAAAGTCAATTTTTAATACATCTTTTACTTAAAAAGACAAAAAAAAA
>OENM01000010.1:87529-111008 GCA_900239745.1 Rotaria magnacalcarata
CCGTTCAGTTCTCTACAAAAAAACGAATCAAAATTTTCGATGAAAAGTATCAACATAAAAAATCTGAAATGTGCAATTCTTTGAAGTTGTTTTAAAAAATTATTCAGCATATTTTTCCAGATTCGAAAAATGTAAGATATCGCTTTAGCATAAATCAAGGTGAGAGCCGAAGTGTCCTCTCATTCTCACGATATTCAGTCGTACAACTTTTCGAACATCATCGTATTCAACGAAATAAACAGCTCTATTCAAATTAGCAATGCTTATTAGAAATTCTGGTTTGTAAATAATTTAGATCGTAGCAATCATTTAATTGTGTGCCAAACATTTTATTAATGCAGTCCGAAAATAGAACGTTCCAAGTGCTGCAAGATTGCTAATAATTTTCCTTGTTAATTCAAACTCCAATGAATGCAATGAAAATAATTGCCGATGTTTGTGTTTGAAAGCTCGGCATATCGAACGTTTGTAGCATTGTTTATCTGATTTTTTACTTTTTTTTTATCAAAGTATTCAGATCATTGAATGGCGCAGCTTCGGGGAAAAACGATCAAGTTATTTTTCGTAAAAACAAATGATTTCGATATTTTAATAATTTTTCAAACTGAGAATTATGTAGACAAAAAAAAACAAACATTCACAAAGGTATGAACGTTATAAGTGAATAATTCCTAATAACATAACAAAATCTATATGAATATTGTTATACAAAATGGACTAGTACAAAAGAAAACAGATCTTCGATAAACAGAAATTTGCGAGATTGCTGAGTATTTGACAAAAAACTATTTGACTCTATTTATTGCACAAAAAACGTTGATAATTTTTCAAGTGATAGCTGTTTTACTAATCATTTGATAAGCAGATGTTTGATTATGAGTTAAATGCATAACATTCCCATCATCATTGGTCAATGCTAAAGAGATCAAAATTCTGTTGCACTACGTGTTCACTTTATTTTCGTTCACTTACTTAATTCATCCATATCATCTACATTTGAGATTACTGGCGAGAAAAGTACCAAAATAGCAAAAACATATATATTCAACATACCATAGACTCCTACAAATGAAATTTAAAAAAATATAAATTAAATAAACTTTGTTTTTCTTTTACCAGTTATAAATGCTCCTGAATATTGAATTTTAGTTGGTTTTTCTTTATCCCAAACCCAGTATGTTTCATAAAGTTGGCTTAGATAATATGAAACAATTGTAATTATAGCACAGAGTATCGTTGTTAATAACATAAATTGAAATCGATAAAATGCTCCCTTCATATTACAAATCAAGTATTAATGTTGATACTTTTTTGAAATAATTTCATTCAACATACCTGATATATCAAGCGTCGAATACGACGCATTGCTGCAATTTCACTTTGTTTACTACGAATATTCCAGAAAACACGTACAACAAGTACAGTAAGACAAATAATATAGGTAAAACTGGATAAACCAGCAAGTATAAGAAACGTTAAACTGACATTACGGCCAACACGTGTAGACCATATTGAATGAAATGGATTCCGAAGTTGAAATCCTCTAGAAAAAAAAGTAATCAGGATGATAACAGATAAAGTAATAATTTGTTATTGATTTGTACCGTTCACATAATTCAAAAATGAGTAAAACACATGAAGCAAACCAAAGTAAAACAATATATTTTCCATATGAAAATAAACCATGATTAGCACTTTTATCCTATGTAAATATAATGAAGATACAGATCAATTTAACGACAGATATAACTGCTCACAACAACATGTTCACCAGCAAAAAATAGCCAGAAAGTCAAAAGAACCGTGAGAAAAAATCCTTGTCGAATTTCACTGTAGATTTGAAAACCATTGAAAGGCATTACAAGTGTTAACCATTCTATGGGAGCTAAAAACAAAATGATAAAATTTATCAGATTCAAATTGTGAAATTGCTTTGATAAAACTAACCATTGAGTATACATGCTGATAGACCAAGTAAGAATATTAATCTAAATGAAATATTCATATTTTATATTATACTTTTAAGTAAACAGTAGTGAATTATAAATAGATTTTTAATTTTTATGTTGCATTTTAGGAATGACTGAAAGTATTTTTCAACTTGAAAATAATTGTATACAGATGAATGCATAAGTTTAACGCAGAGCACAAGCTCTTTTCTGTGGACGACACCTTCGTGATCGACCAATAATATTTACATGAAAGAGTTGCTCACTATTGGGTAAAAGTTTCTCACCAGAGATAACTCAATAAGTGTTGATATTCGTACTTTTTACGATAAAAAAAATACAAGATGTTAACCTACGCACTCGGGCTACTATCGAGTACTGGTTGTTTGGTTTCTGTACATATCTACCACTAGTTCATTCTCATTTTCTACTGTGCCAGGAGTGTCGATTAGAAAGAACCACACATGACATCACTTTCTTTCTCATCCCGATCGTAGAATATCTACCTTCTTATTGTTGTTTTTTTTTATCGAAAACCATTGTCATAGTTTTTACTTGTGATAAACATCACTAGCTATTTAAAGAAACACAAAACAGTGCAATAACTTTCGACAGACAACCTAATAAACGTAGGGCTATAGAATCGTGTTTGTTTTCACCTAGGCAAAATGCACACAGTATGAAAAATACACGGAATTTAACGTTATTCATTCTTTATCACTTTCAACATTTCGAAATTTTTATCATCCCATGTTGAAATTACATATCATATCAGTGTCTCGCAAACTCTACGTCTTCGACTAAAAGTTTTTCAAGAAAACATCTTTCAAATATTTTTATTATTTTGTACAAGAACATAATCAGAATATTATATAGGTCATAATTTTCGATTTTCTAAATAAGAGTAGACACAATTTCTCTACACATCAGCACTAATGTTCGGTTCAATACAAAAAGTAGATCGTACTGTTGAAACAAAATTTAGAATACTTTTGTTATAGTTTCTTGTATTCTGGAAAGTTTTAAGTAAATAGAGTTTTGAACAGGGCATATCATGACCAGAAAATATTTACAAAGAAAAATTTCAATGTAGAACACAGGTCAAAACTTATACGTTGGAACAGAGATATCTAATCTTTTCTTTTCTTACTTTTGTACTTTTCTTTTCATTCTGATATCAATTAATTCAAATGAAATAATTACTTGTCAAGATTTGTATAAGTTTTTTGTGCACGTTTCATTTGCCGACAAAACCAAATGAGACTGGCAAGAACAATAGGAAATGTCATTGTTTTCAATGTATACCATAATTTCGTAAACTTTTCTGTTTGACAAATACCCTAAATATTAACATTTGCTTTTCAAAATTTTAAACTAAACGTTAATACTAACAACGAATTCAAATGATTTAAGTTTACCAATATCTTGTGACAGACCATTTTTATCAACTATTTGTAAATTAATTAAATAGTGTGGGTATTTCAAAGTAGATAATTCCAGAAAAGCTAATGGTTCGCATGTATATCCATCAGGTATATCCTTAAGTCAAAAGGAAAAATGCAATGTTTTGCTAAATAAATAGCAAACAATTACTTTATTTTTGGTTCCATAATGAAATATTGGCCGGCATTGGATTGAACGAGATTCTTGCGATTCGGCGACTAATTGCCATTCGGAATTCAAATCTTCAAACATTTTATCAGTTTTATAACCAAGTCGAACATTATATGTTAAGATTGCATTTGCACCTTAAAAATTAAATTCAATAATTCAAAGAGAAAGAGACAACTGAACTTACTCAAATTAACTCGTGAATCATATTCGATATGTGGTACAATGATTGATGTTAATGTTTGAAACCATCGTGTAATACGTGGTAATTGAATGACATAGACAAAATCTTTCCAAGTTTTTTCCTATAGAAACATGAAAATAAGAAATAATATTCTTTTTAGTTTAAATTAAATCATACGCGCTCAAATTCGAGATGTTCTTCATTACAATTTTTTTCTGGACTATGATAAATCCATTGACGATCAGCTTTAGATTGGCACAGAGTAAATTCATGAACAGTAGCATATGTTGGTTTTGTTCCTAAAAAACAACGAAAACATTAATTTAGAAATGAAAATTCAAGTTTTTTCTTCTTGTTACAAACCATTGAGACCACCAAGAAGAAAGTAGATGATTTGAATAATCAGTAGAATAATAAGGAATATTAGAAGCTTTCTTCTTGAGAATTTTTCTAATACAACAAGATAAACCATTTCGTCTTATGTCGGTCTCCTTGACTGATAATTTAAAATCAACATATATACAAGAACAACGAACTCTCACTCTTTTTTATTACCTACATGCATGTACCTTTCATACGTTGTAACATTAACGAATTATTATAAAGGCCCCTAGATGTCAGGTATAATTTCAATCCTGATTTGCAACTCGAAAAGTGTGAATCATTTTTTCCTCCTACTCACGTTAGCGGTTTTTATATACTCAACATTATTTTGTTTTGATCGATTATATTTGATGCAGGATCATGTTACGAACATTATTACTCATTATCTTCTTAACTGATTCTCACGTCCGAAGTAACAAAATAAATGAATCAATTTTGAATTAAATTAACTTTTCTTATTTATTTAAAGGTGTTCAAATTGAATATCCACCGAGTGGACATATTACAGAACGTATACGTACAGATCTTGATTCAATTGATCGAATTTTTCGATACTATCTTATTCCTCGTGAAATTCAATTTCATGCCGATGCGTTACAAGGTCGACTGCCATTTTTTCTGCAATGCAAAGGAACGACTAATACTCTCAATTTTACTATTCCTGCCGTAGCAACTGACGTAAGCTCGTACTTTAGTTTGTAATAAAAAATAATATCTGCAAATTTTTTTGCCAAAAATAATAATAATATTTTCTATGAAAAAAATCAAAATTACCATTGATAAATGATTAACACTGTTTTCTTTTCCTCCTAATAGCACTTATCTCGTGATATGAATTATAACACTTATACAATCACTGCTACATTAAGAAGAGACAAATTTCGTACCGAACTTGTTGGACGTTATACGTGTTCAGAAATCATTGATGGTCGACGATCTGAAACATCCGTCTATGTATTTATTCAAGGTATATACTGTCTTCTTTTTATAAAACAAAGACATCTACGAATAATTTTATTTTTCAGATGGAACTTCTGTATTTACTAAAAGACTTCATCCTAAGGTTTTGCGAGAAACAGGTATTCATTTTTTTAATTTACCATGCCAAACGTCAAGTTGGTTTCCACGAATGTCATGTCCGATGCCACAAGACCCAAGTCAATGTAAATTTCGTCAATGTAGTTCAAAAGAACGTGAAGTGAATGAACTTAAATGCAATACGCCTATGTGTGACGGAGTAGATGTATGCATTCCAGTTTACTATACACCATTCGATTTGCAACCTGCGGTTAGTTCAAATAAAAAGTTGTGATTCATTGATCTTTCTTTGTTTGTTTTTCTAGAAAGTTTTTTTCGATCCTCAAATTGGTTTTGCATTAGAACATCCAAACATTCCAAAAACATTAACTGAATTCTCGTGTATGAGTAATTATACGCCGAGTCAAATATCAAAAGTTCCATATGATTCGTTCGATCGTAGGATTAGACATATAATGATATAAGAAAATATATTTATTTCTAACACTATTTAGCTGATTATATTGCAATTCATCAATCAAGCTTAACTATCATGTCTGATGAAACTGTCCGATTGAGTTGTGAAATTCAATATGGAACAAAAGTTGGCCGAAAAATACCAAGCATTTTTTGGTTTGAAGATATTTATAATGTAAACTGTTGTTTTCCTATAATCTTGATAAGAATAAAATCCGTCGCCTTTATTTTCTAGCTTAATCTTATAGCAAATGAAACTGAAAAAGCTTCATTTAATCCATTTACACAAATCTACAATCGAAATAGCTCAATAACTCTTCGTGGTTTCAAGCCAGATAAATCTTATCGTTTTTATTGTGTACGTGTATCTGAACAAGGAATTTATTCGCGTTCTGTTGATATTACATGTGTTGATAGTATGTTATTACATAAGCGTATAAAAATAAAAACGAAAACGAAAAAAATCTTCTTTTTTTTAGAATCATCCCTTGATCTTGAAGTATCATCAGGTGAATCAGATACTGATCAGCCAGTGTCTTATGGATCAGATAGCAAATATGATATAACTATTTTTACTATTCCACGCTCGAAAATTCGTATTGAAATAACACGTAATGGAATTTCATTAGGAAATGATAAACGCTTTGTACTCAATGCTATGTAAGTATAGGAAATCATACGCACAGATGAAATAAAAAGTAGCTCAACGCTTACATATACTTCTTCTTATATTATTCACAGATAGATGAAAGGTATTTGCATGTCTTTTTTTCTGTAATGTTAATTGCACGAATCTTGTGATGAAAAAAAAAAATAAAGAAACGCTTTATTCATATAAAATTTCTTTCATGATCGTTTGTTCTCTATATTTAGATCGGATCGAGACAATCAATTTTATGAATATGAATTAACTATACATAACATTACATTTGAAGATGAATCAAATATAATGATTACAGCTAAATCATCTGCATCAGAAAACACTAAAATCATTACACCAACTGTTACTGGTAACCCTGTTGGTCAATTTTCTTTTATGTCAAATGATATTCAACGTGCTATGCCATGGCGTGATGAATATGACAAAGATAAAATAAATATTCATACCTATGGTATTTATGAAAGTGAATTATATCGTGTCGTCTGTACGATTCGTCATCGTGCTGATATACAACAACCATTGAAAGTATTTATTCATGATGTTCAATGTTCAGTTGATCATTGTCTATCGGATATTATTGATAAAACATGTCAATTGTCATCTAATTCACGCGTATTAACAACAGGATCAAACCGTATAACTAGTTTTCAAACA
The DNA here is from genome assembly GCA_900239745.1 of Rotaria magnacalcarata. Taxonomy (NCBI): domain Eukaryota; kingdom Metazoa; phylum Rotifera; class Eurotatoria; order Philodinida; family Philodinidae; genus Rotaria; species Rotaria magnacalcarata. Next base: position 94,467 of record OENM01000010.1, read on the forward strand.
CAGTTTGTCAGTACTGATGCACAAATAATTGATGATCCATCAATAGGTCATCAATATATTTGTTGTTATGAACAAAATGGATTAGTTCTAATTGCAAAATCATTAACAGCATTAGCACGTAAGAAAGAAAAATTAAAACAAAACCAAAACAGCTAAATTATTCTTTCTTTCTTTTATATTGTAGGCAGTCGTGATATGTTTACTGTACATAAACCAGAATTTAGTTTAGTTACTGGCGATATTTTAAAATATAGATGTGAAGGTCATGAATTAATTTATGATGATCTTAAAATGGTTTATGATGATGGCTTATTTACATATGAAAGGCAACGTTATGATGCCCAATGGATTCTAACTCAAAGTAAACAGCCGAAACAAACTGATCTCGAATGGTTAACCCCTACAAGGTTTTTTCTTTTTTTGTCCGTCTATCTTATATTATTTTATGCAATTTATTTTTACATATCAGTGATAATATTCGAGATACAGTTATTGAAGTAAAAACACTACCATTGAGAAAAATTGGCAAGAATGGTTTTCTTCAATGTATAGCTTTATCTAAACGATCGGATGTTATTGGAAATATGAATGATACATATATAATTCAAGTAGATGGTAACTTTAAATGATATTTTGTATGATATGCATAGATTTTGTTTTACGGAAATTTTATGACTTTTTAGATCCTGTGCCATTAAGATTTAAAACGAATGCACCAACATCAGTTAAATTAGAACGAAAAGCGGGTACGAATGTTGAATTTGATTGCTCATACGATGGACAACCCAAACCAAAAGTTACATGGCTAAAAGATAAAGTACCATTGACAAGTGATGATTCAACATTACAACTTCGTGATACTAATGGAAGGTAAAAATAACTTGAAGTTAATAGACAATATTAATTAAGCTTTCTTTCATACGAAATATATTTGACGATAATTACAAATTTTCATATGAAATCTTAATATAAATTAGCTAAGAATTTTTTCGCAGAAGTATTATTGCTCACCAATGCAAACAGACGTCACAATTCATGCATATTGTAATGCTTCATTCAGAAAAATATTCATGTAAATCATAGTACGATGAAGTTAACTTCAATGTTTACAATCGGTCTTTATGTTTGCTTAGATATATAAAAATTTTGAATTTCATAATCTGACATCTAATGGGAATATTCCAATATTTTTATGGTAAAATAAACAAAATATTCAATTTTTTATTTTTATTTAGTATTCATATCACTCGTGTTCAAACATCTGATACTGGTTTTTACACATGTGAATTAATGAATGGTCGTGATTCGGTTCTACGTCGAAGTTTTGATTTACGTGTTAAAAGTAAAAGAAAACAAACCGTTTTTACTCTCGTTTATACATGTACATATATATGTATTCGTTCATTTAGCTCCATATATTTATTCAAGATATCGTCGATTAATAGCTGTATTTGTAATATTATCTGCATGTTTAATACTTATTCTACTTATTTTAATTATTGTTTTGCTTGTCAAATATTATAAAATGAAAAAAATTGTTGAAACAAGTATTTTTCATACTCAACAACCGGATGAACCAGAGGATAAATCTAAACCACCGATGTCACAATTAACGCGTATACGATTACCAGATAATTTTGCATCAAGACAACAAGTTCGTACATTACTTAGTTATGTTAATGGTGATACATTACCAGCAGCAAAAGAAGATTTTAAAGAACTTGGCCACGGTCAATATGGTATTGTTTATCAAGTACGTCTACCAGAGGTTGGTCTTGTTGCTGCAAAACTATTACCAGAATCGATACGTAATATTGAGCGTCGTCGTGATAAACGTAAAAAGAGTGAAGAACTTGAAGAAAGTCAAGAAATGATTGAAAAAAAACATGAGGCTCAAAAGAAAAAAGCCGCTGAAATGTTAATTGATGAAATTAAAGTTATGCATAAAGCTGGTAAACATGTTAATATTGTTTCATTACTCAGAGTTGCATATCCAGAAACAAAAATAAAATATTTAATAACAGGTGGCCTTATACGTGATGAAGATTCATTTTATTTAATGGAACTATGTTCAAATGGTTCACTTGAATCAATGCTTAAACGTTTTCTTCAACCATCATCAGATACATCAGAAAAAAAATTATCATTGTATGAAACACTTGCTAAACAAAAACAACAAGGAATGACAGTTGCAGAAGCAAATGATTCATGTATATTAACAGAAGATGATTTAATATTAATTGGTTATCAAGTTGCTTGTGGTGTTGATTATTTGAATCGACGACAAATAGCTCATTGTGACATTGCTGCAAGAAATGTTTTAGTTAGTTCGAGATTTACTATGAAAATATGTGATTTTGGGTAAGTATATTCGTTGGGTATTTTTCTTCTTTTTTTAATTTTAATACTATGTTTTATGTAGTTTGGCAACATGGACAACATATAAAAATTATCGTGAGCAACTTGCACAAAATGATAGTGTTCAAATTCAAAAGAAACATGTAAGTAGTTTCAATAGGAGAAGAAAAATGCTGAATAGAATTAAGACTTTCGTATTATAGAATGAAATAGCAACACATAATTTAACACCAGAACTAGCTCGAGCTATTTTACGTGCATCAAATCCTGATGAACGTATTTTACTGAATAAATCATCGATCAAATCCGATGTGTAAGTGATTTATTTTTATGATTTTAAATTTTATTCTTGTTTTTAAATGTATCCATTCAATAAATAGCTGGTCATTTGGAATATTTCTTTGGACTTTATTTCTTAAATGTAAGTGTTCATTTTTTATTGTCTTTGCTTTTGTGTTCTAGTCATTTTTTCAGGTCGAGTTCGACCATTTAATCAACTTTTGGCAGAAATAGAAAATCAACCTGATGGAGAAAATTTTTTTCATCGACTTGCTCGTGTTGTTAGTGACGGTCGTGTTCTGCACTATCTTAGACATCAACAAGAAATTCCAGGTCAAATGTAAGATAATATTCATAATACAGATTAATATTTAATTTTAAACGAAACACTTTTTCGTTTGTCTAATATAGTATCGTGTGTAGAAAAAAAAATTCATTTAAAATCATAAAAAAAACAGAAATCTAAAGAACAATAAGAATATTTTGAAAATTTGATACTAAAATGAATAACACCTGAAAAATCTAAAGTCTTATCAAATGATTTATATTTACCTAGTCCGAAATAATAAAAATATGCAATATTATTGATGCTTTAAAATTTGAATTCTATACAAAAGCGTGATTAAACATATATTGATTTTTTTTCGATGGAGACGATACAAAAACCGAACATAAACAGCTATGAATATTAATTTATTCAAAATTTTCGCGGGCTATCAAACAATTATTTGTACTTCGCTGTAACAGGTAAAATTATAAGGATCTATAGGCCCTAACAACGAGAGATGTGTCGGTTTATCCAACCTGACTCTTCCTTTTACACGAGAGAAGGATACTTGGTAAGATAATACCTTACGCCACACATTTCTACTGATAATAACGTTTAGATAAATAAAAATGACAACTTGTTTGAAGGAAGTGTAAATTACTCTTTTTTGTTATACTTGGAATCGACACATCAATTCCTTTTCTCGCCATTTGATTCATTCTATGAATGATTATTGTAGAATATAATTCTATGTTTCCAAACGATTAAACTCGTTTATTGTTTATTGTTGCATCATTTAGTTATGCAATTATTCGTGAATGTCTTGTGGACGAAAATCATCGACCAGAAATGACACGAATTCGTGCTCTTTTATGTCATTCAAAAATGTTATCAAAACAAGCGTTTGAAGTAAATTTATCAAATGTACTTTTATTCTATGTTTTATAGCTCTCTCTCTCTGTCTCTTTAATTAGTATTATCGAACCGAATATAATCGTTATCAAGAAGAAAACGCAACAGATGAAGATATTCTACGGTTTGGTGACGAACAAGGTTTTATTGAATTACCATTCTATGACGATAATAGTAATCCGTCACCCAATTCTATTCGTAATGATGATGTTACATATCGTCCAACATCACCAAGTGATTATTATCCGACAGCAAGTGATAAAACTTCTAATACATATGTATCGCAATCAGACAGAGATTATCCTCAAGAACGAAAGGATTCATATTTAACACCAACAGCAACATCAACAGCAACATCAACAGCAACAGCAACATCAACATCAACAGCAACACCAACACCAATAACAACGAGAACAAATGATAACAATCAACAGCGAACAATAGCTGGTAATGTTTCTGATAAACTATTACCATTAATTAATAAATTTGATAACATTCCGCTACAACCAACGACTGACTCAAGTGTTCCTCGAGTTATTCCACGAGGTCGTGCACCATTGAGACCAACTTCAGTACGTCCACCGCCACCGCCAAACGCTGACGAAGGACATGATAGTTATGTGTAAATATTTAAAAAATTTAGCTTGTAGTAGATGTGCATTGTTCTCGTTTTGTGCTATACACATTTTTTATTTGTATGATTTTTTTTATTACGATTATTCTTATTTGAAAGGGGTCCGTTCATTTTATATTAAGCTAACAGTGCTGTTCTGTGATGTCATGCATAGTTTAAATACTTTTTTTTTAAATGTTTATTGGAAAAAAACTTTTTCCTGTTTTCTTCTATTGCTTGATTTCGCTCTCTGTCTCTCTCTTTTCTCACTATAGCTCAATAAATATGATTGAAAAACAGTGAAAATCCTTCAATTTCGTTTGGACTTCGTTTATTGAGAAAAAAAGCCCGTAGGCAAAAGAATGTAACAAAAGAAAGAAACATGTATTATTCAAATTGTTCCATTAGGATTGAAGAAAATGAATTCGTTTTATCAATAGTATAATAGCTTCGACGAAATACACGAACTATACGTTCAAATTCATCATCATCATAAACAGACCGAGCTGTATTAGATAAATCAAATGGTTCTAAAAGAAATAAAATAATAAATTATGGTTTTTCTTTGTCTAATCCTTTCTTTTTTACCTTCAATAGCTAATAGAGCATCTCCATAATTTGTTACATCGTGATCTAAGAAGTCATTTTTATCTATTAAACGACCAGTTCGAATACTAATTGCATGTTTTTCAAATCTAAATAACATGATTTTAAACAAAAAATGGAACATATTTAAGAAAGTGTATTCACCGGAAATCTTTCGCATAATATCTCAAAAAACCTATAAATAGTTCGGCAACTGTTTGTTGACTTTCTGATCTCCATATTAATTTTGGTTCATCGTTCCGTTTCAATTGTGAAACAGGAATATTCACATCAAAACGATCCTGAAACAGAAGAAAGGCTATATTATTTTCGAAAAACAAAAAGATGAGTTCCTATCAATTCAATATACCGGTAAGAGTGCTTGCCAAACTGGTACAACTGATGGTTGTGCAATAGCTGAAATAATAAAAATTTACTTAAAATAGAAGTCCATGATAAACTACCTTGTAAATAAAAAAGGCACATTAATGTAATCGAATAGCTTGATAATGTTTTCTGGCTGGCATCATTAATCTAAACATAAAACAAAACAACAACAAACTTTTCTAAACATAGAATAACAATCGTTTCTCTTGACATACATTGTGGAATTTTGCCCAACTTTTGAGTGTTAAGACTAGAAAGAAAAAAGAAAATAGTATTATTTTTGGTTCTAAATCTAAAAAGAAAAACGTTTTCATAGCACCATGCAATTAACATAAATGACTGAAATTTCCTTCCGTTACAGTATAGTTTTAGAACAGCTCATCAGAGTATTTTCGAGTTAGATCAATTTCGTTAAATAGAACAGCCGTTATCATAGAGTCAGCATGCCTGAATGATTTTGGCTATAGAATAACTTAATCACAATGGCTAAGAATATTTTATGCATATATATTAACAAGTAAAATTTAAATTATCTACTTGTTTTAATATTCTTGTATTCAAATAAACAACATCAATAAATGAAGAGTACTTTTAAAAATACAAGATCTTTTTATTTTGTTAAACCTGACAAAAATGCGTTTTAGATCATTTCTTTAAAAAAGCGTTCCAGTTGAATAAAAGATATTATGATTAGAAATCTGAATCGATTCTCAATTCATTGTCTGCCAAAACGAACAAACGATATGAAGAATAGAAACCAAAAATTAAAAATCTAGATATTTTCTCATTCGATAATGCGGAATGTTCTATTTTCAAATGATATAATGATTTCAATTGCGTATCAATTCTATAACATCATCAACAAGAATAAAAAAAAATCAAATCCTTGGAACTAACCGAGTGGTGCCACTCTTGGATCTGTTTCAGAGTAAAACCGTAATAAATCTGTATTTCGAATGCCGGTGACATTATTAATGTTAACATCACATTTTAATCGGCTAAAACATAACATGAATACAAATTTCTCTAATAATTCACATGAGAGAATATCCTACGTTGCATAATCAGTAAATCGAAGAATAGGTACACGAGCACGTATTAAATCACAACCGCCAGCAACTAAATAATAACAATAGTCGATAAGAAAATACACAGAAAACAAAACAAATACGAACAAATTTTTTTCCGTAAAGCCCGTCGTACAATTTCAAGAAATTTGACTGCTTCACGTTTTTGATCAATCTGAAGAAGAAAATAGTTTTTTTTTCTCAAATATCTATTTAATTTTAGTTTCAAAATATTTACAGGATACGAAGAAATCACAATACATATATCAGCATCGGTATCTTCCGTTGCAAATCCATTTGCACTTGATCCCACTAAGTAAACTCCCAAATCTAAATAATTCGAAAGAATATAAAGCTATCGAAAACATCCGATTTTAAATATTACGTGGAACAATTCCAACGAACATGGAGAAAATATCTTCGCAAAGTTTCCATTTCATAGTAAATGTAGATTCGAGTTGTTTTGCTGTTGCATAATGATTTAAAAGTTCATTGTTTAACTGAGAAAATAAAAACAGATATCAATTGCAAGAATCACTTTATTTTTCTTCTTAATTTACCTTTTGAAAATCATTTGAAGATGAATAACTATTATGATTATTATTTTCTTGTTTGAATTTTTTTTGTTTATTTGGTTTCGGACTATATGATCTGCTGAAAATAAATGTAAGCCAATATTTTAAATGCAATATATACTAAGTTACTCTCGCAGGCGCTTCTTATTTATTTGTTGATTGAAATCAATATACTGTTCATCGGGATAATTAAGAAATTCTTTTGGTGTTGATTTTAAACTATTTCCTCGACGATTGACTTGCTTATATCCGAAACTAACTCGTGATTTACCTCGCAATGAGGACATTTATTAATTATCTAAAAAAAAGACATCCTAATGACATGAAAAGCGACAATCGACATATTCTCGATTTATTTATTCGTCTCTTTAAAAGCGTTCATATGTTGTTCAATAGCACTAGAGACTTCTTTTGCATTCTTATTTCTACCGTAGTAATCAACGAAATCACCATTTGGATTGATTAGATACATAATAATTGCGTGATCAACAATATAATCATCGCCAACTTTAGGGCCCTGGCTAAAATAAACGCGGTAATGTTTACACATCTCGGCAACTTGATCACGTGTTCCTGTTAGACCAATAAAATGCGGAGAATAATCTTTGATATATTGTGAAACTAATTCAGGTGTATCACGTTCAGGATCAACAGAAACAAATATCGGTTGAAATGAATGTTTATGTTTACTTTTTTGTTTACGAAGAATTTCTGTTACTTCAGCTAATTTTTCTAATTCTTCAGGACAAATATCTGGACAATGAGTAAATCCAAAATAAATCAATAACCATTGGCCATGAAAATCTTTATCTGTTATAGGCTTTTTTTCATGTGTTATCAATGAAAACGGACCACCAATAGCCATTTTACCAACTGCGGCACGTTGAAGTTTTTTACGACTTTTTACTTTACGTTGATCAAGATAATAAATGAAACCCATCAATGAAGCAGCGCCAAACAAAGTTACAGATACAGCTAAAAATATAAAACGAATAATATAAACCATCATCTTTCCAATCTGTTACATATGAGAACAATGACGAGAAAAGACTCGAAAATGATTGAATCGTTTCTGTATAGTTTGAAATAGCTAACAAATTAATCGTAATCCAATCTACACTATAGAATCCTTTAATTTTATCCACTGCTCCTTTTCAATCAGAAAAAATGAAAATAGAATTTCGAATTATACATTAGATCAATAGTATAGACGTTAAAATAATTTATAATATTATCTATAAATTTGACTTACTTTTCCATGAAATATTAAATCTAGCTTTTTTCTTTTCCGATAATGGCAATTCATTCGGTAGAGTACTATTTTTGTTGTCGGCTTTATTTGATGGCGGTAATGTCGATGATAAAAAACGATTTTGTGTTAACAAACTAGTTGATCGAATAATATTTCTTGTTAAATAAGTCGATGTTCTGAATGATAACAAATTAGCAATCATTGACATGATTATTAATATTTCCTATTAACTAAAATGAAATAATAACAAAGTAAACAAATATTTATTTATTCTAAAACAATGTTATTTTATTTTTATTTTCCAATGCAAAAATCACGAAAAATAACATCAAGTAATTCTTCTGTATGAACAACACCAGTTACTGTTCCAAGTGATCGAATAGCAAGACGAAGATATTCAACAGCTAGAACGAGATCTTGATTATTGTTGATAAATGTTAGAAACATTAACAGGTCATCAACTGTGCGTGTTAAATAGATTCGATGACGTTCATTCGTTAAATAAGGTGTTGTAAATGATGGTTCAGTACATCTAAACGATACAAAATCATCTAGCGAAAACTAGTGATAATAAGACTTTACTTTTCGGCAATCGATTTAGTTAATTTCGAAAGAAATTCTTCTATATTAACACCTAAAGTACATGATATAGGTATAATATTATCATTTAATTGTTGAAATTTCAGTCGAATATTTTCATTGGTTAAATCAATTTTATTCAATAGAATTAATTTTGTTAGAGAATTAAATGAAGATGATTTTATTGTAAATAAATCAGATAAATGTTTATCGATCTGTTCATTTAGATTGTCATGAAGAGATAACATACTAATATCAACAACAATAATCAAAAGATCACAGGTATTTGCTCTATAGAAAAGATAACAACGAAGATTATGCTTCATTAAAAATACGTCTTTGTTCTGAGTCAACTAACCGATCAACAGCTCTTAAAACTCCTTCATTTTCAATGGGATCATCTGTTATTCGTAAACCTGCTGTATCACAAATCACTATTGGATATCCACCTAAATCGATTGTTGACTCGATAACATCTCGTGTTGTGCCAGCAATAGGTGAAACAATCGCTGTTGGTTTTTGTGCTAAAAATATAACGGCCAAATATTCAATGAGGAAAACAGTTAAGCCTCGAAATCCAAAAATAGATAACTGTAAAAAGAATGAAAAAAGGATTCCTTGTGTTTTAAAATCATGGATAAAAATGCGACGAGAACACCTTATCCTATCATTGAATTTTTTGTTAATCATTCACGATAATTAAACAAACTAAATTCTATTTCAAAAGAGAAGTTTTTAGTAACGAAACTTATTGATAATAACGGAAATCTATTATATATAGTTGAAATATGAGAGCTAACTATGGATCCCACAAGAAAATGATAAAAAAGCATATATTTCTATTAAAATTTATCATCGATATGCTATTCAGACAAAACTTTATTTTTGTATAGTAAAATTTTATTTATAATTTTTTTCATTAAATTATGTTTTACAGAATCTATTTTAACTATACATCACTGAAAAGCATTGCGAGTTGATAGTGAAATACGTCAAAAAAAAAACAATTTTGAATAATTAAACTGCTACAAAAGTTGTGGGTGTATCCTGCACATTTTTAATTTCTAAAATTTTATTGATAACTAGGAAATCGTTCTTCACTCAAGACATTAAACTCACAAGAATGGTATCAAGTCTTCACAGCACTGTATTACAATTTTACATCGATTCGCTTCTACTCATCAAATTAAGAAATAATATCGACAGTACTTACTCAAAATATTCAGTAGTGAACTCTAAAAAGAAAATCTTTTCAGTTAAACACATTTTCAATTCATTATTTTCCTACTTTTCCAGCATTAGGTGCTCCTAAAATAGCAATTCGACAACCATCACGTAAAATTTCTCCACGACGATGATCTTGTAAATGTATTGACATAGCATTATAAGCTGTTTTAACTGTATTAATAACTACAACAACATAAAATCAAGCTGTTGAATAAATTGAATACAATTCGAATTTACCATCTGACAAAATATCATTTTCAATATGTTGATCTTCATGAAAATCAATATAAGCTTCAGCATGTGCTAAAGACTTGACTAAATCCAATCGCCAACGTTCATATAGTTCTTTTAATGAACCTTGCATTTGATATAATGATTGTTTACGTTGTTGTTCAGTTTGAGCATTAATTAAATCAATTAAACCTTCTGCTTCAGTTAAATCCAAACGACCATTTAAATAAGCTCTAAATATATCTTAAATTAACTAACTTATTTTCATAGTATTATATAAAAAAAAAGATTTATTACCTTTTACTAAATTCACCAGGTTCAGCTAGACGATAATTTGGAAAAGAACTAAGTGTTGAAAATATTGCACCTGCAACAGCTTTTGATCCATGAATATGACTAAAAATGTAACCAAAATTCTAATTGAAATTTTCACTCTATTTTCATATTTACAATTCGACAACATCTTCGCCTGTAAAACTTTTTGGTTCTAAGAAAATCAATGAATCTCTATATATATATATATAATTTTGTTTGTGAATAAACAATAAGTTTTACCTTTAAACCATACAGTCATACATTGATCAATTAAATCATTTGTTTTATGATGATAAATCTTTTTCAAATATAATTGTTTGGGTTTAAAATTTTCTAGCTTAGTTTCTCTTGTTAATTTTAACAATGATTGTGTTGCCAACGAACCGGATACACGAATAATAGCTACACCACTGCGTAGTTGAGGACCAGTTGCTAAAGCAAATATTGTTGATAGTGATGATGAATGACGGCAGAAACAAATATTTTTATAGATCCGAAAATGTTTAAAAATCATCTTTGTTGTTTTTATATAGAAAAAAAGATTATATTTATATGTAGTTATAATAATTAAATACAACAGCAAAAGCTGAACATACTGTTTTTTTTTAAGAACAAAGAAAACAAAAGAAGAAACATACTGCATAAAATAGAACTACGACAAGTGACTAGGATGAAACTGAATCATTAGAAGTTATATGGATATATAAATAAATAAAATATATATATATATATGTACAAACTATCTGTTACAATAAAATAATCTCTTAAAATTAAAACAAAATAGATGGACGAGAATTTTTCTTTATTGTTCATTTGACTTTGAGATTGATGTGCGCAATCTTGTAAATGAGATTAATCTGGGAAAATTAGTTGATGATGAATCTATCGGATTTGTCGTTAACTCATCTGAAGAAGAAAGAAAAATATTGAAAAGGAAAGTTTTATTGTCATAATGAACCTTTTTGATTTGTTGAAATATGAATATCACATTCTAAAAAACAAACAAGTGAACCTTTGCATACAATATTAAATTGAAATATTTTTACCATCAAAAATAGCAATTGGTGCATTATTCGGTAGATCGATTTCAGTACCATTATGATTGGGAATAATTGATCGAATTGAATTAAATCCTGGTTTAATACCGCTCATATTTACTGGCTCGCGTGGAATTAATTGTGGTACAGTATTATTCAATGCTTTATCTGAAATAAAAATTAAAGCGTTTATTTCTAGAAGATTTGATTTAGAACTTACAACTCATTAAAACAGGTTCTTTTGCTGTTGCAAGACGATGTTTTCGTCGGCTAGCCTGAAAATATGAATTCCAATTGTAGAAATATTTAACGAAAGCAAGATTTTCACTTTAATTTGTCGAACAAGCATAAAACAACAATAAGCTGGAAAACCAATACTAGCACACACGGCACCAGTTACAACTGCTAAACACAAAACGATTGGTGCAGCCAGAATCTTTCCACCGAGAATTGAACCACGTATAAGTCGACGTTTTAATGGATTATCTGGATAAAAACGATATTTGCAACCAAGAACACTCAATTCACTATAATGATCGCCTAGAACACAAATAAAGTTCAAATATTAGATTATTTACTTCATATTGTTGAGATGAATGTATCTTAACCCCCACTGTCCACTGCGGTGGACATTAGAAAAACAGTTGTAAAAAATTAACGAAGCATGAGATCCAAAAACTCTAAGAACACTTTTTGTAGTAAATTTGATGGGCTATCGATCAGTAAAGCATTTCGTTTTATTTCATTGAAGTCACTTCAAAATATACGGCTTGCAAAATCGATGATTTTACAAAGAAAGACAATTTTGTTGAAAAAGTATCGGCATATTTGAGCAAGATACATTCCGACGATCTACTATGCGACACATATTGAAGAAAGTGACCACTAGTGGATTGTTCAGGTTTCAAAAATGTCAGGATAGTCTATTGGGGAAGATGAGATAAAGTACAGAATGATCCCTAAAGATTCTCTAAAATATTGACGTCTCTGCTTATCAACATCTGCAAACTACTACAAAAATTTTGTTTTAACCACACACAATTATAGAGCGAATAGTTTTCTACAAAATAAGACGTCGCCGAGGTGTCTGCGACGCTTTCTGACTGAACTACATCAATGTTACTGAAAGCATTCGAGAATTCTTTGAAAATTTTCCTGTACTCCCCCTCAGGAAAGGGTCGTAAAACAAAAGATAGTTTTTGATAGATCTGCTAATATTTTTTGCATATTGGAGCCATCAGTATTCTATTCCAACGGCTCTTTCCTCCGTAGTCCTTCGGAAATCGCTGTGGGGGGTTAAGGGTTAAGGACTGATAAGTTTTGATGTCATTTTGTACTTAAAATTAGATGACTTTTTTTATCCTACATCGTAGAATATCTAAGGCGGCTATATTGTAATCAGTGTTGATGTTTCTCATATTTATATGAAAAGACAATATTTTATGACTTTTTAAATATATCATTCCTGTTATTCACACAAAAAAGTTTTAGAAGGAAAAGGTACTCTAGTTTGAGATTCTATTTCAAATGTATAAAAACTAAATCTTTAAGGTGAGCTATGTTTGAGAAAAATGCTTGTTAAGCGTGTAAGAAAAAAAAACATGAAACAAGATTGACACAATTATCATAACCTCTCCCATACAACTTCTCTGTAGCCCAAAACTTTTTATTCAATTGGACTTCAGTCGATGTTTTAAAAGGAAATTTAAATACAAACCTATAAATTTAATATCGCGAAAACGATCACCACATTTATAACAAAATTCAGTTTTACAGCGAACACAAACTATATGATCACATCCATTAGTTCTTTGAATATAAACCTATAATAAATAAATAAATAAATAAAAGTTGACTTATAAAATTAAAATATTCACTTTGCACGATGGACATTGTTGTGCATTATGTTGTCCATAGTGAACTTCTCTTGCCCATTTTTTTAACATTCGATCACCACGACGAAATTCTTTACATTGTATGCCATCGTGCCATGGTGAATGACATTGAAAACACCAAATTAAATTACATTCTACACATTGAACCTTTGTCGGTGCTTGTCGCATTGATCGACATAGTTCAATATCTGCAATTAAAAAGTATTAGTTCTATATAGTCAAAGAATCACTTGTATTTCCTTAATACCTATTTCATGTATATTTGAACATCTTGGACATGTTTTGATATTTATTGAACGATTATTCTCAATTAAAAATCGTGTGAGTTTCTGTCGTATTTCTGGTGATATACAACGTTTATGTATTTCGTCTCGATGTATAAACATATGACATTGTTGATTTGGACATTGTATACTAATCACACCTTGCTCTATTTTTTGTTCGACATAAACACTTATGCATGTTGAACAGACATAAAAATTGCAACATGGTCGTTTTTGTAAACATTTCAATTCGCAACAAATCGCACATGGAGATAATGTTTCAGATAAATTCGAATGAGGATTTAATGCTTCGGGTAGAATTGATAATTCATGATGTTCGTCAAGTTGCGATGATGATATTGACGGATGTTCATGGCTATTATCGTTTTGTGAATCTTCAATTTTGTCAACTAGAAACAATTGTCTATTTAATGTACTATGATGAGCTGTAGTTGATGATAAACTTGAAAAGACTTGACGTTGATGTGCATTATTTAATGATGTACTATTTTTTTGAACATGCATCGTAGTATTAACCATTGGTGTTGTTGTGTTTAATGGTTGTTCAGTAAGAGTAGAAAGAGCTGTTCCAGTATTTTCAATAACTTTTCCTGTTATTGGTTGCCGATGATGTGATCGATGATTCGAATGAATGTTTGTTGGTCGTTTAATAATTGGATAATTCATATAGCGTTCGAGTACTTGACGTTGAGCTATTGTTAATGGTAAATTAGCACGAACATTTGTATGACGACTACCTCGTTCGGAATGCCACCGTCTTGGATTATTACCACTAGCAATAACTGTTGATGTTATATTGATATTTGATGTTGTTGTTGTTGTTGTTGTTGATGATGATGATGGTGGTGGTGGTGGTGGATTATTTGAATTAGTAAGTAGCGATGTTTTAAGATTATTTCGAAGGAAATTATCAAGAATAGCTGTTGAACCAAGAAGAATCTTTCGATTAAGGGATTGCACTTTAGTATCATTTGTTTCATATATTGAACAGCAACAACAATGATTTATTGTATTAGTTTCATTTGATAGTAATTTTTCAGCAACATGTTCAAGTTGAGTTGTATAATTCTTTTGTAGAACAGCAAATGAACATGAATGATTTAAATATTTTTTTCGAAATGAATCATCAACATTTGGTGTTGATAATGAACAACAGCATCCATCAATATGGATATTGTTAATTATATCTTTATTTAAATTTAAATGATCATGTTCATCATTAAATAAATCTAAATTAAATAGTGAGCAATGTTGCCATTGTTTAACATCATAATGATTGCTTTCTTCTTGCATATTATCTGCCATCTAAAATATTGAATAAAACATTGCAATGGACAGAATTTAAAAAAAGAAAAAAAATAACAATAAACAACTGTTGATGATGATTATAGAAAAAAAAATTATTACCGATCATCATCATATCATCGAGTGTTTTTTACTTTTGGGAAATATGATTCGCTAAAAATTCTAACCAATCATAGAATGATGAAGTTACCACGATAACTATCATTCATAGTGGAGAAATTGATGAAGTAATGACAGATTAAATGGTACAATAGATGTAGTCTTCATAAACATTTTTTTTATTTGATAATTATCTAGTTAGATAATCAAAAATATCAAATGATTATTCATAATAAATCAATAATTGTATCGTTGTATGTTATAAAATGAATGTTGAAAGCTAAAATTATCTGTTGATATTTAGCAATTAGTTAGAAAGAGAAATATTATTCAATGAGCGAAGATTTTAGATGATCAAAGATATTGCAAAGCAAAATGACTGAGAAAAACAAACTGAAAGAAAACAGATATATTTGAAAATTGAGATTCTCTACCAAATCTTTTGTCTCTTTTTATACGAACAAAGGTTACGAGAGAGGACTGCCAAAGATCCTAAAAATGTTCACTCTACATAAAGTTCACTAACGGATAGAAGGACTTTACTAATCAAGGGGAAAAGTCGAAACTTTATTACATTGACATGATACAATACTACTCTACTTTTCTATTATCTACTCGTCATTGTCATTTCTCGTAACGGATCTTTTCGTTTCTCCTAGAGACATTTCGTTGGACTTGATTTTCAGCGATCTAACTATAGACGGACTCTTCTACTCGTTAGAGCCTTATCGCTACTGCAGAGGTTTTTCTAAATTTTAGCGTCATTTAATTTATCATGTTTTTTTATAACATAGGTATCTATAGTAATAAATGTGTGTGGTAAAAAGTTTGATTTCAAATTCGAACACAAAAATTAACCATTTAAGGCTAATGTTGATATCACAAGAAAGAAAACTAAAACTAAAGATTTCTGTTAATCAGAATAGTGTACTAGTATCTATAAATTATGAGTTTCAAAATAAAATAAAACTAAACTATATATATATATATGTGTGTGTGTGTGTAGTGGAATCTACAGGACACTGTACATATACAGTGGCTGCCAAAATTGTCCGACCGCATGTAATTTGGATTTTATTTCGTAGTCGAAAGTCGTAGAAGAAATCCAAATAGTGATTTGAGTAGAGAAAATTGTTTCCAATAAGACTATGATAAAATGATGGCTATCAATAAATTCCCAAAAACAGAATATCAAAAATAGCAAAACACTAGTTTTTCAAAACCTTAACGTCGCAAAAATACATCGTTTTGTTTATCTACATCGATAAAGCAGC
>OENM01000010.1:111055-128793 GCA_900239745.1 Rotaria magnacalcarata
GCTGCTTTATCGATGTAGATAAACAAAACGATGTATTTTTGCGACGTTAAGGTTTTGAAAAACTAGTGTTTTGCTATTTTTGATATTCTGTTTTTGGGAATTTATTGATAACCATCATTTTATCATAGTCTTATTGGAAACAATTTTCTCTACTCAAATCACTATTTGGACTTCTTCTACGATTTTCGACTACAAAATAAAATCCAAATTACATGCGATCGGATAATTTTGGCAGCCACTGTAGATAGATAAATTATGAATCTTAAATAAAAGAAAAAGCTAAAAACAAATCGATCTCTGAATCTACCAGACAGCGCCCATATACGTTCATGCTGATATAGGAAATAATAGAAATGAAAACAAAATCTATCCCTAAAACTTAGCAACAACATACAGCAATATTCGTTTATATTCGAAATCAATTTAGGTAGTCACTCAAGTTGAAATATCAGTAAAATTGTGTAGGCGACCGAATTGTTTTCGAAAAGAAAATATCGTGTTGTATTAATAAAATACGTGTACATATTTTATCCTATATGATAACTGTAGTCGACGCATTCAAATATATAGAAATATTATTCATACATTTATCTCAGTAAAATTAAGTTGCGATGAAAGAATACATTTTCCAATAAGAGAAGAGCCAAATAAACAAGAAATACTCTGGTATCATGATGACTGTATTTAATATAGTTTTTCATTTCATATAAATATACGTGAATCACTGTTATATTGATGCGAATAAAACTAAGAAACGAAAAGAAAAATTATATTATAATACAAAGGTCCGTCGAAAGAGATAAAGATCTTCATGTAATCAGAATATATGATATTTAATCTCTGTTATATAAATCTATCGAGCTCTCTCTTAGATGTATATCAGAAAATACAGATTTCATTCGATATGAAAAGTCGCACATATTGTCAGAGGAATTTAAGTAAAGTAGACATTTTTTTGTATCGTTAGCATAGTTGGAGCAACTCTACCCGTGAAACATAAAGAGAAAATGAAATCTTAATATTTAATTTCATTCTAATTTATACCGGAAAATGACTATATAAAATAATTATCACAGAAGTAAAATCGAGACATGATGTTAACAGTGAACTTAGTTATAAATAATAATAAAAGTCATGTTTGGTATTTTCTCTATAGACTCAATATTAGCTGCGTGATTGAGTGCATGTAAAAATACTACGTATTTCAATCAATCAGAAAATATCATAACGATATTTGAAATATTGGTGAAATAACATTTTAAGCTTTTCCGACTTTGTCGCCATAGACTTTCATTAGCTACTACCCATTTCAATACCATTCATGGATATCTCTCCATCGTATGCATTTTTTTTTTCATACAGTTATTGATAAATCAAAAAGTGGAATTTCTATAGGAGCATCTTTTTATCTATGTATAATAGAAACGATATTTTATTATTATCTAGAAATTCTTGAACATGATCGATTGAAATCTGTTTAACAAACAGGACATAACGGAATCGAAAATGGTAAATCAATATAATATATTTGATCGTTGTCTAATACATTCTTTCCTATGATCGTTTATGTGTTAATTAGTATTTAGGAAGATTTTATATTTCGAACTTTGCTCGACCGATGAAAGAAAAAATATTCGCTGAAATTTTTTTATGAAATCATTGATATATTTATTTTATAATGTAGTTAAAACTATAGAAGTCAATAGAATTTGTTTTTTGCCCACTATCGATTATAATTTACAATACTTTTTTTCTTTTTTAGTCGTTTGTAAGTTTATTTAGTCAAGGAAAATCGAAAGACAAAGGCAAAAGAAATGAACAAACAAATAAACAAACAAACAGAAAACAGAAGGAGATTAAGTACGATAGAACACTGAAAGTAGAAAAATAATTCAAACCCTTATTATGCATACACACGTCAACCTATGGAGAGAAAGACAATAAATCATTTAGTAAACAGTTGTCAACACTGTTCTTAAAGTTGTTCAAAATAAACATTCAACTTGCTCTTTCATTCTTAATAAATTTCCATCCTTTATAATCATTATTACACACACATCGAGTGGAAATAATATGAACACATCAAAGTAAATTTAAGTCTTGTTGATAGATACATGTATGTGTGTAGATGCAAAAGAGAATCGAAGATATAAACTGAATATTAATAAATTAGCTTTGAACAGAAAAATCGCATAGCTTTTTTACGGACTGAATTCGATTTTGCAAGTGTAAAGGGATGAGAGAAGAAAAAACAATGTTCTGTTTTATGTATAAATAAATGATTTATGCAATATAACTGTATTCATCACTTGAACTTCGTTCAAGATATTGTTTATCAATAAGAATTTCAATACATTTTTTAATAATTTGAATTGACGGTGAAAATCGTTGTTTCGATTGTGTTATAACTTCTTCAATTAATGAATTATGTTTTAATTTTTTTCTGGCTTTCATTATGCGTACAATAACAGCTTGTAGATAAAATTTTCGATCTTCTTCAACAGCTTTTTGTGAAGATTCAGGATCCTATTAATTAAAAATCAATGTGCTTTTACTGGAAATAAAAAAAGCGATACTTTCTAAAAACACATCTACATACATGAGTTGCTTCTTTTTGAGGTAGTAATGCAATTTTAAATTTTGTTCGTTTATTTTTATAATCAAAATTGATTGATATTTTCGAATCTGATGATAGAGCACTCTGAGTAAAATTTATTTCAATGAATAATAAGAATATTTTTTTTATAAAAAAACCTACTGCATTGCCCAGTATAAATTTAGCGTCAAGTAACGAAATGATTTGTTTATCAAGTTCTTTCGTATTGAGTTTAGTAGCTTCTTCTAATTCATTGACTGTTAATTGTTCATGGTCATTGAATTGCAATAGTATAGCCATTTGATAGGTACCCATTGTAACAAAATATGAACGATCCAAATGAGTCATACGAATTTCAGCTGATAGAAAAAAAGAAAACAACATTATTCAATATCAAACGAATAGGTTTACTTTACCGTTTGATAAATTATACATCCAACACAACTTTCGACCGCTATATTTTTTACCATAAAACGATTCAAACTAGAAGTAAAGTTTTGATTGAATAGGAGTGAATAAAAATTATAATTCATACCATATGAAGGGGTTTTTCAAGAAGATGTGGAAGAATAAATGTATTAGTTGCTGGCTGAGTAACTGGCCACGAATTAGCCTAATAAAAAAAAACGTTTTATTCAATAGATTGTAAAAGTCTTCAATAAAGAACTTTAGTTTTACTTGTAAAACATAAATATTAAAATCAAGACCAATCAAGTTAGTCATTGTTTGGTTGGATGTTGTTGATGATAGTTCAGATTTGAGATATTCCAAAAATTCAGTATTTAGATCATCACTAACTTTAATATCTTGAAACATGCGAGCTAATTTTCCGGTAAATTCATAACCACATATTTGCTACACGAGAAAAAACAATACTATTAGATATGGATAGAAAAAGTATTATTTTTTTATTTTTAAAAGTCGAAATAGTTTCTAATATGACTTAAATTCTACGTTCATTTAACCATTTATTCAGCATGAATAACGGCTTTTCTCATAGCAGACGTTGAAAAACTAATTGAATGTACAGAAAATTCAGTGATCATGTATGTGAGCTTCGTTATTGATAGAAGTGTTATTTTTAAAAGGCATCCTTCGGATAAAGATTCTAAAGAATTTTTCTTTTTATCTGGTTTTCTGTTTTTGTAGATAAAGCAAAATGATCTAATTTTCGAACCGACTTTATTTCAAATTGCTGAAATCGAAAATCTTTCATCGACACAACAGTGAAAGAATCTGATCTTGTTGATGAAATAAAATTCACTCATCGTAGTTAGTTTTTCGATTGATTTCTTTTGTAATAGATAGAGTCAAATAAAATTCTAATAGAATATAACCTTTACCATTTCGAACACTTTCCACAGTATGTGATGATAAGGAAGAAACTCATCGAATATGGTATGTATTTCGAAAACGAAATCATATTTATTAGAATCAATTACATGTTGTATACAGAGCGTTGCGTTGGCTATAAAAATATTTTTGAATTGATCAAAAACAAAAAACTACGATTTCATAATTAAAATAGAAATATAACCTAATGAGTACGCATAAACCAATAGTTATTATAAATTTTAAATAATTTTATCAAAATGCAACAATCCATTTTTTGATATCAGCAGTTATAGTCTTCTACAAATCTAACAAGTTTTTCGTGCTAACTGATAGGATGAAACTGTCAAGCATAAGCTTTATATTTAATCGTTATGTTGTTTACCTACAGCTACGCCCATACTCTACCAATTCTGAAAAATTGTTCTTTGACTTATCTTGTTAATTATATATGAGTACTTGTTTTATACTTATAGAAGTCCTCTATTTGAGAAAATGGAATAATGCTTTTTTTGACGTTAGCTATTCTCTGAATCTATGTACTGATATTAGAACAAATAAACCAATCATTTTTCCATAAAACTTTGCACAGTCAACAAGTATTCTTCTACCATTTCTTATTATTCATTTCAATTCTCTCATAATAACTTACTTTTTCTCTTGATACACGTCATTTGTCTCAATTAAATTAATCGTTTAGAAATTAAAATTTAATTATTAAAAATACCTTGAGTTTTGTAACCATAAATTCTTCAGTGTCAATCGATATTGATTGTTGATTAATAAGTCGACGTGCAAGCATTTTTTGATAAAACTAAAATTAGTTTAGGAATATGAATTATATTTCTATTATTTTTTCGAAAATTTTACTCGTTGAAAATAATCTTTATCGTCAAGATATTTAAATATTGTTATCGAGTTAAGCAATTTCTCTTCAATTTCGCTGTCAGTCGCTGCTTTTGATGATTTCCGTAGTAAACTATCACAATAATGAGCAAGCTAAAATAGTAAAAGGCAATAATCTAAATGAAATTGACTTTAATAAACAAACGTATACCAATTCAGGTGCTTTGGCTGACAAACGATTCCCATATTTCATATTCACAATAGTAGAACAAGCTTTATCAAGTGAGGAAACAAATTCAGGATCACCAGTAAATGTTTCTTTTATTATATTCATATATTTTGTATGTAAATCAAGTAATGTTTCAACAAATAATGTCGATACCTAAAAACAAAAGAAATATTAAATTGATGCGTTTCTGTTCGTTCAGTTTAGTAAAACTAACATTTTCTCCCTTCAATGATTGAATTTTTTCATGACCAACACGTGATATATTATCTTGTAATTTTTCAACCATATAATTTATACCAATATGTGTTGGTTTAAGTAACTTGTACATATTTTTAAGTGCTAGAATATAAACGAATAAGATCTCAAGTTTTCAAAAAGAAAATCTCGCTTCGTTGATGTTATTACCATCCAAATCTTCTTTAACAATAAGATCATTACATATACTTCTAAGCGTATCAAAATGATCACAAACAAGACGTTGAAGACATTCATTGTATATTTTTGAATATGATGTTAAATTAAGAAATTTACAACTACGAAATTCTTCATCGGCAATTAATATTAAAATCTAAATGAACACAATTATTGTTTATATTTTTCATTTTCTTTCCTATAATTAATTACTTTTTTCATATATTGAATACAGTCAGATTTAGTTAACAAAAGATTTCCTTCTTCTCGATAATATTCTCCAGTTGCTTGTAGTAATCGACTTTCAAATGATTTTTCATAGAGCTAAAACAATCATTCATCAAAAGAAAAAATAATCCGCTGTAAACATATCATTTGTCTACCTCTAATGCATTCATTTTTCGATGGTGACATACATCAACGAATGACATGATCACACATTTTATCGTCGTCTGATTCACACATTCACATAGACGATCACTAGAATAAGACGAAATATAGAAACTGGTGGACTTGACAAATAATTTACAGACAGATGAATTTGCTCAAGTAATAGATTAACGAGTCTGTCTTTGATTGGTTCTATGATTATTCTTGTCCAACAATCCAGAGACATCTAAATAATCAATAAAATTCATATAATTATATGGGTCTACGTTCAAGTGCGTATGCATGACTTAGGACTTCATTGAGTCTGAATATTTCGGAGATCAATAGACTTGGATGACACAGAATTTTGTCAAATGTACTAGCCAACAACAATTGTATCTTCGACAAGACTATCCAACACTGATTCGAAAGAAAAGTCAATCGAATCGGTAAATTATAGGCCTGATAATCTCTAGTAAATTAGCCATGATGTAACTCAAGGGTTTCTTCTGTCGAATATTTCATAGTTGTAGGAAAATTCTATTCATTTGTTAGTGTAAGACAAAAGTTTATTTATTGTATTACCTCTCCGATTTCGACTAGATGTACATCGTTATTATCACTATTACATTCAAATGGTGGGTAACTATTATCTAGATCGTTGATTTGCCGTTTTCTGACATAATGAGTATTGAGATATCTAATCAGAAACAACAACAACAAAAAAAAAAAACATTAATTTTCTTGATTACAAAATATTTGTCTCATACGCATATAGTATATTAAGTCGTTCGGAGCCAGTTTTATATTCTGTCCAATATTTAGCATATGTACTAAGCATATTTTGATCAGATTCTGATATTTCCTAGAAAAAAAAACTTTTCGATTCAAATTTTCGAAAAGATCTATCTTAGAAAAAGAAACCTTTTTCATAGATTTACAATGATCTTCAAGAAACTTTTTTGTTTCTTCATATAATCGTTCAGCATGAGAGTCTGGTGTGGCAACGCATAAATAATATATATCTACATAGAAAAATACACATATATAGAACTTCTCAAGAGAATGATCTTTATTGATGAAACCGAAAAATCTTTCTTGCCATATTGCTTTATTCGTATGACCATAACGACCCATACTTATGACACAACGTACGGTGTCCAGTACTATTGACCATTGCTCATTAAAATCGATTTCTTTTGGTTTCAGAGAAGACATAATTACTTCTAAGGAGTATAAAAAAAAGAATAAGAATACAATTTCAAAATTAAATTAATTATTTCTATAACAAGAATATATTGATTTACCTAATCAAATTGTTATTTGTTTTAACTTTTTCTTCACAACATAGATTACGACGTTTTTATCATCGTCCCACAAGGTTATGAAATAGAACAATACGATAGATTATCTAAAACATAAACAAGTTTTTTTCTTCTGCATCCATTAAAAAAAATCAATGATAACAACAGTACGAAAGAGCATCCATGTTCGTGATTGAATATATTATTTTATGGTAGCTCTTGTTCTTTTAGGTTTTAATATATATATACGTATAAAGTCGTTTCGGCAAAATGGTAGCGTTTTATTATTAAACTTACCTTGGAACTACCTAGACTCATCAATACCATTTCCATGAATAATTTTGTAATTATTCGATAAGGTTACAATACTTAATCGACATAATATTCCTACAATTATCAAGTAACCCTGATAAACATTGAGCGAGCAAAGTTTACGAAGGTCACTCTTCTATTGTAGCTTTGACTAACATTATGTAAATAATAATTTCAGCCGGTAAAATATATATATCAATTCATCTGATAAAATTTATTTAACATCAGTATTTATCGAATGTTCGAAGGTCAAATCAAATATATTGTTTATAAAACAAATGCGTAGAAAAAGAGACAGGTCATATCATATGATACTGTCACGCTTACCCTTAGTGAAATGAATAATGAATCAATGATCATAGAAAACAAAAAACCGTGTAGTAAAAAAACAAATAAAATAAAACACAAACCGATACATGAATATGTGTATGTCGATGTTCAATTGACTAACTGCTTAAGCAGTTACATTCTCGTAATAGAGGTCGCTCCAGTTGCTATGCCGTATTTCCTGATAGTGAGGATGATATATGATGTAAAATAGCGGCTTCTTTGTAACAGAAAAATATCGATAGTCAGATTTGTCGACCAATCAAAACAACAAATTTTAGCAGTTCGGATTGGCGAAAAAATTGGCGAATGCTCTGTTTTTTTCTATTGACATGCGCTTATTTGTTGATTACAGTCGGTCAAGAAAGAAAAAAGAGAATTCATTTTTTTATTACTGTGCTCACTTTCTTTTTTTTCTCTTTGGAAAATGTTTCAATAGTTAATTTCGTTCTTTTTCGCTTGAAATAGATTGATAAATATCGATTACAATGAGTACACATATCTATGGCACTAAATTCAATCCTATGGATGCACAAATAAAAACATGGTCGGTACAACGAACATTGGATCCACTTGTAGCACAGGTTTGTAATTATTAAGATAGGTAGCCATTGAGAAGAAAAAAGACAATCGAATTATCAATATATTTCTTTTGATATCCTAACATAATTTATGCATTTTTTAAGGGTATACTTACAGGAATAATCATGCGTAATGAATAGAATTTATGAATCTAATAGTTGTTGGCCGATATAGAGAGAGAGAGAGGAGAAGAAAAATAATAAGATTTGATTAATTTTGATATTGCAAATAAGAATTATTTAATGTAATGAAATGAATTCTTAAGATATTCGATTTGTTTTTTTCTATTCATTTGACAACTCAAAATGTTAACTAATATT
Organism: Rotaria magnacalcarata; assembly: GCA_900239745.1. NCBI lineage: Eukaryota > Metazoa > Rotifera > Eurotatoria > Philodinida > Philodinidae > Rotaria > Rotaria magnacalcarata. The sequence goes on from OENM01000010.1 coordinate 119,684, forward strand.
ATCAATATTCAAGTCGTGTTCCAAAAAGATTCTAGCTTTATTAAGAGATGCATGTTAGTGAAACCTTTATGAACATAAAATATGAAATATGATTTATTTGCTTTTGTTAAATATTGTAAATATTTTCGAATAAATCTTTCAAGTATCTTTTTGCAATTGATACTTCAAAAATTCAATAAAAAATAGTTGACATTCTATGCTGAGTACACAGTTTTTAATCGTTTATTGAAACATTCTGCTAGCGTAGTGAATTTCTATCGAATATATTTCAACACTAACTATCGATCCTATGTCAAGAGAGATAACCTTGAATTTTAACATATGTGACAATAATTGAAAATAGACTAAATATGGTACCAATAGAAATTCATGAATTCTTTGCATCTAAAATTTACATATGGAAATGAAATTCGAAATAATATGACATAATTTAGGATATCTATATATACTTAGGTAACTTCATTAATATCCGATCAACCATCAAACAACAAAAAGGGTCGATCGAAACGAGCTCATCTACTTGTCACTAATGTTGTTCAGGCAATAGAAAATTTTATTCATAAAGCAAGTGAAATTGCTCATGAAAATCCTGAGATGCGTAATGATCTATTACAAAGTATGGAAGACGTTAAACGAACAGGTATAAATAAGAAAACCTTCAACTGTTTTTTTTTTCTAAAATTTTAATCAATACCCCAAAAATAACCCATAGGTGATGAAATGGCGGTTTTATCGAAAGAATTTGCTGATGATCCATGTTCGAAACCAAAACGTCAACAAATGATTGTTGCAGCACGAGCTCTACTTACATCAGTGACTCATTTACTTATCTTAGCTGATCTTGTTGATGTACAATTGATTTTGAAATCAATTCGATTAGTATGTTTGCATTATATTTTATTTTTATTTAAAAAAAAATATATATATATATATATAGGTTGAAGATGATTTACAACATATACACGATGCATCCAATCAAGAAGAATTAGTTCATTTCTATAAACAATATGGTAAAGATATCATCGATTTAAGCCAACATGCTCAACGACGTCAACATGTAAAGATGTTTTTTTCTTCTTAAACAAAACAAAAAAATGTTTTCGTTTTGTTTTCAAGGACTTAGTTGATCGTATTGAACAAGAGAATTTAGCAGCTGCACGTGGTACAATAAAACGAACATCAATGATGTTATTAACTGCTTCGAAAGCATATTTACGTCATCCAGAACTTCCATTTGCACGTGAAAATCGAGATTTCGTCTATAATCAAGTTCGTGATGCAGTTGGAATTATCTCATCTGTTACACAAGGACGACCAATACCACCAACACAATCATTAAAATTAGATTCATCATTAAGTTCTGTTGGAGATTTAACACGAGCATTGAATGAATTTGATGTAAACATTATCTTTTTTGTTTGTTTAAAATTTAAAAACAAAAGAAATTAAATATTTATTTAGCGTATTGTTATGATGAAACCACAAAAATTTAATGAACAAGTTATTCGTCCACAACTTGAAGAACGTCTTGAAAGTATAATATCAGGTGCAGCATTGTTAGCCGATTCATTATCAACACGTGAAGATCGTCGTGATCGAATTGTTCAAGAATGTAATGCTGTACGACAATCTCTGCAGGATTTACTTGATGAATATATACAATTTGTAAGTTAACGAACGAACGAACGCTTGTTCATTGTTTTCAATGATGTCATTGAAATAATTCAAATATTTTGCATGTTATGATTTTAGTCGAAAAAGAGAAGTTCAGAGGAAAATGTTAATACAAAAATTCAAACAATGCAAACAAAAACACGTGATCTAAGAAAACAGGTAAATAAATTCTTTTCAATTAAAACTCTGTTACTGTGATAGAATAGGATTATTGTTGATCGATTGCTCCTATATTGTTTCTCCTCTTTATTCAAGAGGTCATGCAAAAAAAGAAAACGAAGCAATATATACATATATATACTAAATCTTTGTATACATACATATATATATACATATACAATGAACTAATTTCTTTGTCTGTTGTTCATCAAGATCTTCTCTCACTTTCTCCTCCTTTTCTTTTCTGTGTACTCATTTATATACATATATGTATACCTGCCCGTTTGGTAGGCGTCTCGTAAAAGAAAACGAAAAGAACGAGAGGACAGGAAGAGTAAAAGGGCGGCACGTTTACTTCAGTACATATTCTAATTGTCACAAGATTCATTTAGTAAACGTCGAAATGCATATTGTCACATTGCACTATTTTCTTCATCGTCATTTCGCCTGACTACAAACCATTAATTGATTAATATGTCTTACCAATTCATATAAATCTACTATCACCTCAACTTCAAAAAATTAAGTTCACATTAATTCAAATAGAAAAACTTAACGATAAAACAAAAAAAGCAATGTATGTTTACTTATGTGCTACCGCACAAGATCCAGATCATACAGCTACATGCATTAAAATGTATCGAGAATCATCATCATCGAGTGAATCGATCGAATGTTCATATTTAACATCAACAATAAAGAAAGAAACATCGGTAGAATACAACGTTTTTCTTCTTTAAACTAAGAATTTTACACGACAATAATTTGTTATCGTTCTAATTAAAAAATCAAAATATTTTTTTAGCTACGAAAAGCAGTTGTTGATCATGTTAGTGATACATTTGTAGCAACTAATGTTCCACTTTTTGCTTTAATCGATTCAGCACGACGAGGTAATGTACAACTAGTTGAAGATACCGCTCAAGTATTCATGGAACATGCCTGCAAATTAATTGAAGTATAAATAGAATTAACCAAAAAAAAGTAAGATAAAAAAATGCATGTTATTCTATTTTAGGTTGCTAATGTTGCGTGTTCCATGTCTGATCAAGTTGAAGGTATCAAACTTGTTCGTTTAGCTGCTATGCAAATTCAACATTTATCACCACAAGTTCGTATAAATCTAAATTGTAGCAGATACTCTGTGAAATTATTCTTTTTCTTTTTTCATTAGGTTGTTAATGCTGCACGAATACTTGCTGCTCGATCAACATCAAAAGTAGCACTTGAAAATATGGATGTTTTTCGAGATACATGGGAAAAATATGTTAGATTATTAACCGAAGCTGTGGATGAAATAACAACAATTGAAGATTTTCTTGCTGTTTCGGAAAATCATATTCTTGAAGATATTAATTTATGTATTCAAGCTATGGTTGAACGAAATCCAGATCGTATGTTAATAAATATACATATTTTTCTTTTCGTCTCTATTCAATGGGAAAATGTTTATCTTTTTCTTAGGTGTTGATCGTACAGCAGGTGCTATTCGAGGACGATCAGGTCGTGTTATTGATGTAGTTTCATCAGAAATGGAAAAATACGAACCAGGAGAATATACGGATGGTGTCATAGAAAGTGTTCGTGTACTTCGAGATCAAAGTAAATAAAGATTTTTAATTCGTTTGAATAATTGCAATTAATAACTTATATATATATATTCTTTTTTTTAGTTATTCCAAGTTTTGCTGAACGTATTAAAATAGCTATTGATACACTTCGAATGAAATCAGCGTATGATGATGGAAAAGTAAATTGAAACGAATGTTTTCCTTGAAAGAATTCATTTATTATATAAAATAATAATTTAGTATGACGTAACCGAACAAGAATTAATTGAAGCGTCAAGTAGTGTTTATCATGGTATACGAGATATTCGTAATAGTGTCTTAATGAATCCGGTACGTTCGATTTTTCTCGTTATGGGACAGCAACCACAAAGACGACGTAATAAACAGTCGCTTAATTGTATTTTTTCATCATCAACAGAAGATTTGACTTGTACGTCGAAACCTATTCTGAAGAGAACTATTTATTAACGATTTTGAACAGATTATAGACACATTGACTTGTTTTATGCACTTACTCAGTATTACTTTTAATCAGATTTGTTTATCTCAGGAAGAGACAATTATGATCTAAAATGATACAGTTAATAGAGAATATACATTTATCTTGTGAAATATAAACAAACAGAATAAGTAAAAAATCAGATGAGACTGTTATAAATAGTCTTTCATAATTATCAGAAGATAAGTAATTAAATTTTGATAGAAATAAAACAATCTTTAAAATCAGTTAGATTCAATGTTTGTTACTGAATTGTACTGAGTTAGATTATTGTTTTTTAAACAAATTTTTCTCTTAGTAACAACTCCGCGTTCGACACTACGCAGATGAATTTAAACGATACGAATTATATCCATCATATTTTTATGTTGGATATATTTTCATATTTCCCACGGGTAGATTGTATTGATTTGTCGATACGAAATAAATGTTCTTTTTTTTCAATTTTATCATAAACCTTGTTGGAGCATACGTGTTATTTTTTGATAATGAATTTTAATAATGAGAAAAAGTGATTGAATCGTTACTTCTTTTTCGATATGTACGTTCTGTTTATGCGAACACAAAAAGAAAAACTCACAAGAATGTAGTCCATTTCATGATAAATCGAAGATACAGTGTTAGATTTTTTTAATTTTTTTTTTGAGGAAAACTTTGACAGTTAATGATCAATGAATAATAGTCGAAATGTATAATCCTTTTAACTTTATCATTTACATCATAAGTACAACTCAGTTTTTTTCTCATATATGCACATATTTTTTCTATTATTTTATAAGAAAATTTAGTATTAGCTTGTTTGATTTAACATCTGTTTTCTAATCATTTCATTTTGTTTCTCTCTCTCTCTATATATATATATATACACATCGACGTGAGAGCATATAAATATAAAGTAAAGAAACATAATATGTAACGGTAAGTTTTTTCCAATCATCCTAAGTTTTAACTATGCTTATAAAGTAAACAATGGATAAGGGTGAACAAAAAAAATGCTTCGGCTGCGGTTGCTCTAATTTCTCGAGCTTATCTATCTACTCATCATTATTTTTTAGTATAAACACATTTTATGAAGAATATTTAATTTGTTTTGTAATAGGATCTTGAATGGCCAAGTGATGATGAAGAAGGATTAAATGATGAAATTTATGCTCCATCACAAACATCAAGTCATGGACCATCATCAGATAGTCAACTACCTGACCTGGAAATGTATCCAGGCAAAAATGATAATCCTAGTCGAGTATGAATTAGAAAACAAAATAATTGAAATTCTGTTAAGCTAAGATTTAATTTTTTGAATTGATGATTAGGATATGATGAGAAGATTACCTAAAGAAGAACGTGAACAAATCGAATTGCAAGTTGAAGGATTTAAAAAAACGAAACGTGACTTTGAACGTGAAGTACTTAAATGGGATGATCGTGGTAATGACATTATTGTTCTTGCCAAGAAAATGTGTATGATTATGATGGAAATGACGGATTTTACACGGTAAGCAAATATTTAGTCTAAAACAAAGAATGGGATCTGTTTTCTCTCGTTAAAAAAAATAACTTTGCGTCAATTTTTAAATTGCTCTCTACGGAAACAATAAAACATTACTTTAAGAGGATACGAATTTTGATTGAAAAATCAACATATATTAACAGATAAAATAATTGATTTTATCGATCATTAATACTCTATTTATGTATTTTAGTGGTCGTGGACCTCTACGTACAACGATGGATGTAATTAATGCTGCAAAAATGATTTCTGAATGTGGTTCGAAATTAAATAAAATAGCCAAAGATATTGCTGCCCAAGTAAATGATTTGATTTTTTTCTTCTAAAAAATTTTCTTATATAATTTATTTTCTAGTGTGTTGAATCTCAATCAAAATCGGACCTTGTTGCTTATGTTGATCGTAAATAAAAACGAAATTATTTTGTATTTTTATTAATATTCAATGTCCTTTTTTTCTTTATTTACTTGAAGGAATTACTTTATACTGTCATCAATTGGATATTACTAGTAAAGTCAAAGCAGATGTACAAAATATTAGTGGAGAATTAATTGTTAGCGGTGTACGTATTCTTTATTTATATGCGTTTTAACCTAGAGAAAAAAAACTCTAATCGATTCTTGTATTTTAGCTTGATAGTGCTACGTCGTTGATTACAGCAGCTAAAAATTTAATGAATGCTGTCGTACTTACTGTCAAAGCATCGTATATTGCATCAACAAAATATCGTAGTAAAGCAGGCAATAAGGAGGTAAAATTTATGGCATATTTGATCAAACATTTTATGCCAATGATTATTTCTTTTATTTAAGCCAATTGTACAATGGAAAATGCGTTTACCAGAAAAGAAACCACTGGTTTTTGTTGATAGACAAAATGAAACAAATTCACGTACAAAGAAAAGTACAGTTAAAAAACGTCTTGAGCCAATACATCTTCTAAATGAATTTCACAATTGAAATCCAGAATTTATGTTGTTCAAAGAAGTTCGTCAGATTTATATTCTTGTTTTTAATCGAGTTTAACTCATTTATTTGCGCATAGTTTTCATATATAATGTTAATCTTTAATGATTCAATCATTCATTATAATTTTGTTGTTCCATATTAATGCATAGATCAGATTAAGAGAATTTTTGTTGTTGTTTGTTGGTTTGTTTTTTTGGAATTCAATTTTTGTGAACACAATCTATCTCACTATGCTCATCACTTCAAATAGTTTATCTACTGTTTTTCTTTTTGTTTTTTTGTTTTGAGAATATAACCTTCCAATTCGTGTCTTTGTTTGATGTGCATTAGCTTTATCAATTGTTCTTATTTCTTATAACTGTAAGTTAAAATTTTGTTCATGACATAAAATAAAATATTTGGCAAAGCAACGATAGATGTTATTTTAAAAATAGGATGCTATTAAAAAATTCAAATCAGCAATGACAAGATACTCTATGATAAATCAAGCGATGATAATTGATTTGATATTCAATTACATTGTAAAAAAATCCGCAGAATAATAAACGGGAAATACGTTTTTGATAGGGTATTTAACAAAAAAATGGTCTATGAAAGTGTAACGTATCATAAACCCTTTTTTTTTCGAATATGACGAAGATAATAAACGGTTTTTAAGTTTATGATTTGGAAAAAAGGTTTTTATCAAATATTTTAAAAACGGAAAAAAGGGTATGTGTCACGTTGCACTTTCATAAACCCGTTTTTTTCCAGTGCAGAACTTCATATATCTTGGCAACATCAGTGAACAGCATCTGTGATGAAAGACAAGATCATATTTTTGAATTTCGAACTCCATATAGAGTCCAATGACAATAATACTAGTTGAGATAGTTTCGTGAAATTTCAGAAAGTCATATTTCAATCCTTGAGAGTGAAGTTTTCCTGTAAAAAGTTATTCGATTTAGATTTTGACTAAGTATTCTTTACTTCAACAAATTCTTTAAAAATTAACAATAGCTGAATTGTTGAACTGCAACGGTTCAAAGAAGTGATAGAACTGTGTAAATTGCTTTAACAACAATACACTCATACGATACACGAAGCACATTATTTAAGTCTTTGCAAAAGTCTGAAACAATGAATCAATGTTTCTGAATTTTAGTAGAAACTTGTTTTTAGAATTATGGCTTTGTGATGTGCATAGAAAAATATCGTTGCATAGGTTTTAGTGCCAAGTGTGTCCCTCATAAAAAAAATGATTCGAGAGGCTTTGACAAATTACAGTAGATAGTATAAATGATTTTTAATAATATGTGTCTAGAAATAGAGCATCATTAAAGTTCTATACAATTAAAATGCCGATTGATTATTTATACTATTCGTCTTTGAGACTTTGAAATTGAAAAATTAAATATTAGATTATATCATAAATCCAATCAAACATTTATTTATTTATTAAGATAAATCATGTCATATAGGAAAAGGTATTTATCAAAGAAATAAAAATATCATCATTCTGTTTATCTGACATGTGCATGACTACTTTTTAAGATCATTGCTGAAAATGTTTCTCCATAGTGTCGATTTTCTATGCCTGCTCAGTCTAAAATAAAATGTTTAAATAGATTCATTCAACAAAACCAACGAGAGCAAAAAGTCGTTTTTTTTCTTACTTGTCCTGTTTGTGTATTACCGAAGTTAACATAATCCTTTGTAGTTGCTGCTCGATATTCATCCATGAGTTGCTGAACAACCTATAATTATTAAAAAGAACATGGTTTAATTTTCATTTCTTAACGGCAAATTTCATTCTTATTACTTCACGGGAATCGTTGAATTCATCGAGATTATCTTTAAACATTGGTAATCGACGAAAATTCTCTACGAACGCCTCACGCTTAATTAATTTATCAAAATGATCACAGATGCGATCAAATAACTAAAATAATTTAATCATAATCTTTTTGGTTCGAAATTTTTGTTTTTTAACCTACTGATGAAATGCCTGTATGATTGGCAAGCATAAGTCCACTAACACGATGTTGTGTTGTAACATACGGTGATTTTTTCGAAAGAGCTACTTGAATTGAAGCTGGACCCCATGGTATAAAATCAGCTAATTTTCGTTCACGAATACGCATAAGACTTTTATGAACCTATTTTCAAACAAGAACAAATTTCTAAATCCATATTTAAAGATAAGCGAAGATCTAGAAACTATCTACCTCTGATGGATCAACGTCACCTTGAATTATATTTAATATTGAAACATAACAATGTGTGACATTACGATCACGTGCTGCTGTTGTGACCATCACATTTTTGGGTTGTAATAAACGACGCATTACATCAAGAACAGTTGTTTTACGTACTTCAGATTCCTATAATTTTCAAGAATAAATTTTTATTTTTATTTCTTATTCCTACTGTATTATCGGATGTTAATGGTGTATAAGCAGATATAAGAAAATGTAAGCGAGGTGTTGGAATAAGAGACGATATTAAACTAATTAAATCATTATTCATATAACCTGGATATCGAAGTGTTGAAGTGCTACCGGACATAATTGTTGATACCTTTAAATCAAATTTAAGATTGAATCAATATTGTTGTTTTTTTTTTAACTAACTAGTTGATTCAGCTCAGCAAGTGTTGGCGTAGCTTTTTTTAGACGTTCAGTAGCAATACGATTCAATGCTGTGTTATCTAGGACGACCTTATTACAGGAAAAATAAATAAAACGACAC
>OENM01000010.1:128834-177890 GCA_900239745.1 Rotaria magnacalcarata
AAAAAAAAATATATATATATATATATGTAATAAGACGTTGAAAAGTAAATTGTACAAATAATTTTACTCACCACTTCATTTGTCATAGGAAAGACAGAATAAGTTTGAATTAATTTCTTGGGAAATCTATTGATAAAAATTAAGTTTTTATCATTCAAAATATATTATTCTTACCGATCATTAAGTTTTTCAAGAATATTACTACCCATACCAGAACCTGTACCACCAGCAATGGAATGACAAAGAACAAAACCCTTTGAGGAAAAAAATGAATGAATCAATTTCACTAAACAAATAGATTACTTCAACAGAATCACCATTATCTGCTTCTCGGTCAATAATGTCAAAAATTTCTTCGTACAATTTTTCACCTTGATAGAAACCCTGCGCCCAATTATTACCTAACAGTAACATAATTTTTTAACAAAGAATAATATTAATAAGTACAAAACACTTACCTGCACCACCTCCATCCTTTGAAATATAAACATTTTCCGGATTATATAAATGTTTATATGGCGATTTCAAAATACCATCAATGACACGAGGTTCAAGATCGAGTAAAACTGCACGTGGAATATAATGTTGATCATCTGCCTATTAAAAATAGCATAGAATTCATCTTAGATTTCATTCGATTTAGTAATCAAAACTGAAAACAAACTTGATAAAAAAAGACATCTTTTCGATCGGAACCTTCCGTTGCGAATGGTTCTAATTTGCCTTCAGGACTAATACCATGTTCAGCACATAATTGTCTCCAAAATTCCATACCAACTAAAGACAATATATCTTTATTGATGTCATGATCAAGATTTTTTTTCTCGCACACACGCACTCTACTTTTATATTTTTACTGCATATTTAAATGCTAGGGATAGTTGATTAAAATTACAGACGAACTTTAAAGTCACATGGTGAAGAAACCTTTAATTATATATCAACAGAATCATTCTAATTGCACGGTGGAAACTAGAGAAAATTGAATGCTTTAGTTAACGAGAAAAACAATTTTCAATAATCACAAGAAAATTATCACGTGAAAATATAACTCAGCTATTGCACGTTCTAGTTGAATTGATAATGAATTATTTAAATTACATATATACTTTTTATTCAGTAAATCTGTAGGCTTTTTTTTGTTTCTAAAAATAAAACTCATACTTATCATCATGACTTCAGTATTGTATAGAAAATGATTTCTTTGGTTAGTCATAATAATAATAAATTGTCATGGGTACAACTATTCATTTCTATAATGATCGATAGCGAACCATTTATTTCTTTTTCTGATAATCAATCATGACTTGAATTTCACTTACTTTGATTACCACATTGGCCAAGTTGTAGAGTAATAATTTCACTGGGCATTTTTCTGTTTGTTCTTTTCTTTTTTGGAAAAAAATAAAAATACGAATCTTCAAACAAAAGACAGCAAGTTGAATGACTGCATAAATGTTTTTAAGTTGTTGCTATGTTTTTATCTCTTTACTTATTTCAAACAAGAAAAAGTGAACGAAATAAAGAAGCGAACGATTATAAAGAGAAAACCATGAACAACATTAGAAAAAAAAACTGATAATGCTTGATGAGAACGAAAAGAAAGCGAAAAAAATCATGTTTGTGTATGTGTGTATTCATTGAATTGCTAGATCGATTAACGAGACAAATCTGCTTTTAGTGTGTGTCTCTCTCTCTCTCTCTTAAATATGAATATACAAATAGAAGAAAGCAGAAGTATCAATAAACGAAAGGTTTGTGAAAAACAAAAGTTCACAAAAACCTGTTAGATGATTGAAAAGATCTATTCGTCTTCGAATTTTTTCTGATGACTTTTTTTCTAATAACCAAATCTTAACCAAATCATGCACACATAGTACACGCTGATTACATTTTTAGCAAGGAAAAAAGCGAGACGTAACGAACAAGAACAAAAAGAAAACAAACGAAAGAAACTAACATTCAACCAAATAAACAGCAACGCCAAAGTTGTTACAATAGCACACAAATCTAAAAAAAACCGTCAATATCCTCTAACATTTTCACACACCGGAAAGAGAAAAAAAGAGACGAACTTAGGATAAAAAGGAAAAAGATGAAGTTGATTTCTTTAGAACGTATAATAAAGATTGGTTAACCTATCTGTAAAATGTATTTCTGTTAGAGCCCAAGGAGTTGAAGTTTCTAAAGTCTTTTTTGTTACAATAAATGTACTCATCAAAAAAAAACCACACACAAGAAAAATAAAATAAAAACGACGTTATTGAACATGCATATGTGTGCATTATATGTATATATTTATTTATTTATTTATTTATTTATATCTAGATTTTATTTTCTTAGCTTAAATTTGATGCTATTCACTTCTTCTAGTTGCCACAGGAAAAAAGAAAATAACCGAGTGAAAATCCAAATAGTAATGCAATAACAAAAGCCACAAGAACAAGTTGTTCAGTAACAGCAATACCGAAAAGAACGGGACCTTTTTGTTGTTGACGGGTTTTAAATCGATCGACGACTGGATTATCAACACGATCACTACCTGGAGTTCTCTGGCGTAGTTCTTGTTTTTTGAGTTGTTCCTAAAAATAAATAAATAAATAATTATAAAATATACAATCGAATGAACGAACGAGAAAAAAATAAAGAATTTCTATTCAATTATTATAAATAATATGCTTCATAGTTGATATAAAAATGATCATAATGAAATTTTATCGTCTCTCGAGAGATTTATTCTGTGTGAACAATTAAATTTTAACATCAAATTTCGCATTCGTTTGTCGAATTCTATGTCAGATAGAATAGGTATATTCTTACGCTCAAAACTTAAGTTCTCTCATATTTTAAACATACAAAATAAAACTTCCGCAAAAATTACAGAGAAATCAAATGATAGGTTTAGAATTTCAATAGCAGAAGAAAGAAAAAAATGACTATACGCTACATACTTTCAAGTTTTCATTGTCGTCTTTCAAACGATCAAATTCTTGTTTGAGGCGTGCCTTATTTGAATCGTCGCCAAGATCCTTTAAGAAAAAAATCAATGAATATAGTAATATGTACTTCTATAGATAAGTTATTTTCAAAGCGTGAGAAAGCTCTTATGTGAATTGCCTATAAAATAAACTCCAAAAAACTGAACATAGCGAATAGCTGCACAAAAAAGACTCAAACAAATTATATTTAGACAAATGAAAGTTCAGTGTATTGATACATTCTGAGAGAATAAATCTAGAATAAAAACCTGTTGACAATCTTGAGTTTGAATCGGATTTGTATCTCGTGAAGTATTCGTCACTGATTGTTGATTCAAACTGGTAGATGTTGTTAGTTCAGTTTTATTAGTTTGTTGTTGTTTATGAGGTTCGCTAGCATTCGTCGATTGAATCTAAACGCGAGCGGTGTTGAAAACAAAAGCAAGCAATGCGCGCAGTTAAATTCTAATTCTCATATATTCAAAATATATCAAGTGGTTCTATCACTATTTACATATAGCAAGCAAAAGAAAATGATATTTTACTTACAGTACGTGTTGATATCTAAAAATAATTAAATTGCTATTGATAATTATCTAAGATATTATCTATGTGTGAATTTACTGTATCGGAATCTTTCGGTCCAAATGAATCGTTTGGTACAACAGCAGCTGCTGGCTCTTCTGCAAAGATACATTTCAATTTTGAATCGTGTACATTAAACTTTGACAAGTCTTGTTTCCACTAAATGAAAATTTTCAATTTTGCTTTCAAAAACTAAATGAATTTGTTATTCTTACGAAGTTTTCGACGTCTTCCGAATAAGTACTTGGTACATCAACCCATTGTACCATAAATTTATGTTTCGTACGATCATCATCTTGACCTGATGCTTGTGGTTGTAGCATAACTGTAAACACAACAAAAAAATGGAATAATAACGAAAAAAAACAACATATTATTCTCATTTTACCTTGAATACTTGCTGAACCATGCGACTCAAGGAAACCACTGTTTGGTTTCACGCAATATCGTTTTGGTGCTGTTGTTTTTATTTTGTAAGCAAGTCGTTCATTGCCACTATTTTGTAATTTAAGTGATGTCGTTGATACAGTATTAAATGGACCTTTAAAAACAAGATCACCATTAGGAATGAGTTGGAGTGTCATAGTTTTAGTTGAAGGATCGTCACAAAAATCAACTTTTTTTAAAAATATATATGCGTCACGATATATGAATCAATGCCACGCGAAAGATGAGAAGCAACTGAAAACCAATCTCGTGTGGTTAATATAGTTTTGTTTTTGCGTCGTTGAAATCTGTAAGAAGAATATTATCAATATTATTGTATAAATTCAATCATAATCTGTACAAGCAGAAAAAAACGAAGAACAAATAACAAATAAACATCTATTATCATTAGATAGTCAATCGTTCATCGTTTGATAACATAACACATTAATGCACTTTGTTTTGTTACGTTTTATTGTTGAAATAACTGAAAAATTTTCTTTTCTGACAAATTTTCATATGAAAATATTTAGTTTTGTTTATTATAATCGTTAACTTCTAATTAAATAATTTGATGGAGGAAAACAGAAGAGTTCTAAGCTAGCCAAGATGAGAGAAAGACTACAGCGTTCGATCGTTGAGACACAAATAATAAAATAACATTGGATTTTTTATTTTATTTTATTTTTTTCATATATCTCATTCCTAAAAAAACCGATTCTTTATTTTCTAGAGCATATATTGACTTATTGTAAATAATAATACTGCTAAATTCAATGAAATAAAGTATGCGTGTTATAGTATTGCCTGTATGCCAAGTTGAGTTGCACCCACATGTTCTACTTAAATATGATTTTCAAATTAATTCATCATCAATAAAATCTCCGGACGTTAATAAATCAAATCCATCAAAAAATGCTCATGCACAAGAATTTTATTTAACACCTTATTGCTCGTTAATACTTTCATCAGGTTCAATTCATACTGTATGTGAAATAATTAAAAATTCAATTGTTCTTCGACAATTATTTAATATACAAACCGAAGATGAAGCAAATCTTGAAAATAAGGTAACATAAAAGTTCGAGCTTTTCTTTATAATTATTCAGCTTCGTAGGCCACACCCTTTTCATTTTTACAATAAAAAATAGAATCTCATTTGCATTTATATTTCTCGTAATGAAGTCGATAAAAGGATTGCCAATTGCTACATGAAATTCGATATGACATTGTTAAATAAGTTTTCGATTCAATAAGTTATTGACATGATAATTAATTTAATGAAAGAACTATCTTTGAAGATTTTGTTGAAACATTGAAATTTATGATTAGAAACTATTTCAAGTATTTGAGTTTTAAAAAACAGAATCAATAAGAACTTTATGACATTAATCATATAAATGCATGAGTGAAACAGAAAGTTGAAACATGAAAAGTCAATAGTAACTTCACGTTAACATCAGACGCTAGTCGACTTTATTTTTAATCTTGAAATGATAAAAATACGATATTTTCTATTCGAAAAAATACAACTAATTGTGCTTTTGTTTCACTCGATGCTATTTATAAATGATAAACGATGTTGTTTTGTTGTGGTTCAATTAGTAGGTTTCATATCTTGTTCAATATATAAATTGAATCAATATCAAAACGGACAATATAATAAACGGCCTTTCATATCGAGTTTTCTTTCATGTCATTGCAAAATTTTGAATCGAGATAAATCAAATGCTCCGTATTGATAGTCTTTAGGTGGATGCTGTTATGAAAGTGATTTCGTAATCATGAATGATTCAAATACAAAATGACTAAGCGATGTAAAAGCATTAATTGACCATGAAATCAGAATTCGATCAATTCTAAAGTGAACCCATTATTAACACTACAATAATAATTTGAAGTATCTTCGCTTCGATTGAGTCACTTAATTCGATTCTTTGCTTAGTAGAGAAAGCTTATTCAAAAGCGTTCTTTTTTCTTGCTCTAAACGGATAATCTAAAGGAGCACGACACAGAAGTACTATTGTAAATTTCACTAAAGATTTATTAGGTCTTGTCGTATAAGAAAAACAGACTTGTGGGGCGTTTTCATAGATGAGTTTGACTTGACATCTGGAAGAAAAACAAGAATTAGTACAATAATAATAATACATTGGCTTGTGTAGAACAAATTTTGTGACAAAACGATTTGAAAGTCAAAAATAGTAGCATTTGCACGTTTTTTTTCAAGTATACTTTATTGAAATTTGATGCTTAACAGATTTCAAGTATGCCTTGTAGCTATCGCAAAGGAGTATTAATATTTAAATCAGGAAGTTCTCATTGTTGTTTTCTTTTCTAGAGGCAATTTTATAGTATTTATCTTAATCGAATTTGTTTTGATTTCTTGATGTTATTCTATTACGTGACAACCAATATATATATATCCATGGGAAGGTCTCACATCTGCATTTCTTACTTGGCATAAGATAGAGTTTCTCTGGTGACGTCAATAGTAAAACTTGATAATAACACTTCTCTGAATTATCCTTATTAAAAGCAGTTTTCGAATAAACTTTTAACAATCAACTTGTATGATGCAAATGTAATTAGAATATGTTAGATCTGTATAGATAAGCATCAAATTTTGGTACGACGCAGATACATTTGATAAAAGTCTTTAGTTAGGCCGAATTTTCTGCAATTAAAGATTCTTATCTTGATTACAAAGTCATTTTCCTAGGTAATTTTTCTATTTAAAGTAAGCTTTTATCTTCAACCGTTGCACGTACTTCTACGCTCACCATAGTCGAAATCAGAGTTGATTATTTTTTTTTACCCTTGCATAACATATTGTATGTACACGAATATATAGATGAATAATAAAGGCTTCGATTGCTTATTAACTAGTAACGAAAAAATAATAACCATTACAAATGCATAAAATAAAAATTCAATTGAAAAGAAAATTCGAAAAAAGAACGTATTATTCACTAGATTCAGTTGCATAAATTATTAGAAATTGAATCTGAAGTAGAATCTAGGTATGAGCCAGACGATAAATGGTGTAACAGTGTTTTGAATATTCAGTTTTGTAAGGGAATTAAAAAGCAAACACCTATATATTCATCGGTCTCAATCAGACTGGTACTAGCGTTTAATTACTAACGTTTATGCTTATGTGTGACCGATTTCAAATATTTAATAGTAATTCAATGGCAGAAGAGATCACACAACAATCTAAATATCTGTTTTCATTGAAATTGATATGTGCATCGTTTAATATACGTTTATTATTATTATTTAGATTGATTTCAAAGAGCATGGTCGATTTATTGCTTTTGGCCCTGAAACTGATATCTGCATATGTGCTTTATTAATACCACATATATCTTCACTTGAATTAAACTATATCAATCAAATTGATCCACCTATTTCTCGTCAAAATTCGAAAATTAATTATGCTCATTCACAATCGCATTCATCAAATAAAGAGAAAATATCTGTCGAACGTGATACTGTTCATCTATGGATATCTCTAAATGATTTATGTCATAAATCAATTCATATTGACCTTATACTGAAGCAACCAGGAATTCTATCGAAATTATCTCAAATTGACAGTTGGGCCCAATCGTATCATGAAAATACACATCAATCAGTGGCAAAGACAAATATTGATACATCACTTCAACTGATCAAAGCACGTGCGCGTACACTTGTTTGGGATATAATGGAAATTAAAAATGAAATCTTATATCCACATCCTGGTACGTTCAAACATGAAAATAAAACAGAAACTTTTATTTAGTTGTTTTCGTTTAGTTCATGGACGTATTCCAAATTTTCGAAACAATCCGAATTGTTCAACGAATTTAGCACAACTTGAAGAATTTCAACGAGCACGCGTTATTGAGATTTGTCCAAGTCTCGCACAAGAACACTTACGTTTATTTTCATTATATCAAGGTAATTCGATTGTAAAATTAGCTCTTATTTTTTTCATTTAGAATAGCAATTTTTTTTCTATTTTAGGAAAAGTAGTTCTTACTCCAGCGCCATCTATTGATGATGCAATTTGCTACAAACTTGATCCAACATTTTTACGCAATCATGATTTAGCAAGAGCAGCCACAAAATCTGGTAAAATTTATTTGTTAATGAAAGACAAGCATGAATATTAATAATAAATACTTGCTTTATAGGCGCTGCTGCTCTAGGTACAATAATTAATTTAACAGCTATTGGAAATTTACATGTCGATATTTTTGTTGTTGCTTCCGTCATTGTTAATCCAATAAGTGGGGCTCGCTTAGGTAAGAAGAAGGAAAAACAAATTTTGTTTGTGAGAAAACTTTCACTATCGTTGGAATGTCAGTAAATATATCTTTTTCTGTGCATGTTATCGTCAATTCGATTACTTTTACCTTTAATTCAGAGAAAAAACATTCATTATTATTTCTAAGGTCAGAATTGTTTAGTTTTGCCTATAAAAATCGAGTCAGAATTTTTATTTTTATTCTGGAAAAGTCAATTAGCTGAGTTAACATCTGTGTATAGTTTGTATTATTAATTGAAAGATGTTCCAATCACTCACGAAAACGAAAATCAAAGCTCTATGTTGTTAGAGATCATTGCAGTCGATTCGTGTATGTTTTATTGCACTTTTCATAATACATATCAGTAGCATTTCTTGATAATTTCAGTTTACAATGATTCTCCTTGGTCAAGATACTGAATTTCGAAGACAATATTCTTTAGCCAAGCACACATTTTTTTCAAATCTATTCGATCTATATTTAGATAGAATTCTAGGCCTTGAATTTAGTCGATTGATCATGACTACAAGGGTTCAAAAGCGCATGAATAGGAATCTTTCCAGACTAAACTAGAACTTTCTACTGAGGAGATTCAATGTGGACTCAAGCAACCGATCACAATTGGACGTGATTCTATTGTGATCGATAATATTTCTTTGGAATGTGTCTGTTCAATGGATTCACAGTAGATGCAAAAATGTCTGTCGTTTTCGACAAAAGCAATAAATTTTGCCTAAATTTATTTCATTAGTCAAGCATCTAAATTTATTACTGACTTGAGAATTCTCATGAACTTTTCACTCTCGATAACAAATTCAACATCAACAAGTATAAAATGTTCTTGTATTTGTTGATTTCAAACAACACTCAGACGTACTACACACCCGTTCGCAGTATTATGATGCCCATCATTCACTAAATAGATTATATATAATGCGAAGACTAAAGTGCATCACAAAAGCTAGAAAGAAAAACATCCATCCATAAAACATCCTCTTTGAAATATCGTAGTCAGATAGATTTTATTGTTTATAAATAAAAAATAACACCATTCTCCTTTTTCTAGGCAAAGGTAAAGGCTATGGTGATATTGAATATGCCATGATGCATCAATTGGGTGCATGCAATGATAGAACACTGGTTGTTACAACTGTACATGAAAGTCAATTACTTAATGATCTACCAGCATCGGTCATGACCGAACATGATTTGTATGTTATTCAATCATTGTTTCGTGTTTTTAAATTCTCTCCTATGATATTTTTAGGCCTGTGAACGTTATTATTACACCTAAACGTATAATTTATACAAATAATACATTTACACGTCCACATGCAATTAATTGGAATGATATTGACACTGAAACTATGCTTAATTTGCCTGTGTTAAAAGAATTTAAACGTATTCAAAAAGCCATTTAGTAAACCTTTGCAAACACATAAAAAAAGTACTGCTTCTTTCTTATTATGCAATATTTATATAATAACTTTTTGTGATATTTGAATGGCTCATTTTTATTTCAATCGAGTGAGACTTGAGATTGAATAGTTAATAGAAAAAAAAAGTAATGAATCGAGTAATAGATAAATTCAATCTGTTTTGTTTTCTCAGTATTTTTTTAGTGAAATTTTAATGTTTTTATTTTAATTTTTGGTTATCAGGATATATTTTGAACTTTTGTTTTCTTCATCACTTTTTTTTTGGTTTTGCTCATGGTTCATTTTATAAAATTGTTGATGAATGTATCAGATATATTTATGTTTATACACGACCAATTAGTTTCGTATATCAGCAGTGATGAAAAAAAAAGACACGGTTTCGCTTAATAATACTGAATGTATGTTATGTTGTTTGTCTTGGCTGTCTGAGCTGATGTAAAACTTGATTTATTTTTCTCATCTATACATGAATTTTTTCATTCTATTTTAGAAAAAAAAAGTAAAACTTTCTTGTACATGTTCACGTTTTGCTTAAAAAGCAATTTTGCATGTTTGTATTATAATTAGAATCATTGAAATTCCCGTTTAATCGTAAGTCGTATTGTTGTTTCTTTTTCTTTTATTTCTAATAATATAAGAATTAATTTTTAGAATTCTACAAAGTGCTACCATTAAAAAAAGAATGTAAGAATTTTTTTATAATTAAATAACAATAAATAATAGAAATTAGAAGAATACTAGTGATAGTTGTATAAAAAATAGAAGAAAAGTGTAAATAAACGTATGAATATTGTTGAAAATTTTTCATGGAACGTTGATATAATTTTGTTTGAAGCATAGTTTTATTACTTTGATTAAAATAGATATTATCGCCACACAGACTAAGATGATCTATGTTTGATTCTAATTCATCTTTGATATATAAACTTAATTTATTAGTCCAATTTCGTTTATTATTCATTAAGTGTTTATTTTTATAAACAGGTAATGACAGACATAATGGAAATGATTCAACTTTCGGATAATAATAAATAAATGCTTGACACATTTCATTATTTGAATCATAACCACCATAAATACCTTTCAAATGATCGTTTTGTGTTGAATAATAACATATTAAGGAAAGTTCATTGGCTGAATTGATTTGTGGATAAGGTTCATGAAAATAAATCATTTCTTGTTGATGAAATTTAAATGGATTTTGATCAATTAATCGACTGAAATTATTATTCTTCTCAAGAATTATGCGAGTTGCACGTTGATGTGCATGAACAAGAATAGAAAATATGTTGATAACCAAGTTATTTTTAAGAAAACTTTTTAAACAATCATTAAAACAGTATGTTGGAAAACTTATTGTATTAAGACTTGGAGGAAGGAATAGTGGTGAATTAGCTAATGTACCTAATGTTAGAACGCCTACTTCATATTGAGGTTTTTCATTTAATGGATAGAATCGTAATTGAATACCAATAGAATGATTGCGTGGGATAGATGGTTCAAAATGAACTTCAAAAAGAAGCTGTGTAGATGAAAGCATTTTTAATCCTGTCTTTGTGGGATAATCATAGTTGAGTTGGCCACCTCGAGCCCATGCTATTATAATACGCGTTTGACAATAACGATAAACAGACGAAGGCATTAAACGTGCATTATATATTCCACACAATCCTGAATATATTAGATTATCCTTGATCGAACATTCATAAAGAAGTAAATGATGAACATGACCTGTGTTCCCGCCATTAATTATATTATAACCTTGAAGGAATAGGTCCTTTGAATTTTTTAATTGATGTAGATGACAAAGATAAAATGATGATTGTGTAGATAACGCCTGGGCGTCCATAATAAATGACGGAAGTAAAATATGTTCCGATAGAACATATCCAATGAAGAAACTTACTGAGATTATATGAATACGCAAGAACATTATCGAATGAATGAATCAAACAGTCCATCCCTCACACAATCATCTCATAAAAAAAACATTAATATTTTTTTTTGTCCATCAATACATTCAGTAGCAATGATGAAATTGATGAATACGGTTTCGTTTGAAAATAAACCTGACTGTTATTGATGATTGTCATGATCTCTGAGCTGGTTAATATCCTCAATGATGAAAGAAGAAAAACAAACATAAGAACAGCATTAAATTAAATGGATCCATAGTCGAACACATAGCATATATATTTTAATTATTGTTTTCGCTGTCTGATTTATTGATAAATAAAAATAATACAATAGGAACAGATGTGGATATTCTCTGTCTAACGGGAGATATACAATGAATGTTATGCATCTATATTTTTTAGATAAAGTTAATAGCCTCCGTAGTACAGTTAAAAAGAAAAAAAAATATATATATATATATATTATTATGTGCGTGTCTGCATGTAAAATAAAAGAAGAGAAAAATAAGACCAACTTGTCAGTAGTCCCTCTTTTTTTTCTTCTATCTATCGTTAGTTTATTGACGGCTGTATTCACACATAAAATAGACGAACAGGTTACGATGATAGACAAGATTAAAAAAAAGTAATAATTCGTTCATTTCACATAGAATAAACTCGCTTATATTTGAGATTACAGAGTCGTTAGTAAGAAAAATAGTATTTAATAATGTTGTTTTTGTATACAGTAAAATAGATAATTTATTGAAGAAAACAAACTTTGGTTATGTTCCTTTTTTTTCAAATGTTTTGAAGCTGGAACTATTCGTTGATAGATAACCATTTATGTTGATGCTTCGTTGAATTTTCTATTGCTACAAGAAAAAAGTAGCATTGATTCCTATCGGTCTGTCTTAAATCATATGACAACGAGAAATAATCTTTAATAACATGATTGCCTTTAGCTATACGAACTCTTTTTTTCCATAAATATTTGACATGTTTTACTTGACAATGTTTATCATATATCTTAATTAGATGTTGACAGACTCATACTTTTTTTTCTTTTTTTTTCTTCTTCATCCTAATGCAAGTTTTGCCTAATCAATCATCGCATCGTTTTTTTGTTCTTCTATTGTTTCTGTCGTTTAGACTCGATCAATGGAATCTCATATCTTACCATTATTCATAATTATATAAAAGTAAATAAATACCAAGAAAATGTAGTTATGTATCAACCAAATATGTCTAGCGAACGTCGACTTTCAGATTTACGAAATTTAGTCAGTGGTCTTTATACCTTAGGTAAGTCATAGAAATCTATTTTTCTTATTTGATTACGTCTTTATTTTCATTCATAAAGGAGCAACAATTGGTACAGGCCATTTTGCTGTTGTAAAACTTGCTCGTCATGTTTTTACACAGAAAGAAGTTGCAGTTAAAGTTATTGATAAAACAAAACTCGATGATATATCAAAAGCTCATTTATTTCAAGAAGTTATGTGCATGAAACTAGTCCAGCATCCCAATGTTGTCCGTCTATATGAAGTTATTGATACACCAAATAAACTTTATCTTATATTAGAATTCGGTGATGGCGGTGATATGTATGATTATATTATGAGACATGCGAATGGTCTTAATGAATCTACAGCTCGACGATATTTTCGACAGATATGCCGAGCACTTAAATATTGCCATGAAATGCATGTGTGCCATCGCGATCTTAAAGTAAGAGAAAAATTGAAACATTTGTTTGNAGATTATATTTTCAAAACAAAATATGAGCGTAGATCATACAGAAGTTTTGCTTCGATAATCAAGAAAATGAAAGAAATCATTATAAGAGTGTCATCCAACAGAGAACAAATTTCATTGGGACCTAGACATGAAGACATAAAAAAAAGAAATATAATTGTTTCGAATAGAATGATTCTTATTTAAAACAAAACAAAACAAAACAAAAAAAATGCTTTAATTAAAAATAAAAAATAAAAACTTACTATGAATATTCTTGTATATATTCGCTTCAATTAGTTATAATTAAAATTATTCAGTAATGCATAACTTCTTTTCAGGCAACGCTTTCAACTATAAATTACATTATTAATCATGGAAATGAAAGTAATATACTTAACATTATAAACGAACAGAGCTATTCATTTTTATTAATTCGTAACAGCTGACAGAAGTAAAAGTCGTTCGCACTAATGAGAAAAATTCTAGAAATGATGGATCACTTGAGCGTAGGAATCATCGACATTATTTATATTCTTATGATTATTTTGAAAGAATTTTCGATTATTTCATGGTTTCTTTTTGCTTTATTCTAAAGCATAGAGTGGAAAAAATAATTTACAATTTCAAACTTTATAAAGATGTTGATGCGAACGGTTATCGTTACTCACGCATCATCAATTAGTATCTGAAGACACGGCAATGTTAAAAACATATTTCTGACAGAAACCTGAAAATTTGATGTCTTCAATCGAGAGATTCTAGCAATGATTAAAAGGAAAAAATGCATTATCTACATTGTAATAAGTTGACTAGACTGAATTCTTTTTAGGGTATTCATAACTCGTCAGGCTATGAGTCATGCATAGTTTTCTTACACAAAAGTAATTAATCACTTGAATGGTCTCCTTTCTCAGTCCTTGAATGTGCTACATCATCAATCAAGACAAAAAATAGACAAGCTACAAAAAATATAAAAGATGATTTTTCATTAATGCTTTATTCATACTTCTAATTAATTTTAATTTTATCAATTAAAACAAAACAAAAAGAAAATAATTATTAAGCATGTACTTTATCGATATTTTTTAGCCGGAAAATTTGGTATTTTTTGAAAAACAAGGCATTGTTAAACTGACCGACTTCGGTAAGCAGATTTTTAATTAGAAGGTCAATAGAATTCCTTCTTCTTTTCTTTCTCGAAGGTTTTTCCAATCAATTTTCGCCTGGTAAAAAATTACTCACTAGCTGTGGATCTCTGGCTTATTCAGCACCAGAAATTCTACTTGGTGACCCATATGATGCGCCCGCCGTTGGTAATAATAGATAAAATAAGAAAGACCTGAATGAAAAACAAAATTTTGTTTTTTTAGATATATGGAGTTTAGGTGTTATATTATTTATGCTTGTTACTGGTCGAGCACCATTCCAAGAAGCAAATGATTCCGAAACAGTAATGATGATTTTAGATTGTTGTTATAAAC
Source organism: Rotaria magnacalcarata (assembly GCA_900239745.1). Lineage (NCBI taxonomy): Eukaryota > Metazoa > Rotifera > Eurotatoria > Philodinida > Philodinidae > Rotaria > Rotaria magnacalcarata. The sequence continues at coordinate 143,677 of OENM01000010.1, forward strand.
TTCCACCGAATATCTCATCCGAATGCCAAAAGTAGGATGTTAAAAATATCATTATTTTTTTTATCATATTATTTTTAGTTTAATTCATCATATGATTGTACGTGAGCCAGAAAAACGTTCAACATTAGATGAAGTTATGTCTGATATATGGTATCGTCAATGTGATGATGATAATGAGGATGTAGAGGATCAACATTATGTTGATTCATTACCATTAATTTCACATAAAACCATATCACTCGATGATCATGAGTCAATTCTTCAACAAATGACCGATGGAAATATAGCTGAACGTGATGCAATACTACAGTAAATATCATCTTAGTGGATGTTTATTTTTTTTTTGTTATTTTTGTGTTTTAGAGCTCTGAATGAAGATCAATATAATCATATAACAGCAACGTATTATCTTCTTGCTGAAAAAATTTTAAACGATCGTTTATATGAAAAACTCAATGACAATGAACGTAATGTAAAACGACAACGACGTTTACAACCAGCTACTGATCCATTTACGGAACAAATCGGAGTTTTTATGACCGCATCATCATCATTGAAGTAGGTTTTATTTTGAATTTGAAAATTTTATTTGACATAGAAAAACATGTTTACATATAGAATGAAGAATCAATTAGAGAATTTCTTACAAGCTGTAGTTAGATTCATGATTCTTTTATTTTAGCTTTCATTTTGCTGATGTTTCTTTGCCACTTACAAGACAAAGTTCATTTGTTGATGAGAATATGGATAATAATGATTTAGAGAATTTAAGTTTGTACGATGATGATAAGGATTATTGCTTTTTATTTGTTGCGGGGATATGAGGAATATTTTTTTAATTTTCTTGTTTTAAATGCTGTTGCAATTAAATTAAATTTTATTTAGTTTTTTGTATTAATATTTGTTTTGTTTTGTTTTCTAGCTCGGGGAAAGAAAATATACCGCCAGTATTAACCACACCAAGACATTCAATTGATTCTTCAAGTGAGCAAACTTTGCCAGGTAAAAGACAAATACTAATAAGCCTTATCTTGCATTGAATTAGAAAATAAATAAAAAGCATTAATTTGATTTAATGAAAGTACATTTACTTGAAACGAAAACAAAAGAACAAAGAAAATTGTTTTCTTAGTTGTACAGTGTGATTCAGAATCAAATGAACATAGAACTGTTCAGTTTCAACTTTATTTTGATAATGGTAGGGCGTGACTGATAAGTAGTTATAAATGCTTTTCTTTCTAACATTATGATTTATATTTTGATCATCATAACAATCTCATGCACATGAATGGTCTATATACTATTTTAATTGCCTTTTATAAACCCGAAAAGAAGCATTTTTATCGAGCATCGGTTTACAATTAAAATGCAACAATCGAAGTGAAAAAACAATTATAATGAATTCAATCGATTTCAATGAGTTTAATTAAATATTGGGCAGTTGACCATGATGACATAGTTATAGTTCAGACAAGTCGTTGGTGTAGTAATCATGAATAGAACACAATCAGATAAATGATTTAAATAGTACTCGTGGCCCTGTTCGTGACCTTGTTAATGTGTATCTATCTTGAGAAGATCTAATGTCTGAAAAGTGTAGACGATGTCTATTTGCGTTATATAGGTGAAAAGAGAACGAATAAAACGCTATACTTTCGACAACAACTAAGCACGGCACTTTGTCATTGTTGGTACTTTACTAATTATTTATGAATGAATAGTTCTAATGAGATTCTGCTGCCATTGTTCTATTAGTACCGGGTAACAATTTTCTAAATTGAAAATAAAGTACTATAAATGTTTCTTGAAAACTTTTAGTACACTTGAATTAGTTCAAGTTCTCATAGAAGTTTATTGCGAACCATTTGAGTTTTTCTTTTTCTAGAAGATTCACCGCTTCCTAAGTAGACATATTTAAAGAACTGAAATTACTTCGTTTACTAACTTTTCTTCTGCTTACACGGCTAAACTCAATATCTTTGTATTAATTTTATGAAGAATATATCTTGTCAATAACTGATAAGTAGTGGATTATCTTTTGTATGAATTTATATAATTTGGTGGGAATTCACATCACAAATAAATTGGGGGTTATATTTAAAAACAAACACACATTTTCAAAAGCACTGCTTTTGAATGATATAATTATTTTTAAAAAAATGATTTTTTTTTCTCTGTAGCTTTACTTGAAGATGAAGAAGAACGACCATCATTACAACAACGCTCAACAAATACCAATACACCGACACAAACTCAGGCTATGAGAATTATCCTTGAAGAAGATGAAAATTCTGAATCATCCCCGCCTACTGAGTAAGAATTTTGCTTATTTTAATAATAAAAATCATAAATAATATTATTTATAGCCAAACTGCGGCTGCAATTCAACAATCAGGGAATCTACCAAAACTCAATAAAATTGTAGAAAGTGGTAAATACAAAAACTATTTTCTTTTTCGATTATTTTAAAAACAAAATTTTTCAAATTGTTTTTTCTTAATTTCTTATTCTAATTCTAGAAGAAGAAGAAGAAAAAGAAGAAGAAGATGATGATGATATTGAAAATGATGATAATCCTTCAACACCAAATACAACTATATTTATTAGTCATAGTGGTACAGCAACTGTAGATAGTTCAACAACAACGAGTGGTGTACTTCGCTCAAAAGATTTACGTTCTGTTGTCGAAACTAAACGTCGAAATTTTTCACGTAGTCGTTCAAATTCAGATAGTGAAGAAAATGCTAATGATATGAATCGTTCATCCAACCGAAAGCAACAAACACGATCACCAACACGACCTAATTCATTTCAAGAAGCTACCGAGATCGTATATGGTATAATTTTTTAATTTAATGTATATCATTCAACTATATCTATATTATAAATTTTCCTATAGGAGATGGAACGAGTCAACAACAACAACAACAAGTGGTTTCAAATAGTACTAGTGATACTGCTAAACGTCGAAGTTTTTCTCGTGCTAGTTCAATAGCATCAAATAATCGTGTAACATTAAATGGTACAAACGAAGAATTAATCAATGAAACATCAACTGCCACTAGTTTAAATTTAATGAATGATCGTGCACGTAGTTTATCAACTGAACATCGTCTTGCTAATCCATCACAAATGTCCATAGCATCTCGAACGTCTATACGTTATTCAACACCACGTGAATCAACGGTATTTACTAAAACAGATGCACCACCAGTTGTACGTTTATTACAACAAACTCAACATCACGATACAACAGATGCTGTTAAAACAATAATTGAACATCAACGTTTACAACAAACACCATCTCATCATGAACACATTCAAACGCCTATTATTGTCGAAGAAGATATTTTACCACCATTATTATCCTCTTCAAATGTATATATAAAAACGCCTCTTGGAAAAAAATCTAGCAATGGCTTAACAAAATCAAATGTTATTGTGCCAACAACAGATAATATTAATCAAACGAATGGTCATATTAATCCAGTATCGTCCCCTGCGTCCTCTCAACAGTCAGTATTATCAACACTTAAACATTCATTACTTAAACATCAACAACAAAGAACAAATATGGATAGTACAATCGATAGTGAAAGTACACGAAAACAACAACCACATTCATCAGACAAAAATCGAGTGTGTTGCATAATTATTTAAATATATTTTTCTTTCATCTTTTACGCTTTTTTTTCAACAACCCGTGTGAATCGTTTCGTTTTTCTAATTCTCTCTCTCTCTCTTTCTTTCTTTCTCACCAGTGAACATAACAAAATATCTCTTTCTACGCGGCTGATAAGCACTTTGGTTCTTTTTTTCTCCAGTTTTTATTGTGAATAGAACTTCTTCACTTCGACTTTTTCTTTTTTGTGTTTTAGTTTCAGAAGATTAAACATAAGTTTTTTGCTTTTTCTTGTTCACATTAACTCTGAGAGAGAGGGAGAGGCAGAAAAAAAAACGTTATTTTTTTTGTGTAAGTTGTGTGTATGCCTGAAAATACTATATTTGGTGTTTGTGTGTGTGTGTGTGCCTCTTCTACTCTTTCTTTGTATCAACGAACTCATTATTATTATTATTTTTTGTATATATTAGACAGACATTTTCGGCGTTGTGTGCGCTTTCTCTGTTTCTTCTTTTCGTCTTTTTTTTTTATTAAACTTTGCTGGCCAAAGAAGTTTGATGTCAAACTGGCGACATCTTTTGTTGTTTGTTGCTGGCACAACCACCGCGACTGAGGTAGTAGAACACAATAAGCACGTAAAGAAGAAAGGATATTTATGAATCATAGGTTGACTGGGAAAACATGGATGTCTTTGTACTTTGTTGTCTTTTTCGTAGTCTGAGTGCATTCATTCATAGCCCAAGCGTCAGCGAGAAACGGTTAGAGGTTTTTTCTTTATGAATAAAAGAGGCTGTATGATGCTCTCCCACAGACCTGTACGGATGCTTTGTATATGACAGAAATCTTTTTATTTACTGTCTGACTGTTTCTTATTTATTAATCATAGTATTACGCAAGAAAACATTAAAAACATTTTTCAGTATTGCCATGCAATAATTCAATACTATTTCTTTTTGTAGATCATCACAAGCCACTCACACATTAGTTCTCTTCATTAATCATATTCAATAATAAATTAGAACAAAGTTATGGCTCAACAAGCACCCGAATTCAAACTTGTATTAGTAGGTGACGGTGGTGTTGGTATGTATTCGAAAAATATTATATATGAGCTAGTGATTTATGTTTATTATGTAGGAAAAACAACATTCGTTAAACGACATTTAACAGGTGAATTCGAAAAGAAATATAATGCTACAGTCGGTGTCGAAGTCCATCCACTTCAGTTTCAAACAAATCGTGGTTTAATTATTTATAATGTTTGGGACACCGCTGGTCAAGAAAAATTTGGTGGTAAGTCGATATCAAAATATTGATAACACATTCAATGTACATTTTTTTAAGGTCTCCGAGATGGTTATTATATTGGCGGTCAATGTGCTATTATTATGTTTGATGTAACGTCACGTATCACATACAAAAATGTGCCAAATTGGCATAAGGATTTAATTCGTGTCTGTGAGAATATTCCAATTGTACTCTGTGGTAATAAAGTTGACGTCAAAGATCGTAAAGTCAAGGCTAAAGCTATTACATTTCATCGCAAGAATAATATGCAATATTATGATATTAGTGCACGATCAAATTATAATTTCGAAAAACCATTTCTTTGGTTAGCACGTAAATTAGCTGGTGATCCAAACCTCGAATTTACTGCTATGCCTGCTCTTATGGTAAATTTCTTTTACTTCAACGAAATTCTTATTTTCAAAAGAAAACTTTTATTTTATTTCGTGTTTTAGCCAGCTGAAGTTCAAATGGATAATGAAACAATAAAAAAATATGAAGCCGAAATTGTAGATGCTCAAAATGCAGCATTACCCGACGATGATGATGACTTGTGAAAAGGGAAATTGCGCAATTCTGTCGAGAAAGACACTCAAAAAAAAATGTTATTATTTTTCTCAAGTTCTTTTCCTTTCTTTTGTCTCTGTCATTCTTTTGATTTCGACGTGTGAATGTAGTTGAAACGATTCGATGATGAAATTTAACGCGTGCGAAAAAGTCCATCGATGGTTTCTTCATTTATCTTTGTTGTTGTTAAATTTCTTTCTTTTCTCTTTCACTTTTCTTTTTCCCTATTACTATCTGTATCACAAGTAAAACAAGCAAGAATTGTCGACGTATTTTTCTTTTTTTTTTGAAAGATGAAAAAACATTAGCAGTCAAAAAATGATTTTAAAAAAAGCGTAGTTTTTTTTTCTACATGTCTTTTATCTTCATTTGTGAAGGCAATTCGAGAAGAAGAAACTGTTAACAGCATTAATAAAATATCGAATATGCGCGATTTCCATAGTTATTGAAAATAATCATTATTTGCTGTTAGAAATCGCCTATATCATGCATTAGAAAACAAAAGACATCGCTACCAATAGAGAAAAAGAAAGTTATAGTAGAAAAGAAACAATTATAAGCATGAAGAGGAAATTAGAAATTCATCAATGATGCAGTTAGATGTGATGTTTTTGTTTTGCCAAGAGATTTAATCTAAACAGTGACACAATCATACTCGAAGATTTATATGGAAGAACAAATACGATTTTTATTTAGAGACTCTCAATAGAACATCCTAATCAATTTCGAATTTAGCGACGGTAAATATATCTTATAATAACGAGAATCGTCTTTCGAAGTGACTGTTGTTACACTAATGTCTCAATGAAATCTCCATTCACTTGTATGATAAACCAAGCAAGGAAGTACTTTTTTATTTTTTTTTCATTACTCCTATAAATTCAGTTCTATACGATCGTATGATGAATTTCTTAAGAAAGAAGCGAATAGCATCTCAATGATCAATCATCATTGTTTCATGGTCTGAAATAATGGCTCAAGTACAAAAGGCCTTTTTATTAAAGTTTTTCTCACACAGCTACTTTCTTCAATATTGCTATGATTAACAAATTAGAATTGGAAAGAGTTTTTTATCTTTTACTTTCTCTCTAGAGATTTACACGTATACATTTATGTGTTGTACTGTTTACATTTTAACATTAACAGTAATTACATTATCTTCTGCCTTTGTCGCATCTACAATATTAAATAAAAACGTTCTATATTATTTGATAATTATTTGAATCGATGAATAGTAAATATTTCTTTGAAAATTGTTAACACATGGGTAAATTAATCGACCAAATAAAATTTTTATACAAATATATTTCGACTTTTAAAATCAAATTATTTCTTTCCAACAGGATGTTACCATAGAACTATGTTTTTTTTCTATAAGGGGTATGGTGCTTTATGGAAATAACCGGCCGGAAAGGGTTGTTTAAGCCGGTTATGTATCATGTAAAGGGGGTGTAACGCCTTGATGAGGATCAGAGATGCAACTAATAAAAATGCCAGGCGCCACAGTATTGATTATAGCAGAATGACAGCAATGGAAATTAAATAGTATTGAATATTGAATGAAGATCCAATTATTTATTCAATGAACAGAAATAATTGGAAATGAGAAGAACTCCACAAGCGCGTAGCTGACACGAGTTCGAACGATTGTAAGGGACAATCGAATTAGATTGATTGTAAGTGACAATCGAGTTAGATTGATTGTAAGGGATAATCAAGTGGCAAGAAAGGTAATATGAAATTAATCAAAAAGATGGTTCTTTTTGATAGAGAAGAAAAACAGTAGTTAGAGAAGATACGCTCGAATGATGAGCTAAAGGTATTGAAAGAATGGGTACAGGTATATCTCAGTGAAGAGAGATATATGAAACAGCTTGAAGAAAAAAGAAAAGAATAAGAATAATGAAATAACAATATTAGGTGCAAAAACAAACAAGAGACAAAGAGAGGGAAGCTAGAAAAAGAAACAAACAGGTACTAAGATAACATCAGGGGCGCTTGTGTCATCACAGGGGGTCTATCATGCGCGTCAATTACACATAATTAGTTAAAATTGACTAATTCCATGAAGGAATTGATATAAATCATTGAATTAATAATACTCTGTGATGATGTAGTCTATGGGCTAGTTAAAAACATAGCGTTCAACAGGCTAGTATTCATTAACTTCATGTTCGATATACATATAAACATACGATTATATTGAAAGTGATAAAGCACCATTATGCAAGTATCAATGGTACGTAATACTTCTATCCTACATTTACCTATTGTCAATCTGACAGAAATGAGTTTCGAAATTTTGTTGATTTTCAAAATGCTAATCGTAATTATAATGAACGTGTTGGTTTAAGTGAATTTTTGCATATATAACTAGTAAGTCAGTAGGGTTTGTATTCAATACATATCTATCAACATACAATATATTTTTCTCAGCACTAAATCTTGATATCTATCGAATAAGTATGATACAAGATTTTGTACTAGCAGATCAAAATCATGTTGACCGAATATAAATACGTTTGTTTCTTGATCAAAATCAAATCAACAACTATAAGTACTTAGCTTCGAGTATTTTCCATTGCGATTACTATTTTTATTATTATTCAGATTCACCTTATTGTCTTTGACAACAACATCAATCTAGTCATCATCATCATCATCATAATCGGTTGATGCATCCTTCGTATTGTTACTAAGCAACTTTGTTTTTGTTCGTTCGTACTTATTTCTATTTGAACCTATAAAATATTTCATTGCAAGAAAACACATAAAATTATTAATTTGCTTATTCACACTTCAACTATCGTGTAATCTGATTATAATATGAATAGCAGTTATTAAATTTTTATTAATCAAAACTTCGATCGGTTGCATTGTATGAAAGTGTTACAAAACCCACGTAAAAAATTAAGGCTAGAATGGTGAAGTAGTTTGTAAAAAGAATTAATATCAACACTTATTCATTTTAAAAAATCAATCGTTTCCATTTTCGAAATATTTAAAACTTGCACGAAACGAGCGTAAATGACAAGAAAACAGAACAGCATACTTTTTTCACGAAAAAATACAACAAAAAGCAAAACAAATTATACATAATGAAACACTTGTCATCATATGTCAATAGAAAGAAACAAGTATTTGAATTGAAATCAGTACAACAGTTTAATCATCATCCAACACGCACTTTCTAACAGTCGATTAAAATTCGTTCTGATTTGTTTTTCGTGCTGTTTTGCTGATTCTATATGCCTAGTACAAGCGTAAAATTTCTATCTCCATCATCAGCAAATGCTCATAGAGAAATCTCTCCTACTCACATACAACAAAAACAACCAACTTCAGGTGTCCAACATAATCCATGGGATTTTGAATATCCTTGGTCACAAGATTTATGTACTTGTAAAACACACTGCGATGAGACATGCTATGCTATATGGTGTTATCCTTGTTTTTCTTGTCAACTTGCATGGCGCATGAATGAATCCTGTTGGGTAACATGTTGTGTGCCTGGTTCTTTAGCTATTTTAAGAACAAAAATAAGAACAGCATTCCGTATAGATGTAGAAACCATGTAAAAATTATAAAAAATTATTAATTTGTTTTTGTTTCTTTTTTTTCAGGGCTCCTATGCAGCTGATTTTTGTGTTGCTGAATGTTGTCCATGCTGTGCGACATTACAAATGGCTGGTGAACTACGGCATCGAAAAGTGATGCGTTAACATTTTGTTTTGTTTTTGTCAATAAAAATCAACAGAATTACATGTTCATGTTATAATTAATCGAAATATATTATTATGGAATATGTTTTTTATTGCGTCGTAAAATTAAAATATTTATTATCTTTTTGCTTATTTATTTCTTTTTGAATGAATCAATATTTCATTAGATGAAGCATACAATCATATTTAAATATGTATGGAGTAATCATTTCAACTAGCAAAAAACATCTTTTAATATTTATACCATCTCATCAGAATGCTTGTGGGCACTTCTATTCTTGTTTATTCAATTCGTCTAAGCTGAATAGATGAAGATCGACTGGAGCTAGAATCGTCAATTAGATTTTATCTGAGTCAGCCAATCCACGAATTCATAAATCAATATTTTTTGTTTTCACCATATCAATAAATAAATAAACGTGTATCAGTTGAGTTCTATACTTAATAATGTTTCTACGGTAAAATCACTAGTGCATGCGTACCTATATGTTGCCAATAACTAGAAGGGCTCACGAGAGTTCGTCAGTTGGCAAATGACACTCATGATTGTATTAGGGGGAGTAATCGTAGTTGAGAACTGCGACATCGCGTCTCTTTTTCCTTCTTATTATCGTTTCCATTTATTATTCAGACTCAATATGAGGGTAGTAGCAAAGAGAGAAAGAGAGAGAGAGAGGGAGAGGGAGAACAAAAAAGAGAATGAGCTCTTTCTTACTTCTGGTGTGCCGTCGATCTTTTCAAGTAAGAGAAGATGAACAGTGTACATAAAACTATTTTGATCGATATTTTCGTCTTACTTTCAAAATAACATTGAGAATAAAATTAAGAAAAAACGATTTAATTTACTTTGATTCGTCCTTTTTTCTCGTTACTCTCGTCAAAACGCTTCTGCGGACGTTCTCAGTTTTCTTTCCTCATCAATATGATGATGATGAGAATTTCCGACAAGGCACCAACATCGTTCGGAAAAAATGAATGTTGTCGTTGGTTTGCTCACTAGTAAATATAGATATAGATTGAGAAAATACAGCATGTTCTACCATTAATGAAGTAGGAAACAATGCTTCATGAATTCTCTATAGACCAATCAACTAAATTACTAGGTGTAGACTGTTTATTCATTAAATCGTTTCAACACATGTTTTTTAAATTCATATACATATATGTTTACATAGTTATCTTGATCAAAATAACACATGAAGGTTGTGTGTTCGTGTTCATGTTAACACTCTATCTACATTAATTTTTATTAGAAAAGCTACCTTATCATAGTGACATGAGAATAAGAAAAAGCTCGAAGTATAAAATAGGAACCGCCCGTGTTTATTGTGAATAGCTATAGATCCCAGTGCTGCTGCTTTTCTGTAACTTGTTTCAATAGAGAATTGAGCACATGATGAAAGAGAAGAAAGGGTCACTAAGGAAAAAGAAAAACAATAGAAATAAGAGACTCACAGCGATAAGATGTTGCTATTGAGTCGTGAGACTCGGAGCGACTAAAAGACAAAAAAAAAGGAAGAAGAGAAAGATAAGCAATGAATACTCGCGATATGGATTTTCCTGCTTTCTGATGTTTCCTCTCGTTCCCACTATCGTCTTTGTATTGCACACTTCTCTTTTTCATATTCTAGTCTAGTCTCATATATTTACTGTAAACCTCAATGGCAACACCCAGTGACACGTTTAAAAGTAGTCTATTTGGTCAACTTAAATCATATAGCAATGCTGTTCACGATGCTTTCGAACATCGTATTGGTGAGTAAATAATAAACTATTTCTTCTTTTTTTCTTCTTCTGAATATATGTATTTGTTAAAAATTAGATTTCGATGTTTATACTAAGTGTTTTAGATTATATCTACTCCGTAAAATAACGAAATTATCAAAATCAAGTTACATAATCTCAATCCTAATCTTCCCGCTAAAGAAAAAGTTAGATACATCGTTTCTACTAACGGGTGGGCCATAAAGAATTACACTACTTTGTTTTCGCTATAACTCAGTCAGTTTTGATGCTATTGGCCAAAACATTTTTTCAAAAAGATTCTCCATTCAATTCTCTGCAAAAAACATATGTAAATGATTTTTGTAAACTGCCAAACGGCTAAGTTCTAAAACGAAGAGAACAGGTTTCGAAAGTGTTCAACTTTCAAGCTCAAAATGCATTAATATTTGGAGTACGTTTCGCGGGAGAAATATTTTCTAGCATTTTCAAATACGCTTTTTTCGATATCCTTGAAAAGCTTTTCTTTCAAAGTGACCTTCACGTATTAAATCGATATTTTCCGACCACTCATCCGAAACGTCTCAATTGGGGTTTTCACGAAAACCAATCGCAAGCAAAATTTTGAATGACTCGAACGAGTGTGCAGAGATATAGTCTAGTATGTTGAATTTTAAAGAAAAAAACCTCGTCAATAAAGAACGTTTTCTTACTAAATTGCATGCGTTTTGGTGCAACCAGCAAAGCATGAAATGAAAGTTGAGTTTTTCCAAAAAAGTGAAAAAATTTATCCTGAAGTTTTTACACTTTTTTTAATCAAGAAAATTTTCAAAGACATGAATCTTGTCTAGAATTTAATGCTCATTAAGATGGTCGTCTTGGTTCCTTCGTAGCTCTTTCATAGAAAGCAAATTTGAGAACAAACGGTTTTTGAGCTAGAAAGTTGAACATTTTCGAAACCTGTTCTCTTCGTTTTAGAACTTAGCCGTTTGGTAGTTTACAAAAATCATTTACATATGATTTTGTAGAGAATTGAATGGAGAATCTTTTTGAAAAAACGTTTTGGCCAATAGCATCAAAACTGACTGAGTTATGGCGAAAACAAAGTAGTGTAATTCTTTATGACCCACCCGTTAGTACTAAAAAACACATCGGGCTAATAATTTTCTTTTTTGCCTATTGTTCATCATTGGATTCAAAAATATCTGTGTAAGAAATAATAGAATACGTGTCCTTTCAAACGAGTCTAGTGACATTTAATTAAGCACTAGTAGAAGAAAAAAAGTCTGAACGTATCTAACTGATTACTTTGGTTAAATGAAAATAGTAGCCTTAATTGCATTATATAATAAACACAATTGTTAAAAAAAAGTGTTTTTTTTCTTTGCTGTTAGCACGCCCATTACTTGCTTTTAAACGTGATATGAGTCGCCCAGCATCTGAAACTCATGCTCCAACTGATCAAGAGCCCATATTTTTATCATCTCGTATACGTCAAGAATCTTCAGCATCATCATCACCACTTGAAATAATCGATATTGATGCAAGTAATTCATTTAAAACTATATTTGAGAAAGTAAGAAATTCATTATCGCCATCGACAAAACGACGAGAATCTGAAAATTTAAATAATGATGAAGCGAAAAATTCATCAAAAGAAAATTTTAATTCATCGTCAAATAGTTCAACAAATAAAAAATCAATAAAAAATCATTTATCTCAGAAAAGTGTTTCATTTGCTGAAGCAGATGATACTGACGATGATAGTGGCAGTTATCCTCAATATTCAGCTGATGATCGAAACGATATTATTTCTAGTGCTCACATGCTTGCTGATCAAATCTTAAGCGAAAGTATTGATGTCACAGCATCAAAATTAGTATTTGCAAATAAACTATCCAACACAAATGATGATAACTTCGAAGAAGAATTTCGTCGAACAATAAAACCGCCGCGTTTTTCAGCTAATCATATGGAAGATATAGTGTATCAAGATTTATCAGCTGAAATTGTTGCTTATGTATTAAAACATGCTTTACGAACATTAAAAAAAGAACAAGATGAATTATCAATAGCAACAGGAATGGAATCCATTGCTAATCAGCATGAACACGATGAAGAATTTATTGATTTAAAATAGCAATTAGAATCTTTTTATTCAATTATTTATTTATCTATTTCGATCTTGTATTTACTCTTTAATATATATAAAGTAATATTCAGAGAAAAATTTAATCGAAACCATATTTGTTCTTCTCTTGTTTTATTATCTGATGTTCTTTCGTTTGTAATGAATAATTAAAATATTGATGAAAGTTTTGTTTTTTTCTCAGAAAATAAAGCCTTTATAACTTTGATGTTCCGACAATGAGTAATAACTTTTATCCTGTGTTCATATGGTTTGTGTTTGAATCAACGCTTAAAGCCTGATAGATTTCTTTCATTTACTCAGAACATTATCCGTATTCATGATTATTCTGTTCTAATAGTTTTATTCTAGAAAAAAAGGTGACAACTTTTATTCTGTATTGTCATAGATTAGATAGTAAACCTTAAAAGTTAAGAAAATTTTCAAAGCTTTCAGTAATTTTTTCTATCATTGACAAATATACATTCATAATAATGAGTTCTTGAAAATTTCTTTTGTGGTTGTTGCCGTTTATAAATTAATTAAAACTCTGTTAGCTTGGGAATTCAAACAAGGCTCTTATTGCTGTTGTCATTAAAAAGACTCCTATTCAACTATCAATGTCAACGTCCACGATGAACCTCTTCACATGTCAAAACTGAGTAAGATAGTCTAAGTTGGATTAGCTGTCTTAAGGAGCTACCCAGGGGAATAGAATTCTAATTTTTTTTTTCAACATAAATATTTATGCTCACCGTTTATTAATTTCTATATAGCGGTATATGACAAGTGTTGTGCTTACTTTAAGCTATCATCCCTAAAAAGGAAGTGAATATTCGCCAGAATTAGCGAAATTAAGATAAACCCACAGAACAATAGCTTGATGCATGTTTTGCCATTGAAGATCTGCGTGACCAATCCGTCGTGACCAAAGAAATAAAAGAGTATTCAATCACAGTTTTTATGGTGTTTGTGGAAAAATAGTTCTAATTGATATTTTGTGTTCAGAATTTTAAGCTCTTCAAAATGATACAAGAAGATTGAGGATAGATTGAACTACCGTGGAGAAAACTTCGACACATTCATCGTGATCGATTTTAGTCACGACCGGTCACGAAGCTTTCTGGTCACGCCGAATATACCGCAGTTTTCTCCGTTGCAGATGAACATATCCTCAATCTTCTTGTATCATTTTGAAGAGCTTAAAACTCTGAACACAAAATATCAATTAGAGTCATTTTCCCACAACCACCATAGAAACTGTTATTGAATAATCTTTTATTTCTTTGGTCACGACGGATTGGTCACGCAGATCACTGTTTGCCATAAATGACATGCTTCTTTTATAATTCGAGATTTGAGTTGTTTTCGAACATATTTAATGGTTTCTATTATTATCGACTGGAAAAATATATTGATTTCAGAAAAAATAACAAGAAATCTTTCTTAGCTTTTCCTATATTTTTATACTTTTGATCGTGCAATTTAGAATTTTCGAAGGAACTTTATTTGTGAATAATTTCGTTGTTTTTGCTTGTGCAAAAAATGCATGTCAAGGCGCAAAGCATCACAGAGTTCTGTTTTTTTCCTTTCCATTGTGTTGCTTTTACATGGACGAATAATTTCTGAATTACGACACTTTGAGAACTTCTTCAATTTGCATTTCTATTTTTTCCCGTAAAATGTAAAAATGTAAAAAAACTGACATCTGCCAGATAGTTCCATGTGTGACATTTTCTTTCAATCAAGAAATATCTTTACAACCATAGAGGATGCCGATCCTTGGAGAGTTTTCTTTTGTAGAATAAGCTTGTTTCTTATACTTTACTTTGTTAAATATCACTTGAACATGTTATAGTAAAGAACCAACGGCTCTTCATCTAAACACCTCTTATGATAACAATGAATCTGATACACGATCTATTGTTGAGAGATGGCAAATATTCATAATTAAAGTAGGTTTTATTCAGATAATCTGTTTATGAGTTGCGTGCTACTGTCAAGTAAGTGAACCTGTTGATTAGCAGTGAGTGAATTTTGAAAACTTTTTCGAAACAAAACAATGCAACTATCCAAACAGAAAGCATCAATTCCATTTGATACACGCGAAGACAAACATGAAATCCGATAGGATCTAGTTTAAATATAAAGAAGTTAGTTTTATCTATTTATTTGTTACAACAGTATCAGATCTACAGCATGATTATGAAATTATCATGTTGATTGTTTTTATGATTATCAATGATATTTTTCATTCGATGCCGTTGTACGTCATCTAGAGGTCTATGAAACTAATGCATTTTTATTCTTGTTATTATTTCTTGCTTGATTGTTCTGGTTTGGAAATGAAAATAAAATACTCTGCTTTTGACATGCGTATAAACATCGGTTACATCTAAATAACAATAATCAAGATGGAATTTGAAATTGTAAGAATTTTCCTCGAACGAACTATATTCGCCTGATCAGACCAGAACCGGTTTTAGATGAATCTTGCTAGCAACTCATGATTGTTTGTTTGTAAGGAAACAATCGTGACTTACCGTGAAGAAAAAGAAAGACCTGGAAAAGTATATAGTTTATTTAACTGTTACTATAGAAATACTCATTAAAATAACATCTATTAATTGCTATATATTTATATGTTGTCACTTTATGAAAGAACTCTCATGTTTAATGGAGAAATATCAGAGTGTAGTTAAATGTTTAGATAGTTAATATAGGAACTAGGTTAAAATTCAGTGGTAAAAAAAAATCATTTATGCACTACAGATGTGAATGTTCAGAGTCGAGAAAAATAGTAAAATCTTGATCAATTGGAAGAAGTATTTTGTGTATGAAGCATTCGATAAGTACAATATAAATTTTCCTCTGGAAAACATTGAAAGATGATATAATTTTACAATATTAATTTAATTAAATTTTTTTTGTGGCAAAAGAACAAAAGTTCAACTTTGATGGTTTGTCATCCGGTATGAATGTACATACTTTTAACTTTTGTTTTTTGTTTTTTGAGACATGAAGAATCAATGATAAAATAATCTTAAAGTAGAAGTAATAATGTATTAATGTAATAGGAACGTATGAATAATAAGAAATAGAAGATGAAAAGGAAATTTTTATTCTGCTTTACGTTTTGTATTTTTCTTGCTCAAGAAAATATTTTAAATTTAAAGAAACAAGATTAAAACACTAAAATCAGTTTAAAAAAAATTGCATATCGATCTCGTAATAAACTTTCCGAAAAATACACATTCGAGCTACACAAGCGTCAGTTGACTACGTACTTTTCTATGGAATAAAATCTTTCGATAAGATCGTTTATTTCAAATTTGTTACAAGTTCATATTTAGATTGTGTAATTTCTTTTGAAATTATATGAATAAAACAAGTATTGAAATTATTTTTTTTTAAATTTATTGAACAAGTCTTGAGTAGTTGTGTCATTTCATCTTTTAAAAGAAACTTTGACTTCTATGAATCCAATAGATTTTCGCTTTTTAATTATAATACAATATTTTGATCATTTAAAAAATAATTCACGTGAGATTACGACCTGTTCTTAGTATTTTGGCAAATTAAAATTAAATTTCTATAAAAATAGGATTGATAACGCTCTACACTTTTCTATTTTTTTATATACAAAAATCAATTCTTTTTACAAACATTTAAAAAATAATAATTAGTTCGTTATCAATTCTGCTGGATTCGTTGGACCAAAAAAGAGATAATTATTAGTACTTTTTGGTGTAAGTAACCAAGTAAAACCTTCTTCCACACCACTCATATCATCAACACAGCAGTCTTGTACTAGCCATTGATTACCAAGTGAACTTAATTGTAAATCTCGCACAACATCAATTCCTGACCATCTTTTAATTTCATTGCTTCTAACACATGATAATATCAATAATGGTAGATAACTAAATTCTCTTGTCATCACCTGTAATTCGGTACAAAATTCATTTAATTGATTGTCTCGACTAGAATCAATGACATAAACAAGGCCGCTTGCTTCTCGACAGACATCACGTACTTGTGAACTAATTTCAAAATGATCAATATCATTTGTTTGAACAAGACGATTATTTGTTATTAATCGATCGGTATTTGTACGATTTTCACGTTCTTTCATACAGTTTGTGTAGAGTGTTATTAAATTAAATAAATAACTATGTAATTTCATTTTGATACCAGATCCAAATCCAGCATGACCCGGTATCATGCCCATGGTTTGAAAACGTTTTGATTCATCCCAAAGAAGATTTTTTACTAGTGGAGATGTATAACTTTCTAATCCCGGTCCAAACATAATCAAGTCTTTTGAATTAGGAAACCAACTTAGCACATAATTTGTCAATCGAGTAAACGGAACGAAACTTTCATCTGCACTATTTGGTGAACGATGTATGGTTGGGGAACATGTTAAATATATTTCTTTTTGTGAACGATCTGATTGAACAAGGATATAACTCAATGGATTCGAACGAGAACTAATGGATGGCCAAGATTTCATATCACGTATAAGACGTTGACGCCAAAGATTATCATCTGTAGCAAGACGATACCATTTTTTACAAACATTTGATATTTGACAAAGATCTATTGGATTAAGAAATGAAAAAAGATGAAGATAAACTTCATCCGGTAAATCGAGCATTGATACACCAGAATTATCTGTATCGTCGGAAATTTGTTGTTCAGCCGAGTTAACTGTTGTAGAATGACGATGAGTAAATTGTTGACCACCGCCAATAACAAAAATCTAAGTAAAAATGAAATCATGAAAAATATTGATACATAAAAAGACATTTATGTATGTTATTACTTGTTCTCGATTAAGTTTAAGACCCGTTAAGGAAGTTAGAAACTTAAATGTGTCTCGTCGTTTATCGTCATTTAACATTTGACCGATTGCTGATTGAATATTGTCCATGTCAATAAAAGAAAATATTAAGAATATCTATGTGAGCCAATGCCGCGCAGTTTATTTATAGTAAAAAATTTGGTTCAGTGGGAGTAAAACAAGCCACGTCTTCATATGGTGACGTGGACGTAGCGTTCGCCCGTTTCTAGTTGGTTATGACTCATACATATTTTTTCTCTTTCTTTCGTTCTGAACTCATCGTTGTATGATGTTATTGCGTTGTACAACGCCAATTCATCATATGAAATGGAATCTTTTACTCGTTTTCTTTTAAAAATTAAGATACACAATCAAACGTCGAACGGTAGTGGCGTCACAAAATTATTTCGTTCTTTAAAAATCTTATTGATTGACACAGGTTTCGGTACAAGAAAATTTGTTGACTCATGCAATGAAGTTTGGACCGAAAATTTTCTCTAGAAAAATCTTGCATAGTTTAATCACGTAAAAAAAAGTATCAAATTATTTTAATGATAATTAATGAGAAGATAAAGAATGATCCCTATACAATATAGCTTTAATTTTTATAATTTCTAGGTTGTCTATTGAAACATTTTCAGATTGAAGACAATCATTTTTGAGTTTTCTTTTCTCATTAAAAATAATTATTGAATCTAACCTAATTCTATAAGGAAGAAATCATCTTCTTAAAATTCATCTACGGGTTTTATAGTTTCACTATTTGTCGAAGTTGAATAAATTTATTTACTAAAGTTGGAACAATTACGAATATTTTGGCAGTTCTTGACTAAAACTTTGTCAGTATGTACTCAATTCAATAATAAATTTAAAAAAACAAAATGTTTTAACCCAAAGTGATAGAAAGAATTTTCTTTGATCAATAGAGCAGTTAATCCAATTGAAATTAATGAATTTCTGAGGCATTCTTGAAACCAATTATATCCGACTATGTTCGTGTATGTTATAGTCTATCCACGCTTTTGAGGAATATTTATTTCTAATAGTAATACTATTAATGCATTCGGTGAACTATGAATTCAAATAATAATAATAATCATGAAAAAAGTAAAAGATAACAATCGTTTACTGTAATGATCATTGAGGCACATAGTACAGATGATATCTGTCTAATGGAATTCCATGAAATTTCACTCAACGTTTGATAATACGTTACAGTTCAAAGTCAATGCATTTTGTTTTCAAAGAGGATTTCATATTATCCAACATTTCGGTAAAATTGTGACAAATACTTCAAATGGAAGTAGTTCGTTTTTATGACGAATTAAGAAAGCTAATGTGTTTGTGTTTAGAAAACTTATCATTCATATTCCTTATCTTTAATCATACGTGAGTTGAATAAATATTATTTCTTCTCATCATTTCTAGTCATTGCTAGAAACAATAGCTGTCCTTAAAATTTTCTTTGCATCATATTAGATATCGGTTTGTGTAATTGATATTCTAGAATTTTATTAAGAATAATCAATCTAGAATTTGAGTAGATGAATGATCCAACTTCCAATGAAACATCTTTACTAATACCCAGGCCTGGTGTCCCTTTTGATCAGCCTGATAATCGACAATCATATGAACGAAAATTAGCAATATTTATCATTCTTGCCAGTACTGCGTTGGAACGCCTTGCATTCTATTCATTAATAATAAATCTTGCTACTACTTTACATTTGAGCGAAGTTCATTGGGATACTACAAATGGTGTAACTGCTTCGTTTATTTTCTTCGGTAAATATTGATTAACAAATATAGAATATATGAAAATCAACTTAATTTCTTCGTTTTCATTGTCCTATTCATTCTTACAGAAATAATGTTAATGAAATTTTCATAGATGTATTATTATCTCTCATGTAACCATAGACTTAGTAGAATTGGATCACCCGATTAATTGAGGTCTACGTGTTTTCGTCTATATTTACAGAAATGGGTCGTTTCTCATTTCATATCGTAAAGTGAGAATATGAAAGATTCCTATTTGTATGATCCGGTTTCATCTATATTCTCAAATGAAGAGACAACGTATACGAATGAATCGTATTTTTAATTTAATTTTTAATTTTGAAATATAGGAACAAGCTATATATCGACATTGATCTTCGCTGCTTTGAGTGACGCTAAATTAGGTAGAGGTAAAACAATAATTGTTGGTAAGTGGACAATAATATATTTCAAGAAAAACTTCTATAACTTAACTGAATATTTGTCCGTAGGATTCATTGTATATTTAATCGGTTATTTATTTGTTTCCTTAATCGCAAATACAACTACTCATTCGTTTATCTGTGGTAACCCACCTGTCATTAATACAACGAATATAGCTTCAATAGTTAACGAACATTGTGTTGGCCCAGTCATAGGCACCCTTATGCTTACGTAAGTATTTCTACATTGTGATGTTACTTTTCATGTGTTGTAGTCGCCGTTGTTTTTTGTTTTCAGTGCTATCGGTGTTGGTGCTGTTCAAGCTAATATGGCTGTATTTGGAGCTGAACAAGCTCAAGAGAAAGATGGGAAAATACGCTATTTTGATAAATATATTATAGCAGTAAATATTGGTGGTATTTTTTCAACCTTAGTCGTTCCATATATTCAAGTCGGCCAAAGTGATCCCAATCGATTTTTTTATGGATACCTTTTCGCAGGTGTACTTCTTATTGTTTCTACGTTATTGTTTATTTTTGGTTATCGATTCTATATTCATATTCCACCTTATGATACGATCATCACAAAATTTATTCCTGTGATTATAAACGCATTTCAGACACGACGAAAATATGCAAAGGACCAACGTCTAGAAGCTAGCGGCCGCAAAAGTTCTTCTTCAGGAAATCTCTTAGAAGATTCTATTAGTGAATCAGACGGTCCGTTGGGGACCATCAAAGGAAGTTCACATTCAGTTTTGAACTTTGCTAGATTATCTAATAGTGGCAAATTTACGGATCGAATTGTTAATGATGTTAAATCACTAGGAAATGTTATCATTGTATTTATTCTATTGATACCATATTGGCTTGCTTATTATCAAGTAGGAATCATTTGATTTACGAAATCATACCTTAATTTATGTTATATTGCAATCATTTGTTAGATTCAAACAACATTCTTTTTACAAGGCGAAAGTATGTATATACCAAAAATTTCAAACGTAACACATACAGAAATGTTAGTAACATGGATGTCAGTTGGTGATCAACTCTCGATCATTAGTAAGTTTAGATCAAATAAAAGGCTTGTATTATTTTTAACACATGTCGATAATATAAACTAGTTGGCATCTTAATCCTCAATGCATTTGTCTATAAATATTTGACAACTTACGATCAATCAACTGTAATATTGATAAAATTTGTTATCGGTATGATTTTAGCATCGATTACTATGTTTATTGCTGGTATCATTGAAAACGTTCGACAGCAACAATGTCATCCTGGTATGTCATGAGATTGATCTATCTGTTTGCCGTAATTATTGTACATTGTTTATTTACTATCTTATTTTAGGCATGAACAGTTCTGATTTATCTATACTTACTCAATTACCACAATATATATTTATGGGTTTATCTGAAGTATTTGGTATGGTAGCCAGCTTTGAATTTGCCTATTTGGCTGCACCACGTTCGGCTCAGTCACTCATCATGAGTCTACGCTTCTTTTCATTAGGATTATCATCATTCATAAGTGATGCATATGTAAAATTGATTACAGTAACTCTTAAAAAGTTTGACTTCGACGTAAGTATACAATAATGAGTAAATTTGCACACACACACACACATATATATATATATATGTAAATTTCTTTGTTTAGTGCCCAAATAGTAAACGAATATTGTATTTTTATTTCTATATTCTTGGTGGTATTCAATTATTGGCTACCTTAATTTTTATTTTATGCAATCGAAAATTTCACATACTTAAATTAATTTCGAAAAACAAAAAAAATAGCCAATTCCTATGATATTTATCTTGTTTATCTATCTCTTGATATTAACTTTTAAAAAAATATATAAATTGAACTATTACAAAGATATTTTAATGATGAAGTAGAAGGAAGCAAAGAAAAATACTCTTGTCTTGCAGTTAGTATAGAAGTACTAGCTTGGTAACTGACTGAATATTTCGGCGTCTTTTCTAAAACTATGACTACCTGTAGTTTTGAGCTGAAGGAAATATAGTTTTCATGCTATGAGAGACATAGTAATCGATATATTCAAATTGAACAACGTTGCGAATCAGACATAATATCCTTGTGAAAGCGCTTTTCAAAATTATTTAGATGACCTGCTGAAATTTTATCACATTGGAAAAAGACAAATATTCTAAGCTTTGTACTTCATAGCTTGTTTTTTGGTGTCATAGATTAGTTTCTATTTCTTCCGAGAAAAACTATCAATAAAAACTTCTTATCTGAAATAAAATATAAAAACAAATTCGTCATGAGATATGACTGCGGTCAAGACTGTTTTGTTATTGAAAGGAAAATGTTACATGGCTGGGTTAAATATTATGTAAGTGACAACAAAAAGTAAATGCATAGTTTTGCCATTCATTAATTATAATTATAAGATACGGAAAAAAAGAACACTTGCAGAAAAACAAGATAAAAGTTGATAATAATTCATTCGTTCTGTTACATCAAGTTTGTCAATAGGTTCTATTCAGAAGTAGCTATCTATGCCAAAAGAATACAATAAATAATTAGAGAAAACACTTCTCGAAGTAAATAATACGATCATATTTCTCTCGTTGAATAGGTGATCAGTAATAGATTGTGTAATGATTTGACTTCAATAATCGTTTTCTGGCTAATTTATATTCAATAAATTTGCAATTATATTAACTTCATCGGTAATTATATATTAATTAATTAATTCAAAACGACAAACCTTATGCCTGCAAAATATTCAAAGTCACTAATTTCACTCATTGTTTTTGCTATTTTATAGATTCTTACAGTACCCAATTCTTGTGATGTTCTTATTTTATCTTTGACTTTTAATACTGATGTAACACAGAAAATATCAATATCGATTAATGAATAATAAAACGAATTACCGATGATGATTATATTTGAAGTAGCAACAATAGATTTCAAGTATGGATCTTTAGTGGCAAATCTTGTTATAAGAACAATCTAATAGAGAGAAAAAAAATTTCTAAAATAAAAATTCACTTTTCGAAAGTTAAATATGTATTTAACGAATATCGATATGTCCTAAACGCTCAGAAATTGAAACAAAAAATTCTTTATCTTCAGGATAATATTTTATACATAACATAATAGGTGTCAATACTGTCTTATCATCAAAATTTGTATAAACCATAAGTAAGAAAAGCAAATTTCTTTTCCAGATTTTCTTCTAGTATAATTTAGAAAAATAATTCCAAGTGATTTCATACCATTTCAAGCAGCCTCTAATTGAACATAAATTTGAATCGGATCAATATTATTTATTGATATTAAATGATACAAATGTTCGATTGTGTCATGGACTGTCTCTTAAATAATGATTGTTAATATGATAGGCGAATTCTCTTTATATGATGATGCAAGAAAAAGAAAAGATTTTAATGGACGACTAGAATAAAATAAGTTGTTATTTGATGTTAGGAGGATTCTGTGTCAATGTCAAATGATTGTGATCGCATCATCATATTTACTTTTTTTGAGACATTTCTTAATATCATTTACTTCAGACTCTTGTTTTTCTTATGTTTTTTAGATTTAATTAATTTCAATTCCATAATTGTTTTTTCAATTCATGTTTTTATTTCTTTCTTGTGAGAATGTATTGTATTGGTTTTAATTGTAATATTAAAAAAAAATATTACTGTCGGTAAAAACTGTATTATTTACGTTTCTATGAATTTTAAAACTCGGGCAAAAAATAACTGTATAAATAATAGAATGCTAGTACGGTGTTTATTTTGTTGAACCACATTTATATGAAAAAATGTACCCATTTCTTGTTATTATGATTTCATTTTATCTGACTCAAGTATATTTCACTTTCATAACCTATGTTCTTTTATTGAAAGAATTTCTAACAAAATTAATAAGTACAACAAAGGAAAATATTGATGAAAACGTTTTGGTCGTACAAATGGATCTATGTGAAGTCTTTTTAATTTAGCACAATTGTGAAGTTTTGTACTATTGGTAAAATTGTTTGTTGCCATGGCAAGTGATTCGTATTCGATGCATAGATCTAACAAACAAGGAAGATGAATGTTTTTATCGTAAATAAATTGTTTAGCATAATCCACATGAGCATCAGTGACATTCACAAGAATAAGATGATGAAATGTAATTATTATCGAGGAATGTTGCTTATTTTTCTTTGTGGTTGATAATTATTAATATGCAACGCTTTGAGAAGAAGAAAACTTTGAGAGACAAGTTTGAATAAATCATGTTCCAAAGGATGCATATCAGACATTGCTAAATTTCGGACTGTATCAAACATACCACCTTGAAAAGAGCTGCTAAGATAAGTAAAATATTCAAATTGATACGGAATTGAATAGATATGCGATATGCGATATGCCTGCGTTGTCCTTCGATCTATAGTGAATCCACGAACCAACTTGTTTATATTCTTTTCCAATAAAACTATGTTGAATATCTTCGCTCGATGGAAGATCAATTTTAATGTTTTCATTGATAACATCTGTGTTTATACTGAAAGTAAATTTGTTCAGTCGTGATATATAAATAAGCATTTGATCATGTAATTGAATACTATCAATATAAGTAGAATGTGTTCTCATTGTTAGCAAGCATAAAGTCAATTCTTCAAGATTTATCATTCGGCGAAGTAATGAAATAATTTGATTCTCATAATGACTTGTAAATTGAATCGATGCCAATGAGAAGCATTTCAATTCGGGAAGTTTATTCTACAACAAATATAGAATTAAGAATTTGTTTCTTTTCAAAATACAAGCACCGAAATTATATACCGTATTATTTATGCGTGCTAAGCTCAATAATATTAATTTCACTTCAATAATCAATGTTGATAAAGATTCGAGATTTCCAAGAAGAAGATAAAAACAATCATTAAAAGTTTCGACATTAATTTTCAATTTAGTTAAAGTTGAAGACATGCAACCTGTTAATGGTAGTTTGCAAATAGAAATCGAAGTGTGCCGATCAGGAAACAATTGACAAAGATTCAAATGCATCAATCGTTGACATAAAGATAAAATCAATACAAATATACTTGATGAAATTTCAGACACTCGAGATTCTGGCTCATATGAAACAGCAATATTGAGATCTGTAATATTTTTAATGAGAAGTCTATGAAGAATTGAATCACCTTGAATTCGAAAAAAGAGTGAAGTTATTTATTAATTTACGTCATACAATTTTATCATTTTCTACATTAACTCTAAAAAATGTACTCGTTAAATATTAAAAAAGTATTTCTTCTTGAAAATTAACAAGTGATAACGAGTGAAGTTGAGGATAATTAACAGTACGAAGAATATATTCCATGGAATTTTGCTCAACAGTAAGTTTATTTGCTTTACTATGAATTCGAGGTAAAATTTTTTCACATATTCTATTAAGAACATGATTGTCTATTGGAAAAGTACGATCATAATATGATTTCATAACCAGGCACGTCGTATCAAGATTTCGGATATGGAGAAGTAAATCAAATACTAATCCTTCAAATCGTCCATTAATATCCACAAGCGAATATAGAAGATCAACTGTATTTAATTTATTGAAAATTATAAGTAATATTTCATTAGGTAAATCAATTATATTGGGATGATTGATATCCCAAGCATTGATTCTAATATTTAGATATCGTTTATTCATTTCGTTTTATAGATCTCTGTATTATACACATTTCCGTTTGCGAGAACAATGGAAGATAAAAACTTCATATCATAATATTAGATTGATGAATGGCTGATGGCATTTTCTATTTCTGTTAAACATTCCCAATGTTCATGGTTGGCTCGTTCATGAAGTTATTGTCTTTTTTTCTCACAGTGCTCATCAATCATGCACCTTACTTTTCTTAATACAATACTTCTAATCAATATTCTAAAGAAGTTATATCGAAACTAATATTTAAGTACAAACACTCAATACAATAAGAGTCTAAATGTCTCTGTAAGACTGCAGTTGATTTGATTCAATTTAGATAATCTTGATATTGATGATTTATTAGAGACTTTTTTCTACCGAAAATTAAGAAAAAGAAACAGATAAGCAAAATAAATTTTTACGACATGACAGCAAACTATTGTAATACTTGGTAACAATCAACGTTTTAAGAAGTTAATCATAAATAAGAATTTCACTCTAAGCTTGCAGTTGTAGGCAACCATTTTTGTTGTCTTTCATCTCCGTGCCGATGCACTTTGATCAAGCAAGTTTTATATTGGTATACACAACATCCAATGAAATGTTTTCTTCATTTTTACAATTTCAACAGTTCATAATTATTACTGACAGAAGAACGGAAGAAAAAAAAACAATTCTATTACTTAAATAGATTCAAAAATAAATCAATTAATCTTTTTTATCAATGGATAAACGTTTCTATTCAAATTCATCACGTCACATGTCAGATCCTCGTCAAAAGTATATTTTTATTTTTATTTTTACCATTTACCTATTCCTGTTTATTATTTATCATAGTATGCATCAACAGCGAGGAAGTAATAATAATAATTATATGTCGATGAACAATCGTAATAACAGTAATACAAATAATATGGGAGGTTATAGTAGTGGACAAGGTGTGAAACGAATGCGTGGTGATGATTCTCGCAGTGATAGCTTGAGTGCACCTCATCGTATGAAATGGGATTCACTTGAAGAGGATCATAATGTGAAATTTTTAGAAAGAAATGATATTGATCAACGATCCGAGTATAAAATGTGGCTATATTTATAAACCTTGAATTACATGTTTTTATCTTGTTGTAGAGCTCATGGTCAATTCACAAATATAACATTGAACGAAACCGCCGTACTCTGTTTTACGGTTCAAAATGCTAAATATCCAATAACTCTTGTAAGTTTTTAATAAATGCTTTGGATAGATTTTCAAAAACAAACAAAAATTGTCTTAATTTCAGGATGTTATGCGAAAGATTTGTGCAATTACTGGACAAGTATTACGTATCTGTATATTACGTAAACGTATTCTTCAAGTTTTGATTGAATTTGATTCCATGGATACAGCAAGAAAAGTAAAAGATGAACTCGATGGTGTATGTATTTCCTTTCAGTCATGTGTTCATTTATCATTTTAAATAATCTTTTCTTCAGGCTGATATTTATTCTGGTTGTTGTACACTGAAAATTGAATTTGCCAATGTAAGAAAAACAACACATATTTTGTTGTATGAAATATAGAAACGCTTCGTTTTCTTTTCTCATTTAGCTTAAACATCTTGTCGTACGTGGTAATGATCAAGACAATCTCGATTTAACAGTTGATGAAAACAGTAAGTATAAATGGTTGATGGAAGTTGAAATCTATTTACAATCTCATATAATTCATACGAAACTATTCCTATGTATCTTATTTCTCACAACAAACTGCAAAATACCATAAATCAAGACATTTTTTATTATGCATGAAATCAACAACAATCAATTCATAATACTTCACATAACTAAATATTCATATATAAAACATATTGATGAAAAATTTATATAATTAGACGTCTGGGTATATATATATATATATATCACATTAAATAATTATCTATACCTTAAAAATTGTGACAATCGATTGTTAAAATTATTATCATTATTCATAACTAATTATGTACACAAATAAAAAAAGGAAATGTAAGTAATTATCGTAATAAATATTAAGCATACAACTAAATATGATGAACAATTAAAAGAATAACACATTAACATAATAAATCATATTTTAGGATAGATTTAGCGTTTAATTTTTATATCAAAACTAATAACGGTTGAATTTTTTTTCTGAAAGTACATTTCAAGTTTCCTGATTTAAAATCATTGTTTTTATCAACGTGCGATTGTTTCTTTTTTTGCTATACAATTGATTTCAACTAGGGAGGTCTGCTCTTCTGATGAAGTATGACTCGTGATTCATCTAGAATATTTTTTATTATATTTTGAACACATGAAGGAAATTTATTGGAAGAAAAAGTTTCAAATTATTTGAACTGATAGAGCTTCTTTTGATTGACATTTTCAAGATATACTAAAAGACAGAGAGAAATTTGCTTAGAAGCTTTTATTCATTTTTCTTCATTTTATATTCTTTTTTTGAAAAAACCTTCCAATAGAAAGAATATGCTGTTAAAATTATCAGTTGATTCAAATATACTGTCTAGTGAAAGATCTTTACGAATTTGAAGAACGTTCTTTTCGGCAACAAGTACTATTCTAGCAAAAAAATTTGTTTGAAGAATTGAGTCAGATAAAATTCTATCAGACTTATCCATTAGTATCATATCGATTGGTATAATTGAAAGAAATCTAGTCGAACGTTGATGCAAGTGAATAATAAGAAAATACTCACATTTTAGATTTTCTCTTAGAAAAAGAAATCGTTCATATGTACGAAAAAATATTAATGAAAATGGCATCAGTCGGATGAAGAAATTTCTTCGTTCGTCTATTTATTTTGTAAAATCGTGATCTTACTTTCGTTACCATAGTTTTCACTTCGATATATTTCCAATAATTGCTGAAAATTTCTCTTTCATACTCAATAGTAGTACTAATTTATACATTATTTGTTTGACAAATGATGAATCTTATCAACACAAAGTTAAAAAAATCGTCCTATTATAACTATAAAAATAAACTGATAGCATATTATTCCATATTCTTATGTTTAAATTGTCAGTTAATACTCTCTATCTTAATTATTATCTTGTAAATTCAATGAAAGTAGTTTTGTTAGTTAACAAAAATTAATAAAATATATTAATAGGATAAGTAATTAGCTTGAATGTTTTAATTGAGACAAAGTTTCTTTTGAAATCGCAACAATAAATTAAGTTATTATAAAATGCAAAGATCTTTAATCATTTAAATGAAAGAACAAAAATAAAATTTCTATTTATTTTAATTCATCAATGATAGTTTACATTTCGAATCACATATCGAGTGTTAATTTAGTTTTAATAAATATCAACAATTGTTTAAAGAAAATTTTTCAATACATCAATAAACTATCTCTATTTGTTTTAATATATAAAATAAATCCGAATAATTTCATATTTATAAATTCATTGGCCAATCGAGATTTTATTTTGATTGAAAATTTGATTGGCATATTATTATATTGGATGGGAAATTTTTTTCCACTTTCTCGAATATAAATTTTCTGATCAATACTAATAATACGATTAGTTTTTTTTCACAATTCATCAATTAGATTTTTAATATTCAACATTCGATAAAGATTCTATTTTCATGTAGAATAACATTGCGTTGAGTTTAATTAAGACTTGAAATGATTAAAATTTATCATTATGATTAACATATTTGTTTTTAATGCTTGTTCGTATTCTATTTAGATTGTGATCTCGTCGTGCTGGTTAAACAATTTATTATCAATGTATAACTAGTTTTTCTAGTCTTGATTTTACTATTTTTCTTCCTCGTTTAATATTGATCTTGAGGAAAATTATTTGATACAATTCATATTTCTAGGATATGGTCGTCGTAAAACTTTATTATCGTCGCCACCACGAGTTGACCGTTTCGGTATAAGAGAAACTACAAAAATAAAATTAATTTCATCACTTTTTCCAACTTCTTTTAGAACCACCTATACTTGGCAATGAATCTTTTGCAGTAAGTTTCTTCATGTTGTACATCTGTAGTCTTAGATAAAATTGACTGCTCGCCATGAATGACTACTATTCTTGATGATATTGAATTGATACTTTTGACTATTTAAATGCGTCGGTAAGCTCAGACCGTAAACACTTCATTGGTTCAATTGTATTCTTTCTTTCGTTAAAAACATACTTCAAAGATACTACACTCTAGTTTATGATAATTTCTAACCTTAAAACCAAGTTTGCTTGTCAACATGAGTTCTCAGTGAAAAGACAATATCATGTGCTATAAGCAAAAGCGCGCTATTACAAACAATCAAGATGCATTGTAGGGTGAATTTATTCAACATATTAGTTCAATATCATGAAAAATATTAGAACTTCACTAGAGGATGACTTTCGTTGTCGGGAATAATGTTTTCATATTGTGATTCTTTTCATAGTCGAATACAAGATTTCCATCAGCAGCATTACAACCAGAATTGGATCGATTTTTAAATCGAAGTTCATCATCATTTGCATCAACTCATGATCGACCATCATCACGCGATGAACCCGGAAGTTTTCATCATCAACAACAACAACAACAACTATTTAATAATAATCCACATTTGATTGCTCAACAATTGGATACACTTGATCATCAACAACGTCTACTACCATATTCAGTTGGATCCAATCGTTTTCGTGAAGCATCCCCACCACCATCGTCAAATCCGATAGAAAAATCGGATTGTTGTGTATTCAATGTTGAAGGTTTATCTTCGCCTAGTTGGAATTGTGAGAGATTATTTAATTTACTTTGCCTCTATGGCAATGTTTTACGTGTATGTAATAGAAGAAATGAATTCATCAATGCAATTATGATTTCGTTTTCATAGGTTAAATTTTTAAAATCGAAAGAAGGTGGTGCTATGATACAAATGAATCATTGTGAAAATCTTCGACAACATTTAAAAAGTCTCAATTCAACATTTATTTTTGGACAAACGTTTATTATTGTGTATGCTAAATTATTTATTTTTCATGTGATTAAAAACGAAATTGTTTTCCTTAAAAATGTTGTAGTCCTTCACGACAACTTGAAATTCAACACATGACTCGGCCATTTCCATTAGAAAATGGTGAACCATCTTATATGGAATTCGATACTAATCGTAATAATCGATATTTAACAAGTGATCAAGCAATTAAAAATCGTCCCGTTGCACCATCGCATGTTTTATATTATTTTAATACACCACCGAATATGCTTGAAGTTGATATCGTACGATTTTTTGAAGATCTTGGTGCAAAACGACCAGTTAAAGTGAAGAATTTTCCACCAAGAAAAGAGTCACATCGTATGCTTTATTTCTTTCCATAGCGAATAAATTCATAATTATTTTAATCATAGACGATCGTAATCGTCGAGGAAATAGTCAGCCAAAAGGTGTTACTGGCCTAGCTGAATTTCGAACAATTACGGATGCTTGCGAATGCTTAATTTTAGCAAATAATTATCCAATACCTCATCAATGTATGTAGTTTTTGATATAACGAAAAGATAAGAATACAATCTATTTTCTTATCGTATTCTTTTTTTAGCATCGAATTGGCCATTCTTTTTCAAGTTAACATTTTCCGCAACACCCATCACCGATGAAGATGCACAACTTGGAGAAGAAATGGATACTAGTTCAGCTACAGTAACAATTGAAAATGGTCGCCGACATCATCGTGAAAAATCTCCAGATGATGGTAAACGAAATGGAAGTTCTAGTGAACATCGTCGACGTCGTCACAGTAGTCCACCAGCATAATTTTTCTTTGCTTTTTTTTGTATGTAAATTTTTCTTTAACTGAAAATGAAAAATAAACAAGAATAGAATTAAGCAAAGTTTTATTTACTATCATAGAAAATGCAATAATGACAAAATAAATTATTATCGAGAATAGATTTTACATAGAACGTACCATTAAGATTTCTAACAATTGAATTGTAGAATAGAGTCACCGAATGATTCAATCGCTATATAATAGTCTGTTTTTTTATTCAAATATTATTATTATTTTTAAGTTTATCGAAATAGCTATTATCAAATATGTAAACAATAAAAAGAAATTACGTTTATTGTTCTTATCACGTATCAGAAAACTAACTTTAAAATGCATAGATTGATGAATCTTATCTCTGATAAAAATGGAACTATTTTTAGCTCAGTCGCTATTGATGTTAGTAATATAATACCCAAGCTAGTATAGAATATTGTCATTTATTTAGCATTTTTACATGGTATGCTTGAAGAAAGAGAAAATTACAAGAAAAACAAAATCAATGAATTGTTATCAATTTGGTGGATGATATTTTTGCATTTGATCAATTAGATCTGTATAAATGATTTTATTTGCCGAAATAGACCAAACAAAATCTAAATGATTGTAATCTGTAATATATTTTTCGTAAACTAGACTTTGCAAATTATCAAATATATAGGATACATCAACTGGATCAGCAAGCCAATCATCACCTGACCAAAATATGGCTGTTGGTATTTTTATCGGACGAATAGAATACATTGGCGGTGTTGTTTGATTATAATGTAATTCATTATCTTTTGGCGAACCATAATCATAGGATTGAAATAGATTTGATCGAATACTTTGAGCATAGTGAACCATATTTTTTACAGATGTGCCACCAGGTTCATGCGCTAAATAAACAGGAATTCTTGAATCATTCATATTTTTTGTTTCTGGTCCACATAAAATAAATAAAATATTTTCACAAACTGCACGTTCTACGATAATTTCTGCACATGCATATGTTCCAAGCCAAGTAAGTATATAAGATGATGGTAGAAATTCATCGCTACCAAATAATAAATGCCAATAACGTTCAATATCTTTTACAACAGCTGCTGGTGCCAGATATTTTATTGGCGATTTTATATGTCCTAAATGTGCCACAGGTGCTAAAGCTGCCCAAAAACTAATATTATTTTGCAGATTACTATCTATATGACCGAATTGAGCAAATGCAATCAATGTTCCTTGTGAATGTCCAACGTAACCAATTTGTGTATGTTTTGTTACATTCAAAATATAACTTATCATCGAAGGCAGATCATCACGTGCCATATCATCCCAACTGAAGTCCCAGAATTCGTTATCATGATCAGGATCATATTTAGTATGAGCACGTGAAAAATGATTTCCACGCATATTACCAAGCCATACATCATAGCCGGTGTCGGCAAGAATATAACCTAGACTTTGATTAGGCAAATTCATTACCCATGTTGTAGCTGTGTCAAGAAGACCATGCTGAAGTAGTACTGGTCGACGTGTTACTGCTGTCGATGATGATGATGATGATGATGAGTTTCGCCCATGTGAAATACGAAAAACACCCAAAATGTATCCATCTTTTGTTAATACTTTATGTTCTTCGCAGGGATAACCTTTACTTTGAATCAGTTGAGTAATATTTAAATCACAATCTGGATCATGTTTTTGTGGTGTTGATAAAGGTGCTGAAGAGCACACTGCGATTAGTAGAAGAAGAATACTCAATCCTAAATAGAATAGTAAGATTTGCATAATTTTGTTTTTAAATTTAAATGCTATTTGAAAGATATCTACCAAATATCATCTTATTTGCACCTGATACCTTGAAAACTTCCTGCTCAATTATAAAAATAGAGTTAAATGTATCTTTATATTTACCTGTAAATATATATTAACAATAACATTGGTAGATGTATGTCGTAATCTTGTTCTACATCTTATCTCTCTAAAAGACTTCGATTAGAATTAAAAAATGCCCGAATGAAAAAAGAGAGAAAAAACACACCTGTCGATTTTGATAGATGTCATGAGTATCCCAATACTATTGAGTGTCACTCTAACCAGTATATATCTTTATCAATCAATCGAGTTTTAGAAAAGCAAACCAAACAGGTAAAGGTAGATGGAGCTTTTATTTTTCTCATTTTGATTTTATATTGACTGATTATATAGGCACAGAAGTTCAATGGCAGGTGAATTGAAACACAATTGGTACATACGGTAAATAGGCAACAACCTTGAAGTTATCAATTTTACACGATCTACCTTTAGATGAACCAATGTATTAAACGGAACAAATTCGCGAATTATTTTCAACAAAGTTCAAGTAGTTCACTTACCACATTAAAATTTGCATCTAAAAAATCACCAATATCAAATACATCAATCTTATTAGAACAAAATTCTTGCTTAGTTGACTTTTGCACATGTGATTCTTTATATCAACGACTCATTGAAAACTCATCATCATCATCATCATCATCATCATCATCATCTTCATCATCAAACGCATCTTCATCTATGCAATATATTACCTCATCAAATTTACATAGGCAAATGTCAGCTATACCGGAAAGTAATCAGTCAAATAAAATATTTACTTCATCATTGAA